>VCII01000162.1:0-172500 GCA_006030095.1 Triplophysa siluroides
AATAAAAGGTCCATTTCATGATCCTGTCCTGTCTTGAGCGCATTGTCACAGGTTTGGGTCAGGAAATATTGTTCTTTTGCATATTACTACTATTAAAAGAATATCACGTGCAAATATTACATTTACGCATTTGGCAGACACTTTATCCAAAGGGACTTTGTACTATACGTTTTGTTTCTCACTGTGTGCAATCTCCTGGGATTGAACCCATGACCCTGGTGTTGCTCTAACCATGAGCTACAGAAAATATGATCAGTTATTTTCAGAGGCCTATGATGCAGTCTATGACATCAAACAAGAGACATGCAAGAAATTTAGTTCCCTTATATGATTTATGTCTCTCCTGTAGCTCAGTGGTAAGAGCATTGGGTTAACAACGCAAGGGTGGGGTCTTAACTTGAGATAGCCTACCACACATTTGCAAAATGGAAGGACAAACTACATTTTTCATAAATTCTCCATCATATGCACTGTCTGTGCTTTTATATACTGTATATTTAATATGAAGGTCCAACAAATTAATGTGGCAAATATCTCCTTCACAACAAAAAAATATAATAATTATTCATTTTTCGGTCATCACCAAAGACTTTTCACATTAAATAAAAAAAAATTGTTCTAATATACGATAAATAAATTGTTTAAAGTTAAATTCACAAAGCTCTTTATATTAATCCTGAATTTGCGCAACAAGTTGCTTTCGTATGAAGCCTATTTGACTGCGTCATGGCTGCGATCTATGAACCAATGACGTTTGAGGTTACAACCAAACAGCAGTCCCGCCCCGCGACTGCAAAAAATAAAAATGTTCGCGAGCAAAAGCAGCAGGTGAGAGCGCGAGACTGTTTATGCGCGTCCTCGCGCGCGAGGTCTTGTATTGCGCGCACAGAAGATGTAATGCGCGCGCGAGGGCTAGTATTGCGCGCACATTGGATGCAATGCGCGCGCGAAGGTTTCAAACGAGCTCGCGGGATCCCGTTTCCTCGCGTGTAGATCCGTTGTCCTCTCGCGGAAGTTATTTGCCGCGCGCAGCCAGCATCAGCAGTGCGCTCGTTTTTTATTGGCATTGTAATGCCGTCATACCAGAGCTCCGAGCAAAGCCAGAGAAAAGTCACTCACAACCTCTTTTGGAGTTGGTGCACCTGCACGTAACCATTCTGTCATCCAATGTGTTATTGCATTAACATCATGTCTCTCTGAGAGCATTTGCACCACTGGGACACCTCTGCTTTCGTCAACTGCCAGAATGCCCTGATATAAAAAGATATGACCAGAAGTACCATTTGGTTTCTGTAGTTTCCTCACTACTGAGCCATTTGCATCAAAACTCACAGTGGGGTTAGTATATGTCTTTGATAATGTCTTGTAGAGATACATTTGTGTTTGACTCCAATAGTGACAGAAAAACTTGCCCAGTCCAATGTCTTTAATGCTTCCACTGTGAGGTGCACTGTATTTTAGCATCTGCAGTGACAAAATAGGATCCTTGTCACCTAATTCTAAATCATTTCTCTCTTGCTTTGCGCAGGGTGGCCAGATTAGGCAGATGGCTTGGCTCGGGATCTCCAACGTCCATCAGTTTTGTTGCCTCTGATGCCCTCCATACATGGGGTTCCATTCTACCCTCACATAGTTCTTTGGATATCTGCACACGCAATTGACCAGACATTGCACGCTTGGGACAGCCAGTGTGCAGGGTGTCATCAGTGTTTGTGATAAAAACACTTGAGCACCATCGGGCTGTTCATTTCAGGCTCTCGGTCATTTTATTAGAATGTTGGCATGACACTCCTTTACAGTTGCCTCTGATTTCAATGTATTCTCTGTGTCTGATGGGTAGACCTTAGCTCTTTTAAAGGCAAATGTGAAAGCGCTCTTCACTTCTTGCCAGATATGAGAATTTATCACATGCGTCCAGATGCCAGGCTTTAAAATTGTATGTTCCTTTTTTTGTGTTTTAGAGAACTTGTTTTTGTACTCGACTGTTTCAGGCATGAATTCAATCCATTTCTGAAATGGAACTTGAAGATCAAAAGTCCAGCAGTCTTTTGGTCTGGGGGAAAAAGACCCTGGCTCAAAGTCAGTGTCATCACTACTGACACTTGTTTCATGCTCACTTTCACAAGTAAGCCCTAAAGCAGTCCAGATGTTGTGTCTGTTTAATTTCACAAAAGTGTATAGAGCCTTTGGGGTGATCTTGTTTTCTAGCTGCTCACTAAGCTCTGTCCAGATTCTCTGATTAAGAGCAGCTATGTTGCCATTTTGTACTATTGCGTCTCTTGATGAACACAGGACTGTGAACATGGAATCCCTGTCAACTACTTTCTTGGGCATCTGGTATAAGCAAAATGAAATTTTATGTATAAAACAGCAAACCACCCAAAAAAAACTCTGTTTTCACTGGCAGGGTTACACATAAGAATGTTATGTGACCCTTTCTATGAAAACCCAGCTGAAGTGTTTCGTATGTGAATTGCTGTTTTTAACATGAAATCATCCTACATAATGTAAAGAACAGTGTGTGAAAATACCTTAATATCTTTAAAATCGACTAAGTACTACCATATCACAAATTGAAATCATAGTGAAAATTAACACTGTTAGAAATTACCAGCATTTCACAATAATTAACAGTATTATTTTACAGTAACTTGTTGTAATTAAGTTTCCCTGTAATATCCCAATGAATACCTGTAAAAATCCTTGGATTTTACAGCATTTAACTCTTATTTTACAGTAAAATCTTGCAATCTAAAACGTGCTGTTATATCACAACAAGGTCTGTAATATCACAGCAACACAGTAAAAAAATTAAGGTTCCCTTTCTGTCGGTCTCTCGACGTTGTGTCGAAGACGACAGATGGGGTTCGCCCTTGAGAACCAATCAACTCTGACTACTATAGAAAAGGCCAAAGAAATTTGGCGAATGAAATTTGCATGCCGGGCTCCGCCCCCGGATGTCCGGTATAAAAGGAAGCCGGCGTGCAGCATTCACTCACCTTTTGTTCTTCAGAGCCCTCGCTCATGACTACGAACAAAAGAATTCAACGAATTCTTCTTCTACTTCGCCGGATCTACGACGCAGAGCAGCGGATCGTCCCTTCCTGCAGCGACCTTCTCCTGGGCGTCTCGGCGGTTCCGGAGGTGATAGAGATTATTTCTAAAAGGTCCTTTTCAGGACTGACTGAGCATTCTCCAGCGCGGCATGTCCCGCTGTTCTCTTGGGTGCGGCACCCTCATCGAGGAGGGGGATGGACACGATCGCTGCATTAGGTGTCTGGGCGTCCAGCACACTGAAGCAGCGTTCGTTGACACGTCTGCCCGCACTGCGGGCGGATTGTCACTCAGAAGTTGCGGTCACGGGGGCTGTCTTCCTACGGGAACCAGCCACCATTTCGTCTGCTACCCGGGCTGTGACATCTGTGGCTACGGCCCCGATGACCACCCACGTAGCAGCGTTAGTGATATGGGGAACTCTGCGAACGTAAACCCGCCAGCCAAGTGCTCACGGGCCGATCGCACCCCGATTCGCTCTTCTGAACGTTCCCCAACCGGCGGTGGCATACCGTTCGGATCCTCAGGCACGCACTCGGAAACGATGTGTGACGTAGATGAGATGTCGTTCGCAGCATCGGAGGGAGACGGGCATCCGACTCTGACGAATCCGAGCTCCCCCCCCAGGGGGTCGAGCTCAGGAGGAAGCAGAAGTGATGTCAGCCATGCTAATCCGGGGATACGTGGTTCCTGGGGGCGGGGCGCGGTGCAAACCACGCCCACCCCGGGTGCCATTTGTTTCCCGGAGGTGCATGAGGAGCTGTGTAAAACTAGGAGCGCTCCACGGACCGCTCCGGTCGAAACAGCTCCGGCTCCCTCACTTCCCTCGAGGGTGGGGCAGCCAAAGGCTACGTCGAGATCCCCCGGGTGGAACGTGCGTGCGTCTGCGGTGCATCTGTGCCGCAGACGGCTGCCGCCTGGGGAGAATCGGCCACGCCTACCGTCCAACGCGTGTAGGACTTCGACATCTATGGTGCCGAAGCCTTGCGCTGCCGCGGACCGGGCTGCCTCCTCTCTCTACGCCATGGCCATCCTGCAGGTCCGCCAGGCCAGGGCGTTGAGAGAGCTCCACGAGGGTAAGGCCGACCCAGGTATAATGCAGGTTTTCTGTGCCGCCACTGACAGCGCTCTACGGAGCGACCAAGGTGGCGGCACGGGACCTGGGTCGGACGATGTCCACGGAAGTGGTCCAGGAGAGTCACCCCGGCTGAACCTTGCGCAGATGAGTGACACCGAGAAAGTCCGCTTTCTTGTTACACCCGTCTCGCAGGGTGGGCTGTTGGTACACCGTCGAGGACTGCGCTCAGCAGTTTTTGACGGTGAAGAAGCAGACAGTGGCGATTAGCCACATTTTTACCACGCTGCGACTCGGCCGCCCTCAAGCCTCCGAGATCTCACGTCATGTCTGTTTCCCGGCAGCCCAGGACCCCTTCCACATCGGCTCCGGTTACTGTGCCCCCGCAGGTGGCACCCGGAAGTCGAGGTCGAGGGGGAAACCTCACCCCGTCAGCTAACTTCTCACGAGAAGTGACACTGACGGGAAGACCCCAGGGGGAGCAACATCGGGCCCGACCTTCACAGCTACGGCTCTGATCAGTCGGTACGGGACGGCTCCTGCCTCGTCACCAAAGCCGGGCCCTTCTCAGGGCCTGGCGCCCACTTACTCACAGAGAGTTTTCTGTTTCCCCTGGGAGTTCATTCCTGCCGATCGCACACTCCACTGGACTGTGCCCGGCAAACCCGACCCCACGCCCTGGCGAGGCGTAGGGTCGTACACACACGACAGCTGCTACCACTCTCAATGACAGTGCGTGCAGCTGTCCCGCCAGGCAGGTAAGTAGGCAGAGCCAACCTTCCCTCCGGGGCCCCCTCCCCGCGACAGGGTTAGCTCCGCCAGCCATCGAACCACCCTCCATGGGAATGGTGAAGCAGACCGTCCCCTTGGTCCCCCTGTCACAGTCCCTGGGAGCTCGAGAGCTGCCCACACTGTCTCGGTGGCTAGGGCAGACGGTCCGTCTTGGTTACTCGATCCAGTTCGCCAGAGACTCTCCCAAGTTTTGGGGCATCATCTCTCCCTCTGTCTGAGGCTAGGGACGCCTACATACTTCGGGTAGAGGTCACCACCCTTCTGGCAAACTGGCGTCGAGTTCGTCCCTCAAACCAAGATGTTCGGTGGGTTACAACCCGCACTTCATCGTTCCCAAGAAAGACGGCGGGTTGCGCCCCGAGGTCTGCGTACCCTGAACTAAGCACCTTCACAAGCTGCTGCTCAGGATGCTCACGCAGAGGCGCGTCCTGACACCCATCAGGTGTCAGGATTGGTTCGTGGCAATCAACCTGAAATCCCTTTCGGTCTGTCCCTGTCTCCACGGTCTTCACGAAGATCGTGGAAGCCGCCCTTTCTCCCTGAGGGGAGGAAGGTGTGCGGGTACTTAACTATCTCAACGACTGGCCTGACACACTCGTGAGATCTGTTATGTATACAAGGGGCCTGGTGCTCCGGCACCCAGATCGATTGGGAATTCAGGTCAACCGAGGAAAGGACAAGCTCTCCCCAGGGCAGAGCATCCTCTTTCGGTAGGGAACTCAACTCTGTCACCATGTCGGCGCAACTGTCCGCAGTACGCGCCCAGCCGGTGTTGAACTGCCTGGAACATTTCAGGCAGACAGCGGTCCCCCTGAAACGATTCAGAGGCTCCTGGGCATGGCGTCCTCGTCGGGTTGATGCACATGAGACCGCTCCAACACTGGCTTCAGAGTCGAGTTCCGAGGAGAGCGTGGCACACCGGCAGCAGGCGCATGGTGATGACGCCCTGCGGCCGACGCACCAAAAACCCCTGGTCTTCCATGACTTTTTCGACGGACTAAGGTCCCTCAGGGCAGGTTATGAGGCAAGTCGTGGTGACGACGGACGCCTCCCTGCAGGGGTGCGGTGCAGTGTGTAACGGGCACGCAGGCGGGGCATTGGGCGAACCCCCACCTGCGCTGGCATATCAATTGCCAGGAGTTGTGGGCAGTGCTACTTGCACTGAGCAGGCTGCGGCCTCACGTGCGGGACAAGCACGTGCTGGTCCGAGGACGGCACTACGGCTGTAGCGTACATCAGATCTTAGGGTGGCGTTCGCTCACAGCAGCTAACACAACTTGCTCGACGCCTCCTCCGGTGGAGTCAACAGGTGATCCGTTCCATGTGGGCCACACTCACCTCGGGCAAACTGAACTAGACAGCCTACGCGCTCTCTTGTCAGTTTATGCCTCGTAGAGAGTGGCGACTCCACCCCCGCGTAGGCCGCTTGGTACTCCCTGTCCGAGGCTCTCGACACGGATATCCTTGCGCACAGCTGACCGCGGGACGGGCGGAAGCACACCTTCCCCCCCCAGGAGCCTCCTTGCACAGACACTGTGCAAGGCCAGGGAAGAGGAGCACCAAGTGTTATTGGTTACACCGCACTGGTCTAACCGCACTTGGCGTCAGAGCTGATGCTCTGGACAGCGACTCCCCCTGACCCATTCCCCTGACAGAGGACCTGCTCTCTCAGGGGAAGGACACGTTCTGGCATCCCAGATCAGACCTCTGGAACACCATGTCTGGTCTCTAGACGGGACGAGAAGTTCCTGAGTTGGCTACTCCCCCTCTATGGCGGAGACCATCACCCAGGCTAGGGCCCCATCTACGGGGCGGTTACACGCCTCTAGACGGCGCCGCTTCTTGTCCTGGTGTCTCTCTCAACGAGAAAGACCCACTGAGGTGCTCGATCAGGATTGTGTTGTCCTTCTTACGAGACTGGAGACTAACATCCCCTCCACACTGAGTGTGTATGTAGTCGCTGTCGCCACTCATCACAACTCAGTTGATGGAAAGTTTCTAGGATGACACGACCTGGTCGCCAGGTTCCTAAGGGGTGCGAGAGGGCGGCTCCCGCCTCATCTCCGCTCCATACCCTCTTGGGACCCTAAGGGGTCCTCGGGGGGCCTCTGGGCCCCCCAAGAGCCCCTCGGAGGTTCCGATCTTCCTCACCGAGTAAGACGGCCCTCCTGATGGCGCTCGCTTCCTTCAAGAGGGTAGGGCACCTCCGAGCCCCCGGATTGCCTTGAATTCGGCCCTGGTAGCTCTCACGTTATCTTGAGACCCAGGCCCGGATGCGTGCCCAAAAAGTTCCCACTACTCCCTTACGGGGCGAAGTGGTGAACTTGCAGGCGCTCCCCATTGGGGAGGAAGACCCAACCCCATCCGTGTTGTGTCCTGGACCGCACGCAGGGTCAGTAGCTCTGACCAGCTCCTTGTCTGTATTGGAGGACAGCAGAGGGGAAGGCTGTCTCCAAGCAGAGGTTGGCGCACTGAGTCGTGGATGCCGTTACGACGACATTCCAATCTCAGAATCTCCCATGCCCACGGAGGGGGGTATAGCCACCTCCTGGGCACTGGCAGAAGCGCCTCTCTAGCAGACATCTGTAGAGCTGCGGGTTGGGCTACGCCCATACACCTTCGCAGGGGTTAAACAACCCTAGCGTAAACCCGGTGTCAGCCCACGTCCTGCGTGGCAACATGTAGGACTGGCATCCGGCGGGCGTATGCCTGCGAAAGCATCACCCCACCCTCTAGGAGGCTGGGTCAGTGTGCTACCTACCTCTCTCCTTACCCTACTCTGGCTAAGGACAGGTATCCTATCCGCTTCCCTTCTTACCCAACCACTTGGTTAAGAATAGGCATTCTATCCATCACTAAGCAAGCACCACCTGGGGGTTGGCTGGGCAGAGCAGCCTTCCCCCTTAGGCCGGGATAACATGTGAGCCATCCCCTGGCTCTAACCGGACCTAGTGCTACCGGACGCCTGTAACACCCCCCCCGTGGGCTGTTCCGTCTGATGTATCCTCATGATATGGTTCCCACTCCTGGTAACCCATGAGCTTCCCCAGGTGGACCTCCACCTCGCGGTTAACTACTCAGCCCGCACGTTCCATGCGTTCTCCTCCAAGGACGAGACCATACCTTATCCACCGTATTCCTCCCCACGGGTAGGAGGTGGCCTCTGCAGCGCATCCCTAATTAAGGAAGTTGCGCTTACCCGGTGTAAACCCGAGCCGGACGGCCTCTCGCCAGTAGAGAGCTAAGGCCTCCGTCCGTGAAAGGTTACCGGTCAGGGCTGTTCCCATCTTTCTCCAAGAAAGCTCTGGAACCCCCCGACCACCACACTGGAAGGTTACAGTTTCGCGAAAGCATCGAGCTGACACGCCCAGGCCTGTTACCGTCGCTTCGCTAGAGATTGTGACGCGATACAGCGTTGTGGCGTTTTCCATAGAGAACCCCATCTGTCGTCTTCGACACAACGTCGAGAGACCGACAGAAAGGGAACGTCTCGGTTACGTATGTAACCTCGGTTCCCTGATGGAGGGAACGAGACGTTGTGTCCCTTATGCCACTAACACGTATCGTATTCTGCTGCAGTCGTGAGAGGCTCTCAGGCTCTTCAGAACAAAAGGTGAGTGAATGCTGCACGCCGGCTTCCTTTTATACCGGACATCCGGGGGCGGAGCCCGGCATGCAAATTTCATTCGCCAAATTTCTTTGGCCTTTTCTATAGTAGTCAGAGTTGATTGGTTCTCAAGGGCGAACCCCATCTGTCGTCTTCGACACAACGTCTCGTTCCCTCCATCAGGGAACCGAGGTTACATACGTAACCGAGACGATTTCACAGCATTAAACAGTATTATTACAGTGAAATATTGTATTGAAATATGACCTGGGAAGTCACATGACATAACCGAACTGTTTTGAACTGAAGGCGCCATCGTGTCCCTCTTCTATTCCGGGCTGAATGGAGAAGGTGAGCAGCATGCATGTTTGCAGCACTTACACCCATGTTATTTTAATATGATAATAATATTTACTTTCAAATAAACGTTTATCGCATGACAAGTGCCCGGAATTGTTGAAAGTTATCTCACAGCATTTGCTAATAGTACTAATGTTAGTAATGACGAGAGTTTCGCTATACTTTTTCATGTCACTATCACCGTTTAGACAAATCTGGTGTTTGTAAAGTTTATAAAACCAATGATGGGACAAACATTACTATTTATGTGTGCACATTTCTGTAATTAGTCAAGGTTATCATAGATTAGCAGGGCTAACCGTTAGCTGCTTAACTTTAATAACTTAGTGATTCAAACGGTCCATGAAAAAATATTTTTCCAGCGGATATCCTAGTTACAACATGACTGAGCTAACTGAAGTAAGTTAGTCTCATGTCGTGTTCGACAACGGGAGGGTTTTAACATAGGGTTCCCACTTGTCCTGATATGAATGAATAATAATTGTAAAAATTGTAAATGCACTTTACATTGAGTGAGCAATCTCAAAGTGCTACAGAAAAAACACACTATATGAGTCATTCTAGAATTGGGGGTACATTTCGAGTCTCCCAGATAAACCTTTTATTTAAAAAACAAACAAAACTTTTTTGAATCAGTTTTTGAATAAGAACACAAATGATATTACACTATCACTAAAAATAATGCTTTATGTATATTTAGGAAAAAATAATAATGGGAAATATTAACTAAATGACTCCCACTGCACCTATTATTGACTGTCTCTGCCTCCTGATTCATACATTCAACTTGAATTATCATGAAACAATTAAGTCTAATTTTCAAATATTTTTTTGTGTTTACTCCATTAAGTTATATAAACAATTTCAAAGAATATATATTTTCAGTATTATTTGTAATTTAATTAATAAAAAAAACAGTTTTATTGTCTGTCCCTACGTTCTGGTCAACTCTGTTACCTCTGTTATAAAATAAATAAATAAACTTTCCAAAGCATTTGTGTGACTTGCACCAAGGGATGTCACTTCCTCTGGTGGGAAATTCTGGAAAGCAGTAATGTCAGTCATTATTCTTCTCTCATTAATTTGTACAAAATGTTTAGGATACACCAATAGTAGATACATTATTTGTCAAATCTATTATTGTAATATTGCAGTGAATCTCTCATTCACTTTTTAAAAAACGATAATATGGCGAAAACCCATAAAATTCAGTTTTTTAGACATGCCATGTGGTATCTAGTTTGAGGTTAGCATTTCGAGCTAAAACACAAAATGGTGGATTCAGTATTAATATTTTAAATCTTACAAGTTTAAGATCAGCAAATATTGAAAATTTGAATTTAAAGTGCATTCTATAAAAATAAAAAAGTAAAAAATATTTAAAAAATCATATTTTTTGTTTTCTTTCTCCGCTTGAAATATACCCGCAATTCTGGAATGAGTCATATATATATACACACCACTATCATTTTTGACATACGGCTAAAATTAAATTACAATGATCAATGATCATAATCTGCTGGTGGGGGGGGCACCCAGAGGGGATCTCGCCCGGAGAGGGATTCAATGTAGAACCGCCACTGTTTGTATGTCTGTATCAGAGCCGGACAGTAACGGAGTACATTTACTTGAGTACAGTACTTAAGTACAATTTTGAGGGATCTGTACTTTACTTGAGTATCATTTTTGGGGAGTACTCATGACTTTACTCAAGTACATTTGAGAGGCAAATATTCTACTCTTTACTGCGCTACATTTCTATCCATAACCGTAAGTACCCGTTACTTCTAAAAAGAAAAATCTCGTAAATCATCAATGTGTTTTTTCCCTCTCAAACGTGATTGGATTGTCCCGGCGCCACTTATTGCGACAGCCTTTCAGCAACCAATCACCAGACCTCAGAGCTCTATCATTTGCTGTACAGCTGTCAATCATCTCACGTAGTCATACGTGACCTCGTCTGCATGACACGACCTGTGTACACTTCCTCATTCTGGACGTCCGTGATAAAGCGAAAGTGACATTTCTTCACCAAAACAAGAAGCTAATAAATGCACGATTGAAGAATATGTGTTTTGTGTGTTATTTTCATGCGATTTGGGGTATTTTTATATGAATAAAGAATATAGGTAAAGATAGCCAATAGCGTCATATAAAATGCTAAATATATCTTTTTTTGACTTGAAAACATCGCGAGCGGTCAGCTGATTTTCTTTAATCATCATTATTTTCTCTTCTTTGCTCTATGCGTGTATAACACGGTCAGGTTCAGAGGTGTGTCAGAACATTGCTATATTGCCTTCTTTGCTGGTTTAGGTTTATTGATTTCAGGGGCGGCTTTGGCGTATGGTGGAGTACGGCAGTTGCCACACCCTAGCGTTCAGAAAAAATAGTTGAAACAAAGTGTGCATAATGAGACTCATTAAAGATAATTAAACTACTTTACACTGATGTGTACATGTAGCATAGGCGTCGGAAGCTTGTGTATTTGAGAATGTATAAACACCGTTAAGTCACCAGTAGCTTCATTGACGTAGTCGGTAAGACCGACGATATGTAGTTTTGACGTGACATCGTAATGTTGGTTCGAAGCTCTTTTTGGCTGAACTCGTTTGTCTGCATTTTCCACATTTTAGATCATATACAGGCATTTATTTTCAATAAAATAAAGAAACTGCTTACAAAATGGCTAACAGTGGTTTTGGCATCAAGTGTATGTTGAGGTTAGGGGTAGTGGGGAGGTCTTTATTTTCCCAATTAGTTGGCATCCATTTAATAATTTTAATAAATCTAATAATTTACACTATTGTTATTGTATTTCATTTATAATGTAAAGCGCTATCTGTGAACAATTAAAAAAAAAAATTGTACGGAAAGACATTGTAGCGCAGTCGCAGTTTATTGTTTATGTATTTTTGCGCGATTTTGGGATTTGCCACTAGCTATGCCAGGATTAGCTTAAAAATGAAAAGAATCAAGGCTAAACAATCCTGCGACAAGGTAAGACATGTTTTATATTGAATCTTGTTTGCTGAATCTGATCAATGGTTGGTTTATATTTTAGTCTCATAGTCGATTAACATAGTCGTTGGTGGTGGTTATGACAACATCTGGCTGCGGGTTATTTTTTACTTTTTTACTTCTTTAAGTTTTGTGGTTATATATATGTGGTATCATTTGGTTTTGTTGTGGTTCGTTTTTGTATGGTCTGAGGAAATTTCGCCATACCCTAGGTTTTGATGAAACGCCACCACTGATTGATGAAAAAACAGAGAAACTCACATGTACACACAATTGTGAGCTGAATTTTATTTTCTAATATTACACATTAATGTAAGCTGAGCATTTGCTTTGATGTTCTTGAGTATGCTGTGTGTTTAACACGGTCAGGTTCAAATGTGGGTGCAAAAATCCATTAAAACTCTAGCAGAGGTTTGTCAGAGCGTTGCCCTTGTGCTATTGCCTTGTTGGCCAGTGAGAAATGTTAAATAAAGCAACATGGTAAAAAGTTGAAAATTACTTGATTTTACTTTAAATTCCTTTTACATTCTCCAAGGTATTAACATTAACATTTTTCATAACTCCATGTAGGACATTTCTGTACATAAATGTAAGCACCGTGGCAGTAGTAATGCAATATTTAGAAAATGTACTCTTGTACTCTTGATACTCAAGTACTTTTAAAAACATGTACTTTAGTACTTTTACTTAAGTAGACATCTGACTGTAGTACTTTTACTTGTACTTCAGTAAAATTTTGCAAGGGGTATCTGTACTTTTACTCAAGTAATGAAGCTGTGTACTCTGTCCGCCTCTGTGTACTATACATCTGATCCAACTGTGTGTATTATTCATTTTTCAATTCACAAAAACACTAAAATGGAGTTGTAATTGCAAATTAATTGTCTCCTGTAAGCTATGTGTTACGACCGTTAGTAGATATCTACAAATACTTTAACCTGTTCTGTATATTATCGTTAGTTAAGCCATGGTATCTGTAGCAAGATTGGTTTGCCAAAAGTCACCAATACAACAACAAAAAAACATGGTTACTACACTTTTACCATAGTTCATTTTCCAGGTCTGCAGACTCTCCCTTGTCGATAAATCAGCAAAGTCATAAACTTTATTTTTCTTCTGCTGTTTATTACAGTCTCAATGAGTCATGCGTTCGTCGTAGTTTTTTGAGTGTCTCCCTTCACTGCGATTACACTCGTTGTCAAATTGAAGGACGAGCGCAGATTCAGCAAAGAAACCATCAAAAGTGACTATTCTTCTGTTTACTGTGTTCATGATTTAGCAAGCATTCGTTATGTTTTCATCCGTCACACAAAGCCGTCTTGCTTTCAGCAATCGCTAATGTTAACTCAACACCAACTTTTCATGAGTGATGTTAACATTAAGTTGATGTAAAACGTTTGTTTTGTGAGACGTTATTAGTAGCCCGTGTTGTATTGGCTAATTCTGTCCATCAATCCACCGTATTTTCGCTTTTGAGTTTAAAAACTGTGGTCATGTTATCACAACTAGCCCATAATGTTACATATTATTCATAATATAATCATTTTGAAGTTGGTTTTGACTGAAAAAACTACAGCTGTCAATATAGGAAAACCTTAGCATAGGCGTCGATTTGCGTAGGGACGTCCTACCAATATCCAGGGAACACTAATTTGTCCCTACCAATAATTTCGACCAAACAATTTATCTACATTTATATATAACGACTGATGCCATCTGTCTCTTGTGTTGCCTACCTAGTACTTATAATATCCAAAAAAAATGTATAGAGAAATAATTTAATTGAAGTTACATCTTACAACCACTGTTTGTGTCCAAGTTTGTCAATGGTGAAATATTCCCTGTAGTTAATGTGTTTTGTATTTGTGGATATACAGCCCATCGAGTTCAAAATTATTCTAGCATACTTCGGCAAACTGATCAGTCAGACACACACACACACCTTGTGTGATTTTGTATCAGTGAGGACATCACATAGACTCAATTGATTTTATATCAGGTTAAAGTGAATATGGTCATCATTTACTTAGCCCCTTGTCATTTCAAACCTGTATGACTTTCTTTTTTCCGCAGAACACAAATTAAGATATTTTAAAGAATGTTGTTAACCGAACATCGACAGCACCGATTTACTTCCATTGTGGTTTTGTAGGAATGGGTGCCCGCGCTGTTCGGTTATCAACTTTCTTCAAAATATCTTCTGCAGAAGAAAGAAAGTCATGCAGGTTTGAAATGACAAGAGGGTGAGTAAATGATGACACAATTTTCATTTTTGGGTGAACTATCACTTGAATGATATTTTCTATCACAAAACCCATGACATAAACCTACCCATCACAGGAGGTGCAAAACACTAGATTTGTAAACCTTTTTTCGTAATAATTTAAATCAAGACATTTTGCCTTCACAAGTATAGTTGATCCTCTTCTTATCAAAAGAATCATGATTGCATTTTTAAACTAAGAAGTGGTAAGGTTAGACTTTTAATTTACATGATAATAACATAAACGTATGAAAATGATGTATAACGTTTTCAGTTATTTTGATATATTTTTCCCATGCCTTTTGTGAGGCTTTCTGTTCTCTCTCTTCCTCCTCAGTGAGGACGCCAACCCTTCTTCATCCTCAGTGAGGACCACAGACCCTTCTTCATCCTCAGTGAGGACCACAGACCCTTCTTCATCCTCTGTTAGGACCGCAGACCCTTCTTCATCCTCTGTAAAGCCCACTACCTCATCTCCTTCATCTGTGAGGACCGCCACCTTCTCTTCATCCTCAGTGAGGACCGCCGACACCTCTTCATCCTTTGTGAGGACCGCAGACCCTTCTTCATCCTCTGTGAGGACCGCCGACCCTTCTTCATCCTCAATGAGGACCCGACCCTTCTTCATCCTAGTGAGGACTTCTTCATCCTCTGTGAGGACCGCAGACCCTTCTTCATCCTCTGTAAAGCCCACTACCTCATCTCCTTCATCTGTGAGGACCGCCACCTTCTCTTCATCCTCAGTGAGGACCGCCGACCCCTCTTCATCCTTTGTGAGGACCGCAGACCCTTCTTCATCCTCTGTGAGGACCGCCGACCCTTCTTCATCCTCATGAGGACCGCCGACCCTTCTTCATCCTTAGTGAGGACCGCAGACCCTTCTTCATCCTCTGTGAGGACCGCAGACCCTTCTTCATTCCCTGTAAAGCCCACTACCTCATCTCCTTCATCTGTGAGGACCGCCACCTTCTCTTCATCCTCAGTGAGGACCGCCAACCCCTCTTCATCCTTTGTGAGGACCGCAGACCCTTCTTCATCCTCTGTGAGGACCGCCGACCCTTCTTCATCCTCAATGAGGACCGCCGACCCTTCTTCATCCTTAGTGAGGACCGCAGACCCTTCTTCATCCTCTGTGAGGACCGCAGACCCTTCTTCATTCCCTGTAAAGCCCACTACCTCATCTCCTTCATCTGTGAGGACCGCCACCTTCTCTTCATCCTCAGTGAGGACCGCCGACCCCTCTTCATCCTTTGTGAGGACCGCAGACCCTTCTTCATCCTCTGTGAGGACCGTAGACCCTTCTTCATCCTCTGTGAAGACTGACGACCCTTCTTCATCCTCTGTGAGGACCGCAGACCCTTCTTCATCCTATGTGAGCATAACAACACCAATGTATTACCTGGCTGTGTAGTGTGCCACCAACAATCTAGAACTAAACACCCAGAAGACAAAGGAGATCATTGTGGACTTCAGACGGAGTCATGCACACACACCCATCTACATCAACGGAGCTGTAGTGGAGCGTGTGTCGAGTTTCAAGTTCCTTGGCATCCACATCTCTGATGAACTCACCTGGTCCCATAACATCTCCACCTGGTCAAAAAGGCACAGCAGTGCCTTTACTTCTTACGGAGCCTTAAGAAAGTTCACCTGAATCCCAGGATCCTTGTGGAATTCTACCGCTGTACCATTGAGAGCATACTCACAAACTGCATCTCAGTATGGTACAGCAATTGCTCCGCATCTGAAAGCAAAGCACTCCAGTGGGTGGTGAAAACTGCTCAACGGATCACCGGCACCCAGTTAACTTCCATTGAGAACATCTATCACAAGCGCTGTCTGGGTAAGGCAAGAAACATCATCAAGGATGCCTCTCACCCTAACCATGGACTTTTCACCCTCCTTCCATCCGGCAGGCGTTACAGGAGCCTACGCTCTCGGACTAGCAGGCTCAGGAAGAGCTTCTTCCCAGAGGCCGTGACCCTTCTGAACGCCACACCACCAATCTAACCGGCACCTGCTTTATTACTGCACTGGTCAAAGTACTTTACATACATGTATTTGCACTACTCATATTTTGCACAGACTGCACACTGTTCTAGCTATCGCACTGTAAACTGTTTAAGTTGTTACTGTACAAAGCACAGTAAACTATTCTATAAAAATATCATTGCACTACTGTTATTTTGCATAGAATACATTTTAACAATACTTTTGCACACTCATCCAACTGTATTTATTACCACTGTTCTCACTTTGCTGCTGTTCATAATGTGTATATATAATCCTACATTGCTCTGTTCGTAATGTATATACAATCCCTACAATGCATTCCTATTTATATTCTGTATATACTCTTCTCAATACTGTATATAGCAACTCCACTGTACATTCTGTAAATCATAGCTTCACTTACTCTGCACTTTCAGGTATATAAAACACTATATTCTTGTACTTCGGGTTAGATGCTAACTGCATTTCATTAGCTCTGTACTTGTACTCTGCATAATGACAATAAAGTTGAATCTAATCTTATTGACAATAATGTGTATGATAAACAATTTCCTGACTAGTATCTCTCACCATGAAGCGTTAATGGAATTTTTTTGTGTTACCACCGTTTGAAATACTGTCGTTATTTGTTAGTATAAATAGTGGATCGTGACGAGTCTTGTTCGTGGCGAGCTGGATTCAGAGCTCTCCTGGGGCTTTAGAACGAACGCGTGACCCGTGTGTGCGTGCTTTGTGGAGCTCTCGATAGTGTCTGTCCATTCAAATGGATTCAAGCGGGACAGACAGAGGAAGCAGCGGCATTTGTTAGGTGTGTACCTAAACTTTGGAATAGTCTTCCCTGCACTGTCCCGGAGGCAGACACACTCTGTCAGTTTAAATCCAGACTAAAGACGCATCTTTTTAATCTTGCATACACTACACTTCCATAATACTAATCCTCAGAGGGTTTAGGCTGCATTATTTAGATCAACCGGAACCAGGAACACGTCCAACAACAACTGATGCACTTGTTGCATCAAAGAGTGCAGAACAGTACTCTACTCTCAGCCAGTCTTGTCTCTTTGTTCCAAGGTTACCGCAGGATGCAGTTCATGCCCAGACCTGATGGCAGAGCGGAGAATGGGAAGCGGTCACCTTTACAAGGGCTGAGATAATAGAGCTGGATAAAGGACGCAGCGACTTGACACGATCTCACTACAACATTTAAAATGCCATTAGATTGTTAATGATAATCTTAAATCTATAATGTACCTTATTAGTAAGTTTTTTTATGTAGCCTTGTTGTGCGAGCACTGTTGAGCTTGTGCAGAGGCAGCAGCTTTTGCCAGAGGGGAACTGGAATCCCCTGGTTGGGTCTGGGTTCTCCTGAGGTTTTGTGTGTGTGTGTGTGTGTGTGTGCGTGTGCATGCGTGCATGCGTGCGTGTGTGCATATTGTGTGTAGTCTGTGTGCATATTGTGTGTGTGGAGCGTTTGTATGTCTTTTGTGTTCTCACCTTTTTCTTGTTTTTACAGGTATATGACTTTAGTTGTTTTACTTGTAGTCAATATGTCTCATGTACACCTGCTTTGTAACAATGAAAATTGTAAACAGCGCTATATAAATACAGTTGAGTTGAGTTGTTCGACCTCATGTGGCTCTGCGCAGACTGATCGGCGGCTGACTTGAAGAAGTGCATGCCGGTTAGAAATTTTGTCCGACTTCAACCGGCACCGATGTTTAAACATTTGTTTATTGGACAAATCCACTATCTAATCCACTTCATTTGCGCTTTGAAAAGGAAACGCGATGCCAACGTCACTACGGCAAGCAAGCATGTGTCCGACTATTTTTTCAGGTGTCTGAGTTTTTTTTTTATTATTATTATCATCAAGTCAAGCTTTATTTAGCCTTTAGCAATTATAAGCATTTATATTGAAAATAGTACAAAGGATGCACTTCTCTATATTATGTATAACAATACATTTGTAAATATACAGAGAAGGAAAAAAAATGATTTTTTTTTTTAATAATAATAATGGAAATGATAAAAAGTAGAGTAAGGGGGTAAAAAGGAATCAGTTAAACATTTATATTTCTGTTCACTTGTGATCTAACAATTACATCTAATATTTTGTGTGTTTTAACACTTTTTTAGTTTTTCTTCAATTTATAAAGAGTTTCGGCAAAACTCAAAGCAAAAAACAATCTTTACATTTATGGATATCATTTTTTCCAAGCAAGCACAGGATTCTGATAGCATTGTCCAATGACGTGAAGGCAGTGTTGGAAAATAAACACAGGACCATTTCTTCTTGAATATCAATCAAATTATTAAACAAATTAAACTAAAAATCAATAATGAAACCTCAGTCCAAAATAACCTTGTTACTGTACATCTTAAAAACAAATGAACCACTGATTCATCTTCGTCACCACAAAAAATAACAATCTGGTTGAATATCCATTAACTTGGACAAAAACAATTTACAGGGGTAAAAGTTGTGGAGAATTTATATGTGAACTTCTTCAGCTTTGTTTGGAATTACAAAATGATTATGAACAGTCCATATGTTATAGGAAAGTATTGAAGGGTACATTTGTTTCCATAAAACTGTTGCTTTCGGGGCAATACTATTTGTATAAATTAATGTTTTTCTGATATGCCAAGTCCACCCCACCTATCATTAAACAGGGAATTTCTTCCATTACATTTTACATTTACATTTAGTCATTTGGCAGACACTTTTATCCAAAGCGACTTACAGATGGGGTAAACAATTGAAGCAATTCGGACAACGCAAGTACAACAAAAAGCAAAAGTGCATTCAATAAAACTGGCTTCATAGAGCCTACCACAGTATACAGTGCTAAATTAGGTTAGATTTTTTTTATTTTTTTTTATTAACCTAGAATATTGTAGCATATTGTATTTTTTTTTTCCATTAACCTAGAATATTGTAGCGATGACTTGAGAAGGTGTAAAAGTTTAGGAGATATTCCTTCAATTACCCTCAAATATTCTACACAAGTAATATTATTTTGTTGAACATTTTCAACAAATTTTTCATAACTAATTAGATGTCCATTGTATTCTATAAATTGTGAAATAAAATTTATGTTTTTTTCAACACGTAAAATTACAACTCAACAAAAACTTTAGCCCACCACAATGGTCAAACAATAAGTTTGGGATTAAAAACCAAGGGGCATTTCTTCCAAGCATACATTGTTTGACCCGGTGAATTTTGAAAACCTGGTAAAGAGTTGGGAAATCAATAGCATTGAAACTTCCATCAGCATAATTCCAATTCACAGTTTTTCTTTTGATGTATTCGCTCAAAGTTATTGCAGATATTATTTTAGAGTCAATATATAATGATGGGGCCGGGTAAACTATTCAATTCAATTCAAGTTTATTTATATAGCGCTTTTCACAATGTGCATTGTTCCAAAGCAGCTTCACAGAAGCAAAATAAGAAAACACAGAGGTAAAACACAGCACAGTGCATAGTGTTTATAGAACAAGCAAGATCATTCTAATAGATAATATCTAATAAATTAATAAATAGATAAATAGATGCAGTCTAAACCATTCTTGATATTCCTTCAGCCTTTATCCTCCCTTGTATAGTTAAGATAAGCCAGTCACCTGCCAAGTCCCTAGTGTTGCCCCAGTTTTACCTACTGCTGTCTGTTCGCCTGTGCATTCTCCCACACAAGATGGATTGGGTGTGGATTAGGATATCCCGACCTGCAAACGTCTTGGTAACTCTGCGGTTTTAAGTGATCTGAGCACCTACCTCCCTCATCTCACCCCCGACCAACGTAAAGCTTTGGTAAATCTCTTTGACAAGTTCCCTATGCTATTTTCAGACGTCTCAAGTCAAACCTCAGTCATTTGTCATGACATTGATGTTGGAAGTTCACCACCTGTTAAACAACATCCTTATAAGGTTAACTTCAAAAAGCGTGAATTGATGAAGAAGGAGTTACACTATTTGTTACATTTACATTTAGTCATTTAGCAGACGCTCTTATCCAAAGCGACTTACAGAGAGTTCAGGGAGCAATAAGCGATATGTCATACAGGAGCCATAATACATTAGGTGCCAATACAAAGTTACTGGTTTCAACAAAAGCTAGACCACTACCTGTTGAGAGAAAGAGAGGGTTAGTGTTTAGTTTTTTTGTGTGTGTCAAGTATTCACAGAAGAGATGGGTTTTAAGTGTTTTTTTGGATGTTGTGAGAGATGTGGATGACCGGACCTACATAAAACCACTTTTCCCGTTCAACAGAGCAAGATACATAGAAAAACGGAGCCGTATTGGGAGACTCTACGATTTAAATGTTACATTTGTTACAATTAACATTTAATGAATACATTGCACAGTTTCGACTGTAGCACGCAAAGTTCTTCAGAAACAAGTCCGGTATAATTTAAGGAAACTTAATAGAGGAAGCTTCATAAACTTATAAAAAGCATATAACGTGGCTCAAGGCAGCAATAAGCTACGAACACAACCTTTTCTGCTATTATGTTGCAAGGTTGTGGGTTGGATCCCAAGGGATTGCACATACCTATGTATAAATGTATAGGATCATGCAATGTAAGTCACTTTGGATAAAAGCTTCTGCCAAATGCATAAATGTAAATGTAATGTAATGTAAATGTTGTTTCGGTAGATTAAGCCACGAAGCTGTTTCCTAGACTAGTCTATGGAGATGACAAAAAAAGGGTCATTTTAATCAAATAACAGTTCTGTGTTGAAATTAAGAGCCTTAAGCATTCATATTTTACTTGGCCACTTATACGACTTTCTTATGATTCATGATTAAAAACTACAAAACTAGCCCTATAAAAGAGCGTAAAATAATAATCAGTCACACAAACTATCTCAAACTAAGGGTACAATTGACCAAATCACTGGATGAATAAGAGTTTTTCACGCTATGTTGGGAACGGGACAACACCGGTCTGTTTTTTATCGCTTTGTATAAAACTTCAGATCTGGGTTATTTTAGTAACTTATTAGAGATTCAGAACACCACATAGTAACTTTTTGACACCGCACCAAGCAAAAACCAGTCGTAATCATTACAGGGGGCTAAGATTAAGCACCTAACGTGTTAAACCCAACGGAGTTTTGTGGGCATTCCCAGTTATAGAGTTTAGTAAATTGGAAAGTGAGGCATTTTTCTGTTTTCGTTTTCAATGGATTTTCTTTTCTGTAAATGACAGAAGAACCGCATCATTGACTTGTTTTTCCATGGCTTGGTTCTGGATTATTAGTAGAAAATAAAAACAAGGGTCCTTTTTTGTTTTTTAAATAACCTTTCGAAAAACGATACAAAACAACACAATTCAAATGAAAATGTAAAGTATGACTTTCGTTTTATTTTCTCTTTTATTTCATTTTCAAAGTCATGCAGATGACATGTTAATCAGTGTGCGTCTGCATTACTGGCAACGTCCACAAAAACGTCATCTCCGTTTATTCGAATGAACGTGTGTATGGCGCTTGGTCTTAGCTCTGTGTAATGATGACGACTGACTGAGTTGCAGTGTGGTGTTCTGCATCTCTGATAAGTTAACAGACGTCTGAACAGACGAACAAACTAAAGCATTGGAGAGTCCTGCTTCTATAGCGCGCCCTGAACCATGCCAGAGTGCGATTGTCCCAACTCCTCAGCTGCCGCTGGCCGTTGACTTTAGACCAGGTTACAGTTGGTCAATGGCGCAGTCTATTTCAGTTGCCTCAAACTAGCAACGCGCCAGCAGTGCACCTGAACACACCTCGTTTTCAGACCAACACGCCGATGGATGCACAGATGAGCGCAAGTGCATTTGCTCTTCAAGCAACGTGGCATAGGACTGATTTGAGCGAGTTTGACAAGGGCCAAAATTGTGATGGCTAGACAACTGGGTCAGAGCATCTGCAAAACTGCAGCTCTTGTGGGGTGGTCCATAGTCTCCAGGGGTCAGTATCTATCAAAGCGATGAACCGGCGCTAGGGTCATGGGTAGGGATGGGAATTGATAAGAATTTAACGATTCCGATTCCATTATCGATATTGCTTATCGATCCGATTCCTTATCGATTCTCTTATCGATTCTCATTGGGTGAGGGAATAAGTACAAATTTGTTTGTTTGTATTAACTCGCTTTAATATCTGATAAGATCATAGCACATACTCAGAGTATACACAAATTATGTGTAGCAACCTCAGAACAAACCTAAAAGTAGGCTACAAAGTAAAGTCCAGGGACCTATAGAATTTTTCACATTCATCATTGGTCCAGACAAAAAAATAAAATAAAACTGCCATTTAAGTGCCATAAAAACTAAAAACACAGACTAAACAGTCAAGGTCATCATCATCTAAATTTGATTGACAATGACAATGGAGATTATTATTCATATAGTAAAAGTTTACACAATGAAATGGCCTCACATGAACTAAACAGAGAAGTTACCTTCGGCATTAATAGCAGATGACGTCTCGTTAGCTCCGCTGCTGCTCGACTCACTTGTTGTTGCTGTGTCGCTAAGTAGTAGTGTATCAAACACGCGACAGTCCTGCATGAATTGCGTGCTGTGTGGCCAAATGTTTCTGCATATTGGAGGTAGTTCCCCCCTTTGCCGAAATTAAACTTTTACAGTTGTTGCAAATGACCGCATTGGCGTCTTTTCTAGTGAAATATAACCACACTTTAGATCGCTTCTGCCTCGATGACATGTTTGCTGCGCAACCAAAACAACGCAGCGCGTTGACACATTTGCAACGAGCGGAACCGATAAGCAGAATCGTTAAGCAGGTACGCTAACGGTTCCAAGGAACCGATTCACTTGGCACCGGTTCTGAAGAAGAACCGGTTCTCGGTTCCCATCCCTAGTCATGGGCGACCGATGCTCAGCGAAATCCAACAGAATTGCTGAAGAAGTTCATGTTGGTTCTGATAGAAAGGTGTCAGAGCACACAGCGCATCACAGTTTGTTGTGCACGGTGCTGCGAAAGGAGGACCACCACAGTGTTGTACTCGCAGTCTACATACTGATGTGTTGTGCTGCTGGCAGTGAGGCTGTGTGTGTGTGCAGATGAACATCAGAAAACAAACAAACTGCACAGCAGCTCAGTTGGGCTAACGCTTTCTTTATTTTGAATCCTGTTACATTAAACAAGTATAGAGAGCATTTATCTCCAGCACACAGGAATCAAACCAACAAAACGGATCAATGAGGAGGTGAAGAGAAAACCCACAGTGCAGTCAAGGAGAGCAGAAGCGTCCGTAGAACAGAACGCTCTTGGTGGGATTGTGCCGTATGAAGAAAAGAAAAGGGTGATCGGCATTGAATCGCTCTGGACGCATGAGGCAGCGCATCATCATGACTGCGCCCGTGGCCGCAGCGGCTTCCGTTCCCTCTTCGTTGACTTCCACGAAGGATTTATGCACCACTTTAGACAGCACCAGATCATTGTTGGGAGACATGCCTGAGAAATCGGCCTTTTGCAAATCGAATGCGTCCACCATTCCCAGGCTGACCAGTAGACCTTTCATGTCATACGTCTCCTCCATCTTGAATCTGGGCAGAGATACTTCAACTTCCAGAGTATCCATCATGTCGGGTCGGGTCCACTCTGTGAAGTTCTCGTAGGTCAGCGATTTCTCAAGCTGGGTAAGAGAGTGGTGTTGGTGACAGCTGAACGAGACAACATGTCATGATTGTACCGACATAAACGCTCTCTCACCTTCTGAAGGCCAGTGGTGTCGTCCTCCATCTCATTCGGAAGCATGATCAGCATGCTGAGATCTTTCCCGACGTACGGCAGCTCCAGAATCTGACAGTGCACATCAGGAATGAAGGCCAGAGGAAACTTGGCCTTCTGATGCATCATCGGTACGGGCTTCGTTTCATTCTGTCAACCACCAAAATTCCATTAGCATGCTATGCGTGACTGATTCGAGTTTTTGAAATTGAGCATAGGAAAAACATCCAACGTCAAATTTGGCGAACATTAAAAAAACGAAACTCACTTTGTTCAACCTGAACGCCCCCTCTGTGGTTCTTTCCACTTGGAATTTTCTCTCCCAGTTGCCCTTGAAGTAAATTGCATTGACAAGCACGAGTCTGGTCAGTGCATCCACGTCTCCCTCACCCAGCAGATTCTCAATCTTCTCTATCATTACAAATGGACATTCAAATTCACTACCGCAAGAAAATTTCGTCAAATATTAGCCAAAATGATCATGATCCTGAAAACCTTGAAGATGCAAAAATGGTGTTTTTCTGAGATGGGATGTGTGGTTATGTCACAGCTGGTTTTTGGATGATGGCTTTTCACCTTGAGTGTTTTTCTCCACCCAGTCGTTGATGTTGACACGTGCAGCTTCTGCGTTCTTGATGAAGTCCACAGTCTCCAGTCCGGCCTGATAGTGTCGTTTTGTGTCACTAAGAAATGTCTGTCATAAAAGAACTGCAGTGTAAGTAAACTAAATGGTTCGTTCGTTTTATCAATAAACTGATCTCATTCTCACCTCAACAAACTGGTAGGACTGCTCTCCATACAGACGACTGGCGAGACTCAGAGTATAGGGAGCTTCTGCTTTCTTCAGTTCACTCGTGAGCTTGTTGAAACCAACGTGAACATCAGCGTCTGCTTTGCCAAAATGCAAAGTCTGGAGACACATGGTGAAGAATAGTTATTGTGATAATATGTGATCACATTTTTACATTCAATTATTCAAGTAAAAAACTTCAGTGAGTAAACATGCGGAGGATGAGGAATGACCTGCCACCTAAAAACCACACGAGGCAGAACCGTCTAGACAAGAACGCTTGTATCAAAGACATTCATATTAACAAGATGCCACTGCCGTTTCAATAAATGGGGAGGAATGCAACTCTCAATATGGAGAGGAAGGAAGTCCCGCCTTCCAGTACAAAGAGCCAATCGTCAATCAATGAAGACTGTGGGATCTCTGGGGCGGGGCTCTCGTGAGGCGCTTGGAAGCCTGTGCGCGGTGGATGAGGCGACCTCGATAAAGTCGATTTTAAGAGCAAAACCAAAGTTCATGTCGTGGTTTATTATTGATCGGAAATATGCTGTTCTATTGAGAAATATCTGCTTTCCCCTATTCAAGAAGACAGGACTGTGTGGACCTGCGATGACGTAAATAGCGGCCCAGAGGCGTTGCGAACATTGCCGCCGAGTGGCACCACTTCCGTTGACTGACTTTGGTTATATTCAACTGTTTTACTGCGTTTTGTGTGAAAGGGAATGTTACTTGGATCATGTATGCAAGCCATGTGATTATTACTGTGGTAACGGCATCAGGGCCGGAAATGGTGGGAACGCCATGGAGTGAATTTCAGGGGGACCATGTGAAAATGTAGTGGATTTCTGAGATGCCTTCAAACCCTCTACACATTTCCTTCGTGAACACAATGGGCATTTTCTGCAATTTTAGGGTTTCAAAACAAAAGAAATGTCCCCAATAGTTTCCCCAGTAAATCTCAGCCATATCCAGCACTGAATGTCTAGCAGATTTCACTTGCTTAATGCTTAACCCTCACTTCATGAGGATAAAGTCAAATAAAAGCTTTGGTGACGTTGGCCTGTTGATTCAATGTAATCCGGAGTGGATTCGATTCCTCAGGGCAGTAAATCTTTTGCTCTGGGAGCGCAAAGGAGAAGTGAGAGACGCTATCAAGGGCACTTTATGACCCATCTCAAAGTTCAGAATGAGACACACCCCAGATGAAACCAGTAAGCCAGTGAGCAAACACAGGCTGAAAGAACACTGCTGAGGAACTCATTGCAGCATTGATCAGTTCTCGTGCTTCAATAGACTTTAGGCCACACTGGCCTGCCACTGAGTGTGAGATCAGTCGGTTGCAGGCGGGGAGGAGTAAAAAGATGGTCGCTAGGACGGACGTAGGGAGCTGAACCTGCAGCAGACCACGGGGATTTTCATTTCTTTATCACGGATTAACTGAACACGATAGGAATGCCTATTTTTTGCATCAGTACAATAAACATAAAATGTGATACAAAATCGAATTTGTGAGTATAACAGTAACCCAGTGTGTCAGAATAAACACGCAACCCATACACGTGAACATTCTGGCCAATGAGTCATCAAGGTTTTGAACAACTGCAGCCCATGACCTAGGCGGCTGGTCTCGTTTTGCTCTCGCGGTACTGGAATGGCACACGTGATCTTAAGGCGGCTGCAGCGCCGATCAAAGTCGGACAAATTGTCTAACCAGAATGCATTGGTGTTGTCAGGCGGCCGCAGATTCAAGCCTCTATTGGTTTATCGTTGAGATGTTTGACTATAACCACTGCTGTCGTCATCATCATCATCACCTGACACATCTGCGCTGCTGTGTTTCCTGCTGCACCGAGCGACAGCATCGACAGAGCCGCAGAGAGACTCAGAGGAGAATAAAAGACGTTCGCTGACGGGTTTCCCTCACTAATCTTCTGAAACACATCGAGGGAGAAGTGCGTGTTCGCTGCAGAAACAGACTCCATGTTCTCACACTGAAAACAGAGCCAAAGACAATATCAGAGCAGTTCTATTTACACAAATGTACTGCGTAACAAAACCGAAAGGCACAAACAAACTACAGTTCATGATGCTGAATGACGGTTCGCTCGCAGCATTTCACTCGCACTTCCGCATTACAAGCGGCACAGCGCTCCTTCAGTCCATTGGACTAAGAACTGACAAAAAGACTTGTGGTTGGCTGGACTAATAGCGCTAGGAAAAACCAACTCGAAGAACGTGATGACGTAATAATAAACGTAAAGACAACAAGCTGCTGTAAGTTTATAAAAAAAACTAAAAACATGTATGAATCAACTGCTTTATACATATTTACAGTAAGTACCATAGTATGGCAGTATATTCTTCTTTTTATTAACTTATCGTTAAAAAGTTTACATAACTCTTATAATAAAAAACTTACGGCGATGTTGCGATTCTTCTGATGCACGAGTTCAGCCGCAGCGCGTGAATCACCGGACTGACCGAGTCAAGCGCTTATATGAGCAGACACACCCTCATAAACACACACGCGCGCGGCGCGGGCGCGGCGCGGGCGCGGGGTGGGTTCACTCAAGTTGCGCAGTTCCTGAAGCGATGTTTCGACAAGTAAAATCGTTCGAGTACATATGTGACAAGACAAACAGCTGATAATGACACATGTGACCTGTTTTACGTTCATCCAGAACAGTTCACATTCAATATAGATATTTTTCATCAGTGTTTGTGTAAGTGTCCGTGTTCCCTGTCAATCAAACCCATGACCTTTGTGCTGCGAACACAAACATCTACCAATTGAGCATTGAAATACAATAGGCTGTGACGCACAGTTGACAAGGAAAATGTTGCTAATATATAATCCACAAAGAAGTGTCATAAAAGCTACATCCGTCTAAACTATGTTTGTTCTTAACAGAAGTGCTTATAGATAATACTACTTTTAATACTTTTTGAGACCCTGGGGACGTTTACTTTTTAAAGGCACTGTACACATACAGTATATCAAGATTTACAAAACAGAAAATATGAATTTGTTGTAAGCCACTTACTTTTTATAAATTGTTTTACGGTGTGTGTGCTTTTATCTTAACACTTTTGACCTAATTATTTATTCTTCTCATGTTAGGTCAGGTCAATTTTAAAATTTTTGGTCAGAAGACCGTACCCCAAAATTAGGTCGACAGTTTCTCATAATAGGTTACATTTATTTTAATCGGTTACTTTTCTTTTTACAAACAAAGTGCAAAGTAAAGGAATATTTACCAAATAAAGTATTAAATACGGTTTCGGGCAAAAGCCTCTAGACGTCGTTTGTACGGCAAAGCATCACAGTATTTAATACTTCTTCTAAGTATCATTATGATTTTAGCACTTAAATTATTTCCAAAAGAGATTAATTTATGATTTTTTACTTAGGATAATAGTATTAATGTCAGTTTTGTCTTGAAATTTGTATTCTTGTCATGGGCCAAGATATTGGGTTAGCGAAGTGTGAATGTTTGATATGAATGAAACAACAATTAAATCAATATGTATATATGGCTGTAACTCCTCTGTCATATCTGATGTATAAAAGTGTAGCTCATTTCCCAGCAGTCTCTGCGCCTCCCATATATATATAAAACACCAAAAACATCATTTCAACATGTTCCTTCTCCAGACTGAGAACAATAGTTCTGCCTCCTCATGTTTAGCTTTAAAGTATGACAAACATTTTGTGTTAATGAGCCATAAAAAATAATAACAATAACAATATTAACATGAATGTTATAATGATTGATTCAAATGTTTTGAAAAAAAATTCATTGAGATCTCGCCGCTTTTCCAGGGTCTTCACAGTAGGTGGTCCCAACATGCGATGTCTCGAACATTCAAGACAGTGAATCGACAGTGTCCGAAATAGCACCACATGCCTAATAGTGCACTATTTGAAGGGACATCTAATTTTAGTGGTGTCCTAATTCTTCCAATCGCGTGATGCATCATAATAACGAGTGTACGTACATCGTGATGCTCGCGCTGAATGAACTCCCGCGTCTCGGCAGAAGATGGCGCCCGCAGCGTTTCAGTGTGCGAATTTCCTCACTCGTTCTCACCCGTGGACTATATTAGTGAACTAATGTAGGGAATAGTGAATGAGGGTAAAGTGGGCGATTTCGGACACAACCTTCGTTTCTCCTGTCACAAGCATGGATCACAACTTCATAACGGCACCACGTGACCACAGAGCGGAAACTGACGATTAAGTGCCGATGTGGGCGGTGCCCAAGACAAGCGTACAACCTCCCATTCTTTTTACACCGCTTAAATACTGCAGCATGCAAAACTGAAGTCCACAAACAGGTTCCGTGACTGTGACCTGGAGAAAACACGCGTGCAAATATCCGGCTGTGATGGCGTCCGTGAGTTTATGTGGAGCTTTCAGGCGGTTTGTGGCCAGAACTGTGAAGATCAGGAGGATCCATGAGCGCGTTTGGACTTTAGTAAGACTCTTATGGATCATCGTGTGCGTGCGTGCGTGTGCGTGCGTGTGCGCGTGCGCGAGAGATGTGGGGGATTTCATCTGTTATTCATGTAACATGTGAGCGCATTTGTAACCGGTGTTTTGTGACTCTCAGGGCCGAGAAGCTTCATTCATTATGGCTGTAACTCCTCTGTCATATCTGATGTATAAAAGTGCTGCTCATTTCCCAGCAGTCTCTGCGCTGTACAAAGGTCATTTTTTCATATGATTGTCTAAATGATTTATTGAAATGAATGACATTTTTAGACGATTCTAGCTCAGTGAACTCTGTGTGTTGACGCTGTCTAGCTGAAGAAGTGTTAGAACAAGCCGACTATCTGTACAGCTGCGGAGACACGCAGAAACTCCACCAGCTCCTCGTGCAGTATAAAGACAGGTACACGTCACCATCACCTGCTGCTTCACGACCTGGGTGACGACCTTTTAACCATAGATGCAGGATCGCCACTTTATGAAATGTGCAAAGCATTTGGATGCGATTTCATTTACAAAAGATGGAACTCCAGAGTTTTCTTAATCAAACTGAAATCGGTTTGTTTTGATTCAGTAATAATAACAAAGCAAAACAAATCCGGCCACCTTGCACGATAAAAACATGATAACAAGGCAGCTATCTGTTTTGCGAATAAACTCTTCCTGACCAAATCAGCGAGATATGGTTTTATTTCAAATGTAAGAAGAGCGAGTCGTGTATTATGACAACATTTGCACACAAAAGGAGGGTTCATGGATTTTCTCCTCTGCTCTTCAGTGACGATGCAGAGTTTCTGTGGCGGTTGGCGCGAGCGTCGCGAGATCTGTCGTTACTGACGAGCATCAGCGCCCACGAGAAGAAGCGACTCACGTACGAGGCCTTTGACTTCGCTCAAAAAGCTCTGGAGAAAAACGAGTCTTCGTTTGCGGCACACAAAGTAGGTAACAATGGAAATAAGTGAGAGTTCAGTGAATCCCTGGAGAAGTCTTATCGCTCTTGCTGTCGTGCAGTGGTTTGCCATCTGCCTCAGTGACCTCGGTGATTATGAAGGAGTCAAAGTGAAAATAGGAAATTCCTACATCATCAGAGATCATCTGAAGGTAAAACCTTCAAACGCATCACCTTCAGCAATGAACGCCGGACTGACTGAAACCTCTTTATGTTGACAGCGAGCAGTTGAACTCAATCCAAAAGACGCGACGTCCATTCATATTCTGGGTTACTGGTGAGTGTCTGTTCTGCCATAGCATACGTGCGCACACTAGCCCTAGGTAGGGAGGGGGGTTCACACTGAAGTACGCATGGGTCCCAGCACATAACTGACGCTGTGGTTTATATCTGTGGGTAAATTCTGCTTCTCTTTGTCTCTCGCAGGTGTTTTGCGTTTGCCGAATTGCCGTGGTATCAGCGTAAAGTTGCAGCTGTGATTTTTGCATCACCTCCGACAGCCACCTATGAAGAGGTCAAAGAAATGACACGCTTTCATACTCGTCGAACAAATGTTGTCTTGTCTGATTTAACAAGCCAAATGTTTTTCCTCTCTGTCTGTCAGGCTCTGGAGTTCTTCTTGAAGGCGGAGGAAGGTACCGTATGTGCTCGGACATCTCTGTTGCACTGGAGCAGATATATGTTCACTCACTGACATCTCTCGTTTCAGTCGACCCGAATTTCTACAGCAAGAACCTGCTGATGCTGGGAAAGACGTACATGATGCTGAGAGACGACGAGCGTGCGGCCACGTGGCTTCGGAAGGTGCGCGATTTCCCCGCGCTCACTGAAGAAGATAAACAGGTCAATGATCCGCATTCCTTCGTCTCTGTTTGTTTTATATTCTACAGATGTGTAATGTAGATGTTTGACCGTGCACAGGTTCACAAGGAAGCGCTGGATCTTCTGAAGAAGCTCAAAGGATGAGTCGAGATATCTGACATGATCTACCGACAGTGAATGGGTTTGATGCCATCGTGTCATTGATCCTGAGGTTTTATGTCTGAAAACACGGAAACAAAAACGTTCTGCTTTTCCATGAAATGATTTAAAGCACTCAAATATTAAAGTGATGCATATATGTACCTGTAAAACATGACTAGCCAAGCTCATTCAGGACGAGTGGACAGACTTCTAAACAAACAGTCATTGAACTGGCAAACATTAGAAACGTATCAACCCATCCATCAATAAAGCTCAACCATGTGGCAAGAGTTGTGAGAAATATTTCTCCTGAACTACGGTGTAGAATAGAATAGTATAGAATGCCTTTATTGTCACTGTACGCATGCACAATGAAATTATTTCAGTGTAGTCGAACAGTGTGAAGAATAAAAAATATAAACAATATAACGTAGCCAAACATATGGAGGTAAGGTTCACAGTCTTGAGGAGTATGTGCATTTGTAAAAATAAATACGGTGCTGTATACAGTGTTAAATATGTCAAAATACTGCACATTATATATACAGTTGAAAGAAAAAGTATGTGAACCCTTTGGGATTACTTGGATTTCTTCATAAATTGGTCATAAAATGTGTTCTGATCTTCATCTAAGTCACAACAATAGAGAAACACAGTCTGCTTAAACTAATACCGCACAAACATTATACGTTTTCATGTTTTTATTGAACACAACATGTAAACATTCATAGTGCAGGGTGGAAAAAGTATGTGAACCTTTGGGTTTAATAACTGGTTGACCCTCCTTTGGCAGCAATAACCTCAACCAAACGTTTCCTATAGTTGCAGATCAGACCTGCACAACGGTCAGGAGAAATTTTGGACCATTCCTCTTTACAAAAGTGTTTCAGTTCAGCAATATTCTTGGGATGTCTGGTGTGAATCGCTCTCTTGAGGTCATGCCACAGCATCTCAATCGGGTTGAGGTCAGGACTCTGACTGGGCCACTCCAGAAGGCGTATTTTCTTCTGTTGAAGCCATTCTGTTGTTGATTTACTTCTATGCTTTGGGTCGTTGTCCTGTTGCATCGTCCATCCTCTGTTAAGCTTCAGTTGGCGGACAGATGGTCTTAAGTTTTCCTGCAAAATGTCTTGATAAACTTTGGAATTCATTTTTCCATCGATGACAGTAATCCGTCCAGGGCCTGAGGCAGCAAAGCAGCCCCAAACCATGATGCCCCTCCACCATATTTCACAGTTGGGATGAGGTTTTGATGTTGGTGCGCTGTGCCTTTTGTTCTCCACACATAGCGTTGTGTGTTCTTTCCAAACAACTCACTTTTGGTTTCATCTGTCCACTGAATGTTTTGCCAGTAGTGCTGTGGAACATCCAGGTGCTCTTTTGCAAACTTCAAACGTGCTGCAATGTTTTTTTTGGACAGCAGTGGCTTCCTCCGTGGTGTCCTCCCATGAAGTCCATTCTTGTTTAATGTTTTCCTTATTGTAGATTTGTCAACAAAAATGTTAGCATGTGCCAGAGATTTCTGTAAGTGTTTAGCTGACATTCTAGGATTCTTCTTCACCTCATTGAGCATTCTGCGCTGTGCTCTTGCAGTCATCTTTACAGGACGACCACGCCTAGGGAGTGTAGCAACAGTGCTGAACTTTCTCCATTTGTAGACAATCTGTCTTACCGTGGACACATGGACATCAAGGCTTTTCGATATACTTTTGTAGCCCTTTCCAGCTTTATGTAAGTCAACAATTCTTGATCGTAGGTCTTCTGAGAGCTCTTTTGTGCGAGGCATGGTTCACATCAGACAACGCTTCTTCAGAACAGCAAACTCAAAACTGGTGTGTGTTTTTTATTGGACAGGCCAGCTTTAATCAACACATCCAATCTCATCACATTGATTGGACCCCAGGTTGGCTGACTCCTGGCTCCAATTAGCTCTTGGAGAAGTCATTAGCCTAGGGTTTCACATACTTTTTCCACCCTGCACTATGAATGTTTACATGTTGTGTTCAATAAAAACATGAAAATGTATAATGTTTGTGCGGTATTAGTTTAAGCAGACTGTGTTTCTCTATTGTTGTGACTTAGATGAAGATCAGAACACATTTTATGACCAATTTATGAAGAAATCCAAGTAAGCCCAAAGGGTTCACATACTTTTTCTTTCAACTGTATAGTGCCCATTTTGATTTGAACTATTGCTCATTGTATGGTATCGCACAGAAGGTGAGGTTCTTAAGTGTTTAAGAGTGACTGAAGAGAGTCCGGGGTGGTTATTGCCTTTGGGAAGAAGCTATTTTATATCTATTGGTTCTGGTCTTAATGCACCTGTAGCGCCAACCTGAGGGCAACAGGTCCGAGCCAGGGTGGGCGCTGTCTTCGGTGAGGATTTTAGCTCTGTTGAGGAGGTGTAAATGTCCATCAGGGAGGGGAGAGGGCCGCCAATGATCTTCTGTGCTGCCTTTATACAACTCTCTGGAGCCTCTCCTTGTCTGCCGTACCATACCGTGATGCAACTACTGTGTGTTGCTGACTCTTTGACAGAACATCTTATTTTACTCTTGTGTGTTAGCTGAACGATCAATTGCTAAAATGGGTTTCTATATGTAAAACAGGTTGATCTGTATTTGTGCAAGAGGACAAACTAAAACATTACACAAAAGACACGACAGCAGCATGTTGAGAATCAGAGAGACAAGCGTGTTTGTTTGAATTCATATATTTTAATATGAAAGGTAGTTATGGACACAGTTTTCCTCTCCTGTAGAACTGAGGGTCAAAGGCCACAGTAACAAGTGCTGAAAGCACAACAGCCGCTGCCTTCATGAGCATGGGCGTCCAGATTCTGTTTTACTGACAAATACTGATTGACAAACAGCAAATACTGTCACGAGCCAAACCTGCGTAATGATATGAGACGGCCGTTGGAGTCTAAGGATGGTTCACTCTGTAGGCAGCCATGCAAGCGCTTAACAATCAAACCAAATGTCCAACAACCGAAAGAAAAGGAGAAAGTCCAGGCACCTGATCAAACTCTACAATCATTCAGTAAAAGCTCTATAAAACTAGAGCCGCAAGTTACTTGAAGTTCTGCTAGAAAATCCTCTTCTCTAAATGCTTTATTTTCAGGCTCATTTTAAAAAGCCGCCAAATCATGAAACCCAAGTCTATTTAAGATATCGGCATGAAAGAGATCTGAAAAGCTTGCATATTTATGGGGAATCATGTTATGAAGATCGCTAAATGAGGTCTCGGATTAAGATTTGGTTTAAAATGACAAAATAGCTTATTTACATTGGTATCTTCTGTGCAAGTTTCATGGTTTTGTTTTACTTGGCTGTAAAGGGGAAAGACTTTCACTCCTGACCGAATCCTTCTGTCTCCTCGATGGCAAAGAGCAGCTTTTCTTTCAGCTGTTCGAAGCTTTTGTACGGAGGCAAATCCAGTCGGTTAAAACTGCGAGACAAGATGCAGAGTGAGAAGACGTGCGCTTGATTTTTTCTTTTGTGTTTTCATATGTGAAACTCACCAGGTGTGACTCCTGGGCAGCCACGTCTCTTTGCCGACCTTCTCAATGCAGAACTTCTGAGGGCCGTTGCTTCCTGAAGGACAAAGTTCATAGGTGTACTATTAACATTTCTGTTTGAAACTTGTAAAATCAGCTACAACATTTTTTATTTCAACATTATTCAACAATAATGCCATCACAGTTAGGACGAGCAGCAATTTCGTGATGTTTACCTAAAATCATATTAAATTGTACTGCAGGTTATTTTTATGGTAGGGGTCTCAAACTCGCGGCCCGGGGGCCAATAGAGGCCCGCGTGATGATATTTTGTGGCCCCCTACTTGACATCAAAGTTTAGTGTTAGTGCGGCCCGCACCTTGTTCTCAAACGCACCTTTTTGCAGAGTCTTGCCACGCTTTAATTTTTTTTATCTCTTATGGCAGGGGTCTCCAACCTTTTTTTAGCATATGCGCTGTTAATGCAGCGTTAGAAAACTCCGTCAGTATTTACTTTCACTTACTGTATGACTGAACTCAGGGGCGTCCGCAGGATTTGATCTCAGGGTACGCACAGAGTCCCCACCCAATAAAAAACTCTCACACACACAAAGAACAAATACTCAAGAAATGCCAGAACTGTTTAAGCACCTCGCTGTTCATTTTAATCTCAGGTTGAATGTTCCTTAGTGTCAGTCCAGTAAGCCTGGTGTCTTTCATCGTGTTGCGCCATGTACACACTGCAGTTTCGGAAGTGACAATCGCATTTACTGTAAATACGGGTGATAAATGATCCTTCCATGTGTGTACGGAACAGATATAGTCACTCCTGCATTAGGTGATGATTGAACACTGGTAACGCTGTTCTAGCGTTTTGGAGCTGTAAATAAGAATATAAGCCTGCTATTTTTCGGCTAAAGACTTTAATTTAAAGTAAATGACCGCTGACAGGCGTGCTTTGTTTTGTTTATGCTCGGAAGGCTGTATCACAGAGCATCCTTTGAAGTGTTGCCATGTTCATTTATTTTAAAGTGCTTTTTATGCTTGATTTTTGGTCTTTAGCTCATAAATGTCGGCAATTTATTTGTATAAAAATTTCTCCGTTACGGATATTTGAGATTTTGTGATCTTATAAAATATAACCTATTTGGAATTTTTAGGTTTTTTTTTGTTAGTCTTTGTTGGTTGTTTTTATCTATGAAGATCTGGCAGCATGTTACTTTAACAGATCGTGAGAACGGCTAACCATACACACATTTGATTTTACAACATACACACTATTTATTTATTTACTCTTATTCTCTCTTGCTTTCTCAATATGTCATGAGTAGAACCATTCATGTTGAGGAACTGTTAATAATAAAGATTGAGAAAACTGTAAAGATTGAGAAGACTGGATAAGTTGTGCTCCTCTTTTTTGGAATACTTGAAACCCTTTTTTGTGGAATACTTAATGCGGCCCAGCATGACCCCAGACTCTGCCTCCAGCGGCCCCTAGGTGAACTGAGTTTGAGACCCCTGCTTTAAAGTTTGTTTTAAAAGTGATGGTGTTGTGGTGGTACATTTGACCAGTATAATCATACTTTAGTTACAATATATACAGTAAATATGCAGAGGCACAGCAGCGCCCCCTTGTGTCTTCTATAGAGATGTGCAATAATTGCAACGATGATTACTTAATAATTCTGACAGCCCAATTATTAGTCTTCATTATGAGAGTATGTGTATCACTTTGCATGCTGCACTAAAAGAGTCAATAATACCAGTTTACACTGGTGTGAAGAAACATTTCAACGCAGAAATACATCTCCATCTGACATGTCAAATACTTCACAAAACCTTTTTGGAATAGCAGGTTTTTAAACTCACCCATGAGCTCTGCGAAGCCTCCCAACGGTAGCCGGCAGGTGCCCGTCACAAACTGCATCAACCGCAGACGCACCTCATTGTCCACCTCCTTCACAAACTGCACACAGTCAAATCACACAGGCTTATTGTCCCAGAACTGAACTGAAAGGCCGAACAAGCTGAGAAACGTGACGTTCAGGTCGATTCACACCTGCCAGAACCAGATGATCTGTTTGCTGTTGCGCGTGTAGTGACGATACACAGTGTTCCTCTGCCAGTCCTGAAGATCCACTTCCTGCATGCCACACAACATCACCTGCACACACACACACACGAGAGCATTTCGGACACGTTTGTCTTTGCTTACCTCATCAAAAATGTGCACAGCATTACATTTACTGACAAACATGATTCTGATTCTCTTTTTATGTGCTGATGATGAGCAGAATCTTGTCTTGTCTATTTCAGTATGTTTAGTGATGACATGTAATCCTGATAAACCTGTACACACACACACACACCTCCAGCTCTTTCTCATCAAAGTACTGCAGCCACTGTAGCGGCACGACCTCATTGAAGCCGTCCAGAAAGGCTTTGGTCTGATTCTCAACACCTCGAGAAAACCTCCATTCCGCCATCAACCTGTGGCAACACACAATCAGTTCAAAGATAAACAACACACACACACACACGCAACACATGTCTGGTTTACTATCTCTGTGGGGACAGTCCATAGGCGTAATGTTTTTTATACCGTACAAACTGTATATCTGATCCCCTAACCCAACCCCTAAACCTAAAGATCATACAAAACTTTTTGCATTTTTAACAAATATTGTTCTGTACAATTTATAAGCTCTTTTGCCCATGAGGACCTCAGTTTAGGTGCCCACAGTGACACGAGTCCCCATGTGTTGTGTGCATTCAGGTTTAGGTGCCCACCGGGATATAAAAACATGTACACACACACACATGGTCTTACCCAATATACTCCTCCTTATTCTCCTCAGTCACCAGGATATTGGCACCGTCCGTTTTCAAGTCATGTGACGTGATTTTACCCAGAATCTCCATGTCCACAGAAAAATACATCTCCAAAGCGCACTCCTCGATGTTGTTATCTCTGTGAAGAACATCAAGCACATGAGCTTTGCTTTGACCAGAGTCATCTCATGGTTCGGGGGAGGCAGGTGCTCATGGGAGTTTCACTTGATCAAAGTTCTGTGAAGTCTGAGGCTTGTGCACACGATTGGACATGTGTTCTAGTCAGAGGACAACCTACATTCAGTGGAGCCCCGAGGCAAAATGACTGAACACGGCCTTTCTGACATTATTTTGCGAGTATTATATTTGTCCTAGAAATATAATTGTACAATGTTCAATAAAAAGAAGAGTCAAAAAAGGGGGCAGACCATAAAGTAAAATGTTTTGCTTTTTCAAAAAGAAGCAATGTTGTAAAATGATGTCAGTGCCCAAATATCTACTAATGCAATATCGAGTAGGAGTGTATGTACAAATATAACAACACAACATACACGACTACGAGAGCGATATTGCATTTATACATCAGTTCGACGGCACAAGTGTGTAGATAAACCAGAAACAACGTGGGAGTGTCTTTAAACCCCTCCGGTTTTAAAGGAAATGGGGAACTACTTTCTTCCGCCACGAATCCAAGCCCAGCATAACAGTTAAACCTCCGCTACGCAGTCCAAACAATCACTTCTTTTAAATGTGCGCTGTGCTGAGAGAGACTTTAAAAGACAACTCACGAGAATGTGTTAATCCCGTTTCTATGATCTTGACGGAGACCCTTGCGTCCCGCGCTGTAATATTTTTAAACGATGAGTGCAGAGCGCTGTGAATAAATTGCTAGAGACACTGACAACGTTCCAATGATCAAGGTGTATGTACGCCACCTAGTGGCCATTTTCCAGTGTTGAGATTTAGATCTCATTCATCGTACAGCAGGGTACCAAACCAATTAATGTGCAGTTAGTCATTTCATATCTTGTTTTTCAAAAAAAAGAGAAAGCAAATGTTTGTTTTTGTGCTTCTTCAGAGTAGCGCAGTTGCGAGGACAGTATAGTCCGAGTTATTTTAGTGGCGGAGTGATACAAATCAGATTCGAGAACTGATGTATAAAGTATATTATCAGTACATTGAAAATGAATTAATGCTATGTAGAAAGTTCTTTGAATGACTTATAAAGCCTTAAACGGTTTAGCCCCTCCCTACAGAACAGAGCTTCCATCAAGCTCTCCAAGTTCTCTAAACTCCAGACTTTTGATAACACCTAGAATAACTGAAGCTTTCTCATACGTAGCCCCTAAAGACGCATCTTTCAGACAAGCTTTCACTTAATGCATAATAATATGCTCAATAAATTCATGAATTAACGAACAGCAGCTATGCTAATTATCCTCCTCCTCCCTGCTCCCCCGCCTCGGATGCCCACCCCTAGGGAGGGAGAGATTACGCCAGGCCCAGATGAACATCTCCTGCGAGAGACTGACGGACCATCCCAGCTCCAGCTCAGCAATGAAGTTCTAGCTGCACTCAGTTCCATTATATGTTCCCTACTTGTAAACACTCCTCTGTTGTCTGATACCCATCTCAAAATAAGCCCAAATCTGACCTCCCACATTACAAAAAAGGATTTTTATTTCTTAAATAATGAATGAACTAATAGCACATTTTGAATACATGTATTTGTATCATCTGCGAACACACTTGATCATTCAAAGGGACGTCAAGCTCTCACGTCTCCTGTCACAAACAGCTGCTGGGTCATCATCTGGCAGCGAGGAATATTTGAGGCTTTTGAGGAGCTTATATACGAGTGCCGTCCGTCACTTCTGTGCAAGACTTTCGGCTCTTCTAATGCCACATGCAGACCAAATATTTGAAATGAAAACCGCATCAGGATGGTTTTGTAAACACTCATGGGTGTGAAGCCATTTATTCTGAGGTAAACAACTGCACAGCGTGTTGATGTGGAAACTTTACAGCGGAAGGGAAACTGTCACTTATTATATTGCACTATGTAAACTCAACTAAGAACTGCACATATGCAGAAGATGCAGTAAACTCTCTTCTTCTGAGTAAAGACGGGCCTGTCGCTGTCGTCACGTGTTTGCAGATAGCATAATGAGCGTAGCGGGAGACAGGGCCCGGCCAAGGGGGTTGCCGTAATGTTGTTGCACATTTTATTTGGGTAACGCTTTCTGAGTGTTTCAATGGTCAGCCCTCAACAGCGGGCCTAACCCAGTGCTGACGACAGTAATAATCCTCATCAGACAGACATACCTGATCCAGATGAGAGAATTGTAGAACTCCGGATCGATCGACTCCAGATCTTTCAGGATGAGTTTCTTATTGAGCATCCGCTTGTAAAAGGGCAACGAGAAGCCTGTGTCAATGAACTTCCCATGAAACAGTGCCTGCACACACACACAAGTCACTTATCTCCGGCTTTCTAAAGCGTCTACTGCAACACAGATTGTGTAAGAGCAGCTTAGGTGTAATACACAGGGACATGAACACCAGATCTGGATGATCTGAAAAGGTTCAGGTTTGGTTACACTTTAAGCATTTAATAGTGCGCACACGCAGTCGAGGCATATGCCAGTGATTATTCCTCTAAGAGCGTGTGTGTGTTTGACTTGCCATGGCAATGAAGCGGCCGATGAAGCAGAAGTAGGACAGATGATCAGGGTTGATGGTGGACGCCGGGTTGATCTGCAGACAGTAGTTACTCTTGCCCGCATATTCAAACAGACAGTACATAGGGTTCAACACCTCATGAGAAAGAAAGAACCACTCCCTGAAACACACACACACACACACACAATGAAGATTCATCTGTATTGACACTGATGACACAATCATGCAAAAATATCACACACAGTGAACGTAAACCTCTGCCGGTGCAGGGCTTGCTCACAGGGAGACTGCAGCTTTATGTACACTTGAATATATAGCTTTAAACATATAAACCAGGGATGCACGATCAATTATCAGCCATATTGGTATATTTTTATGTTATCGGTATCGGCTGATAATAAATGTTTTAGCCCATAAATCATTTCCTCTGGTTAAACCGCTTCAGCTGGACGCTGCTCGCAGGTCACATCCACTGCAGTAGCCCACCGTCTTTCTGATATTAGCAAAACATTGTTGATGTAGATTCAGTATTTATGAATGTGTCAGTTATAGGTTTGAATCAGACTGCTTTCTGTCTGGAGACATGTGGCTATTATTTTTCTGGGTTGCTCTGGAAGAACATCTATCATTTGTTTATTAAATAAATACAAAACATACCACAAATTTAACATTTACATTTAGTCATATAGCAGACGCTTTTATCCAAAACGACGTACAAAGTAGGGAAATACAATAGAAGCATTTTGTGAAACAAAAGGATAACAATGCATAGGTGCAGTAAAAACTGGTCTCAGTCAGCCTTTCACTGTATACGAAGCTAAGAATTTTTTGGGGAGATAGACAAGTAGAAAAGAAGTAGAAGACTGTACCAATGGGTCAGATGCTGATGGAGGAGATGTGTTTTAGCCGATTCTTAAAGATCTTGTGGCAAGAGGGAGATCGTTCCAGAGTTGTGGAACACATCCAGAGAAAGTGCGTGAGAGTGATTTTAAGTCATAAGTCTGAATTAGCGAGTGAAGATAAGGGGGGGCTGAACCAATGGTGGTCTTGTAGGCCAAGAGTAGAGATTTGAATGTGATGCGAGCCAGTTCAACCTAATGAAGAGAGGAGTGACGTGCGCTCTCTTGGGCTCGTCTTGCCACTGCATTCTGGATCATCTGTAGAGGTTTGGTTGTGCAAGCTGGAAGTCCGGCCAGTATCACATTGCAGTAGTCCAGTCTGGACAGGACAAGAGCCTGGACAATAACTTTCGTAGCATGCTCAGACAGGAAAGGTCTAATTCTCCTAATATTGTAGAAGATTAATCTACAGGACCAGGTGGTGATGGCCATTCTGGAAGGAGTAATGGTTGATGAACCTAGTTGGATGGAAAGGTCGTGCTGAGTCTTCGGGTCTGCCGGGATCAGGAGCAGTTCCGCTTTTGCAAGGTTAAGCTGCAGGTGATGTTACTTCTTCCAGAGTGAGATGTCATTCAGGCATGCCGAGATAGGCTCAGAAACCGTCGGATCTTCAGGCTGAAATGACAGGTGGAGCTGTGTGTAATCCCCATAGCAGTGATAGGAAAAGCTATGTTTCAGAATGACAGAACCTAGGGACAGCGGTCCAAGAACTGAGCCCTGGGGTACCCCTGTACTGAGATGCTGGGACTCAGAGACCTCACCTGCCTCACTCTGAATGACCTATCCGAGAGGTAAGACTTGAACCACCATAGCGCCGCTACTTGAATTAAGCAGAACACGCCTCCCAATAACACGCAATAAACAAGCAAAACCAGCACGAGACCAACCAAGAACAAAGGCAACTTCAAAACGTGACACGGCAGTAGTAAACAAAGGAGCGTTTCCTAGCAACGACACTGCGCTACACTGAACGAGACAAGAATGAAATACACTTACAAGCTTTCTGTCGCCTTTTGCTGCCAAACTGATTCTTCGTAACATTACATAACATTAGGGTTTTAGTTTTACATTTTAGTTTTAAGCAATACAACAGTCATATTTCTACATGTATTTAGGAAAAGCTAAAAACAATGATGTGATCATCTGGATTTTATCACAGTTTCTAGGGGTAACCCCGAATAGTGGAAGATTGGATGCTCGGATAGGAGGAGCCTGATTCGACATCATGTACCCGGGAAGTACATCCAGCCGTTCTCTAGTCCTTGAAAAGGGAATTCTGTTAAAGACAATATCTGGCTTGGCACTGACCTTTGAGCTTTATCATTTTGCAGGTATTATTTATGCTCTGACAGCAACATTACACACTAACTAAAGGTTGAAAAATGCGATCGCAGTTAATAGGAACTATAACATCTTCTCTTTAAATGCACGTGGTTCATTACTTAGACTGAACTTTGCGCTGCATGATACAAAAAGAAATAAATAAAGTAAAATAACCAAACCACTGCATATAGCAAAAGCACAGCGCAGACTTTCTGAACTTGTCATTCTCTGCACTGAAAGCAAGCGTGCGCGTCAGGAGGAGAAAGAGTGCCCAGGAAAAAAGGCTTTATTGCATTCCTCTTTACATGCGGTAAATAAAGTCACTTTATTGCTAGTTCATTGGTAATTATCGTGCTGTATTCTCGTTTGTAAAATTAATATCGAGTAGTTTAAAAACAGTTTTGAGGGGAGATCTGGTGTAGTATTGTATGGCACAGCATTGTTACGTGATGTTTAAGGAAAATATCCATTAACTTGACTATTTGTGGCTTGTGTTTTGAAAATATGTTCCCATGCATTTCAGACATTTTGCCTAAACACATTTATTTTGCATATTGTGACTTGATTCTGGCTTATTTCGTTGTTTCTTTTTATTTCTTTTAAAGGTATACTCTCTCCTTAACAAATTCAGTCAATGAATGTGTGATTGTTTTTTGGTGCATCAATGTTGTGCTGCACTTTGCATGTACCCTTAACCACCTGATGTCGTCCCCACACACCTAAATCCTCAGTCGCGACACCCCTACAGTTTTCATGTGTCTTGTCATGCTGTCGGTCTGTCACATTGCTGTTGGATGACTATGTCACTCCTGATTAGGGGTGTTAGGATACACTCAGCTCACGATTCGGTACATATCTCCATATTTTGAACAAAATAAAAACATTTAAACTGAAGTTCAAATAACATAAAAATTAAGGATTTCAGTAACGTTTTTGTTGCACATACAATTTAATAAAGAATTTTAACTTATTAAGGCTTAAATGAACCGTCTGTCCTGCAGGTTTGCTCATCATTTTAGTTTTAGTCTATTTTTAGTCGACGAAATCTACATTATTTTACTCTACTAAAATCTATCTGGATTAATTGGTGTAATTCAATGTTCCATTGAAAGATTGAACTGTTTTGACAATTTTTCCTTGACCTTAGAATTCAATGAAACCAGGTCATTCCCTTTATTTTTCAGAGAAGTTGAGTAACTACTGGATATGCGCTGTTGTAACACAGAGAATATTAGACCATGAACGACATGTGCCCGTTCATTCAGTCTCATTTTGACTCAATCGACTCGTTCGTTCAGTGAAGGGCGTGTTCATTCAGTACATTCAACCAATGAAACCCTCTGACAGAGCTCACGCTCAAGTGCTATTGGCTCGTGTCTCTTTGAAGCTGCGCTGTCTTTGCTTGAGACAGTAATGAATGAGAAACATCTTTCAAAAAGACATATTACATAGACTATATTACATTTCCTCAATCATGCAAATCACATACTTGGTCTTTAGCATGTCATTCAATCTTTTAATGTGCAGTACGACTCACTTCATCGCTTCTCGGATCGGAACAGCGCTGGTTTCTTTGGCGTGCTGCTGTACATGTACATATGTTGCACATCACGGTATGCAGCAGCTCACATTAGCGGATAAATGAACGTTGGCATTTAAAAACCTTTGTGCTGCTTTTGTAATGAGTTTCGGGGTGACTCGCCTGCAGTCCTGCTTCAAGTTTGCTGTGTTTGAACGGCGTTGTGAAGGAAAATATGACGCTTTGTAAACTACGTGGAGAAGCAGCTTATATGTTCAATTCAATTCAAGTTTATTTATATAGCGCTTTTCACAATGTGCATTGTTCCAAAGCAGCTTTACAGGAGCAAATAAGAAAAACACAGCACAGTGCGTGGTGTTTATAGACCAAGCAAGATCATTGTAATAAATAATATCTAATAAATAAATAAATAGATGCAGTCTCCCGGTGAGCAAGCCAACACTGCCCTGCTGTGGCGAGGAACCAAAACTCCAATGATTGATAAAATATATATATGTCTTGTGCTTCCCCTTCTCCCAGAGACTTCTCTCTCTCTACCCCGACCACATATGTGAGATAAGCACGCGTGACGCAGGTAGTCTTGACCACTCAACGAATAGAATTAAAAGAACATCATATCGTTAAATATCCCCATCTCTCTACGATGTGCATCGCAAAATATCGTTCTACGATGTACCGTTACACCTCTACTCCTGAGGTTAGATTGTCTCTAAACACTGGAGTGGAATGACCACAATACATCTAGAAACATAATTTGAAATGAAAATTTGTCTCTTCATTTTTTCTGCGTCTGTATGTATGTATATAGATATTACTCTCTCTATTTCACTTCACCTTTAAGGTCATATCTTTATTTAATCTATGTGTATTTACACATGCTAAAAAGAAAAACCCATTTTAAAGTAGCGATTGTTTTACTTCTGTATTCTGACACATTTCCAAGTGTAAACACATTTTTTTTACTGCCATTAGATTGGATGTATAAAACAGCCATTGCGTTTTGAAATAGAACTGCCAGCAGACAGACAATAGAAGGGGAGGGGTTAAGAGATGCTCCGCCCCAGCCGTCTAACCGACCTCATTGAAGTGCATTTTCAGTTTGAACTGAAGATTATAAGGGCGCACACGTTTAAAAAAGAGAAAGACCCAAATTGATCAATTATTTCAAATAACTGCTGCAATATTTTGTAAAAAAATAGAAATTGTCATTTTTTATTTCACTGGGACTTTAACATGTTTCTGTGTTATTTTCTTGTCCAGCTGCTTTGATACAATTCAGTGCAAACACGTGGCTGTATTGTTTACCGTGCAAGACCCCCGTAGTCGAGCCCCTCCTCTCCTCTAAATATGACGTAGAGTCTCCGTCTCAGATCATACGGCTTGAAGTTCATGATCTGCAGATAAACATAACAATACTGAAGTCTTGTGTGGTCATCTCAGATTTCATAGAAGGTTCAGTATCTCTTCAAACCACTAGACACTTAAAACAGTGGGTGTGTGTGTCTCTTACTTGCTGGAAAGAGTCTTCAAACAGTGTCTGTCTGGATACAGTGATCTTCACATGACTGGCCAGGGCATTAGACTGCAAACAAACGAACACACACGCACACACACACACACACACACAGGGTTTGTTAAATCAGACAAACACTGAGATATTCAAGTGTGCTGAAGGTAGGAATGAGTTTTACCTGACACAGATAACGGAAATGAGCCAGTTTCCACCTGAAGCTTCGCTCGTATGCAATCTGCGGACCTTTTGTGCTGTACAACAAACACACTTTCATTAGACAAACAGAGAGACACAAATTGAGCATCTGATTCAGTCACTCACACAGAAGATTTGCCCGTCCGGGGGTCACTGAAGGTGGTGGTACGCGTGTTATGATCCACAAAGTATCGAACACCCTCTCGTGTGTAACGGATCTCCCATCCCTCAGGCAGCGGCTCCTCATTCTGAAGCCTACACACACACACACACACACACACACGTGATGTGAGCACAGCAGGATCTCAGAGCCTAACGGAGGTCGATTTTGATGTGTCTCACCCTTGTGTTCGTGGATCTTCCCACTGTGTGGTTTTTGTGCTGTGATTGACAAAATAAACACGATCGTTGGTGTCCACGCGGCGCTCTGAGAACACGACAACACTCTGTTAAGATAACTCATGTCATATTGAAGTGACATCATCACCAATAAACACACTCTTACCCCAGCCAGGCGGTAGCGGCCCAAGAGGATCATTCTCAGCTGACATCATGGACGCCTGAGAATGCATCAGAGAGAGAGAGAGGAGTTAAACTTTAACACTGACAGTATCACTGTCACTCTGTGTGTCATGAGTTATAATGTAGCATGTGTGTGTGTAGTGTACTGTTGTGTAGCGTGTGTGTAATGTAGCATGTGTGTGTGTGTGTAGTGTAGCTTATATGAGTGTGTGTGCACGCGTGTAGCATGTGTGTGTGTGTAGCGTGTGTCTGTGCACGTGTAGTGTAGCATGTGTGTGTCTGCGTGCGTGTAGTGTTGCATGCATGTGTGTGCGAGTAGCGTGTGTGTGTAATGTAGTGTGTGTGCGTGCGTGCGTGCGTGTGTACATGTTTTTATATCCCGGTGGGGACCTAAACCTGAATGCACACCAACACATGGGGACTCGTGTAGATCACTTTCCTGTAGCTCAGTGGTCAGAGCGTGGTGTTAACAACGCAAGGTTGTGTGTTGGATCCCAGGGGATTGCACATACATATGTACAAATGTATAGGATCATGCAATGTAAGTCGCTTTGGATAAAAGCTTCTGCCAAATGCCTAAATGTAAATGTAATGTAAATGTCGTGTCACTGTGGGGACCTAAACTGAGGTCCTCATGGGCAAAAAAGCTTATAAATTGTACAGAACAATATTTTTTTAATTAAAAAATGCAAAAAGTTGTCTATGATCTTTAGGTTTAGGGGTTGGGTTAGGGGATCAGATATACAGTTTGTGCGGTATAAAAAACATTACACCTATGGACTGTCCCCACGGAGATAGAGTGTGTGTATGTGCAGTGTAGTGTAGCGTGTGTGCAGTGTAGTGTGGTGTGGTGTAGCGTGTGTACCGAGTAGAGGTATCTCTGGTTGAACTGGTGCATGGCTCCCTGCAGTTGACTCCTCTGCGACTGCCACTGCTCAAAGTTTCTCACAGACTCCATCGTGGGTCTCTGCCATGTGGTGGTGCGAGTGTTGTGATCCACATAATAGATCCTGCCGCGGTTATCCACTCTCCTCTCCCAGCTACACACATCACATCAAACAGAAACTGCAGTTGCTCCAACACAGAGAACAAAAACCATAAAATTCCCACCCACTGTGTGACATCATCTGACCCGCCCCCTTACACATGTGAGCCAGTGTGTGACGTGCAAAATGAGCGGCTCAGAAGTGAGAGTCAGAACACAGACATGAGACACGTTACCCCAGCGGTAAAGGCTGTGGTCTCTCCCACGTGGTTGTTCTTGTATTGTGATCAACATAGTAAGTTCTGCCATGAGGGTCTTTCCTTTGTTCCCACCTGACAACACACGCACATGTGTTACAACATTAGGGCACACAAACTTCTGGTGTCTGACTGTGTGTATGACTCACCCGGACGGCAGTGGTTCTGGGCCGGCTGGGGGGGGCTGCTGTCGTGGTTTTCCTCCATCGGCGGCTGGCGGGTTGGAGCTGGAGGTGGCCGTCTGTGTGACGGCTGCGGTCGACGCGGAAGAGGCCGGTGATGAGGAGGCAGCCATGACGGCAGCTGTAGGACACGAGGAGATGATGCAGGAGACGTCTGCAGGAGCGACATCATCCTCTCCATCATCGACTGTGGAGGAAACCTCAAGACCCTCTCCATTCACTGTCACACACACACACACATTGGGTTTCATGTCTTATGGGGTCCTCAAACCGGACGTATTCAAATATTCAATTCATGATTCTGACAAGGTCAGAAAGGATCTTTGAGGGGACACAAACTTCACAACCCTCTCCATTCGCTGACACATACACACTCTCACCAGCTGCACTGTTCACATCACTGCTGGTGGGCGTGGCTGCGTGGGAGGAGCCTGCATCTCCATTGACAAGGTGGAAGGGGCTTGATTCACAGATGGCAGATGAGTTGGGCGGAGCTTCAGTCTCTGGCCCACCCGTGTCACTCACAATTCTACAGAATCACAGCTGCGTTAAAGCGTTGACATACACAACACTTACACAAAACCCTACATCCCATCCTCAGAGGAGAAGTGTGTGTGTGTGTGTGTGTGTGCTCACCTGATGCGAGTTCTTGTAGAGCTCTCATCTGTGCTGTCATGAAGAGCATCTCCATTCTGATGGACTTCTGGAAGAGAGAGAGAGAGAGAGAGAGAGAGAGAGAGAGAGAGAGAGAAGAGTGAGGATGACATCTGAGAGATGGTGAGCTGATGAAGGTCAGATGTCTGATGTTCTTACTGCTCGCAGCGCTCGAGTTCCCATTGTGCATGTGCTGCGGATCGAACGCGAGGCCGTCCAGGAAGACTGTGAGTTCACCGGTGAACACGACTTCATTCTTACTGTCCACAGTCAGAGTCAAAACCTCCCGCACGTTCTCCACTGACGGCCACAACAACAACACATGAAACAACAGGTCATCACGGGTCGACAGTTTCTCTCACATCAAGTCATTGTTTTAAAGGGAAAAGGTTAACCCCAAAATCTGAATTCCCCTTTCAAACCTTTCTTCCTTCTTCACAACACAACATTTAACCCTATTGACTTCCATTTCTCTAAATATCTTCTTTCGTGCGGTCCACTGAAGAAACACTCAGATTTACAACCGCACAAGCGTGAATTAATGAAGAGTGAATTTGAGATTTCTTGGTTGAGCCGTTCCTTTAAACAGGCCAAATCTGGAGAAATCAAGAGGAGAGAGAAGAGTTGTACGTTTGCTGTCATGTTTGCGGAGTGTCTCTATCAGGTCCAGTGAGGCTTTTCCCAACAGAGCGTCTGTCTTCAGTGTGTGATGACTCCAGACTCTGAAGTCCATCTGCGAGTGAGGTGTCACGTTCCTGCAGCACAAAATCAAACATTCTCTTCATCTCTGATCTTACACAGCTCTGTGAGAACCCAAATCTTTACCCATGTGACAATATTGTGTCATCAGGACATGGTTACAAAATAAACATGATCAGATGATCCTTTCTATCCCAGGGGTCAGCTGGACAGGTTTAGCTCTCTCTCTACTCTCTACCTATAAAGCTTCAAGAAACACTGTGTCGGTTAGAGCCGTCCGGCTCCTCCATTCATGCTATTCCACCATATTTCCTGAAACAAGTTTAGGATGGCACTACCTAGTGATGTGTTTTGAACCTTGCACTGTCCCTGATGTCAGAAAACATGCCAGTTCATCCCTTGCTGAAGAGACCTAACTGAGATCCTTCTGTTTCAGCCAACTATAGACCATGTCTTTTGTTCGAGATCAGGTTTTAGAAAGCTCCACTCGACTTCTGAAGGTTTTGAATGATATTCTGTTAACTGGTGACACTGGAGATCATGCTGTGCTTGTGCTCCTAGACTTGAGCCTTTGACACTGTGGACTATGCTGTCTGCCTTGCTCGTTTGGAGCAATGTTCTGGCATAAAAGGACGTGCTCTTGAATGGATTCATTCATATCTTTCCAATCGAAGTTTTAAAGTTCATATTGGTGAATTTTCATCTGAGGCAACTCCTCTATCATGTGGTGTTCCCCAGGGAACCATTTTAGCCCCACTCCTCTTTTCGTTATACTGCACATGCTCACAGATGATACGCAAATCTATCTGCCCTTAAAACCAACTCTTAATTTTGCGCACACTTTCGTTGGGGAGCATTCTAGTGGGACTTAAATGTGTCATGGAGAAATATATAAAGGATTTGACAATAAATATGGTAGATTGCAAGATTCATTTGGAAGCGAGGGTTTACAGAAGTGGGAGAAGCCGGTCGAGATGATCACAATTGACAATACTGTTCATGTAGCGAATGGTAAGATTCAATTTATTTACAATTAACCAGTTTAATATGGAGAGGCACTGACATGTAGACCTTCCGTTAGGAGTTTGTGACCTGCAATGAACATGACGTGAGAACAGGTTGCTATTTAAGTTTGTATGTTAACATTGACTCGCTTACTTTACCGTTTTTAGCCAGTGATACCTTGCTGATCATGATGACGTTATGCATGAGCACATGAAAATTGTAAGTTAATGAGAGTATGACAACCGTTTTCTTTGGGATTAGGGTTGAACCAAGTTACTGCGCCCACATTTTGCTCAGTCTTGTTTAGGTTCAGCAAATGGAATAAAATCATTTCCATTCCCAATCCTCTCAGGATACCTGGAATCAGTGTTACAAGTCCCCAGGCACATCGTTTTACCATTTTTGTACAGCGTAAAAAAATTAGAGTTTTGAATTTAACAATGCTTCTCTATGGTGCTGAAGCCTCAAGTTGTCAGAGTTCCGGTCCCCTTGTAACTCATACTCAACTGTCATTGGCTCATCTGCGTTTGAGGGGAGGGGCTTAGTACGAAAGGTCAATTTTGTTTTCCAAAGTGGAAGCTGAAATGTAAATGTTAATAGCGCTTTAACAAATAAAACAATGCACCCTAATATTCACAAATATCATATGGAAGAAAAACACACACAATACACATGAACTAAACGCTCGAACACTCGGCATGGCTCAAATCTCACGTGTGACTTACAGTGTCAGCCGTTCGTCCCATTTGGGGTGGGAGGAGCTGTGGCATTTGGCGGTTTTCTTGCTTTCTCCCTCTGATGTCACTTCCACATAGACAGTGGTTCCAAACCAGTTCTTCTTCCTCTTGAGTTTGGCACCTGAAACTGTCACGCAAACACACAGTCACGTGGCGTCTGAAGAAAACACATGGCTTCTGGTTTGTGAGGGTGGCGTGGACTTACCGATGGCGTGTAGCTCTCGGACGTTATTGCTACAGTCTGTTCTGGAAGAGCCCGTGGCCATGACCTCGAACACACCTCACACTCCATCAACTACAGGACCTGAATGAACACATGACCCGTTCACACGTCTGAACTTCAGCTATCGTACAATATAGAAAAAGAACACGCGGATGAAACGAAACTCACAACAGGTATGTGTGAGACGCAGCGGTCGTTCAGCCGTCACTGTGAGCCATGACTCACTGAAACAAAAGACACACACACAGCACAGTGTAATGATGCGTTATAACACCGTGTCTACAACGGATGCGGCGCGGCACGACACATGGCTTGTTCTAACGGGATTGTCACGCCGCATTGCGCCACGTCCGGTGTGGACAATTCTTTTATTATAATGGGTTCTAATTAGGGCTGCAACGTCGCGTCGACGTCTTCGATTACGTGCGTGAAATGCGTCGACGCATCGTATTATTTACGTTTATCTGCTGTAATGGCAGTTTCTGTTCCTGGGCGTGTGTAAGTTAATAAGCAGAACAAGAGAAAGTATAATACACCCAACAAACAGCGATGGCGAGCCTCAGACGCAGTAAGTTTGTGAATGGACAGAGTATCATCAGTATGGACACGTAATCACAAACGGACGGAGAGGGGCACGCAGATGTAGACTTTCAGAATAAATGAATTTATTTTAACACTACGCTTTACATTAATGATTTACATTAACGCTATTGTGCTAGTGTAAGTTAGTGTATGTGAATCTTTGCAGACTGTGACCCTGCTTAATAGGACTAAGGGGCAGCGTCCACCGAGGCGCTTTTACGCGGCTGAAAACGCCAGTAGCTCAGCTGAAAACGGCCGCTGCAGGCGCAGCAAAACGCTCCAAGTTGAGCATTTTTCAACTCTGGGCGCGCGGTTGAACGCCGGCGCTGAGCGTGGGAAAAACACAGAGCACCGGTGCTGAGCGCGAAAAGAAACCGTCAGCTGATGGCTTTTTTTAAAAGCGCGGCGTTTCCGTTGAAAACAATTAAAAAACACGTCGGCCACAGGCGTAAATGCCTCGGTGGACACATGGCTTAATAGAGTACTTAAGTACATAAAAAATCTGTCTTTTTTTTTTTTCTTTTAAAATTAAAACTACTTAATTAAGAGAACATGGTGATTTTAATGTAAACAAGGATTAAATGAAATGTAGTGGAGCTTTATAATGCAAGAAAATACTAGAACTTACTATTTATTACAAAGTTTGCCAAAGGATTAATAAGGTAACAAAAAAAATCTAAAAATGAATCGTTAGATTAGTTGACCAATCGAAAAAATAATCGTTAGATTAGTCGACAATTAAAATAATCGTTAGTTGCAGCCCTAGTTCTAATTCGTTCTATTTTCTCTTGTAGCGTCGCACCGCATCCGGTGTAGACACGGTGTGAAAGGGGTTGGGGACAAAGCAAAAACTGACATTCTATTAACGATTCATTTTTAAGTGTTCGTGTTTATATTAGGGATGCACCAATATGTGAATTTATCGATTACGATAACTGATAATTATTTAACATCGGAAGCCGATAACCGATATATTGGCAGATATACAGTATCTAAATATGAATATAAAATTCCATTAGACTGAAATAAAAGGCAAAAGGTGGACAACTGCTTTCATTTGAAAACCCTGACAGCAGAAAACAAGGTAACCATTAGCTCACGTTACTCCCTGAAAATCATGTACCAAGCCTACTGTACACTAGTAAACGATGCTTTAACATTCAAACTTTTCTGCTATGTTTTGTATTTATTTAATAAACAAATGATAGATGTTCTTCCAGAGCAACCCAGAAAAATAATAGCCACATGTCTCCAGACAGAAAGCAGTCTGATTCAAACCTATAACTGACACATTCATAAATACTGAATCTACATCAACAATGTTTTGCTAATATCAGAAAGACGGTGGGCTACTGCAGTGGATGTGACCTGCGAGCAGCGTCCAGCTGAAGCGGTTTAACCAGAGGAAATGATTTATGGGCTAAAACATTTATTATCAGCCGATACCGATAACATTAAAACATGACCATTTATCGGCCGATACCAATATGGTATAATTTAATTATTTAACATGTATCCCTGAATTATATGTTATACATTTTAGGGGGGTCCTTGGTATCAACCCCGCTTTATGGTCTATGCTTGTCACACACTTCAGAATGATGTTGTTTCTTCAGTGTTATCGTCACGTGTGTGTCATTTAAAGACAAGCAGAATAAACATTTGTGTGACATGAAGTCTTTCTCACACACATCAGATCATGAAGCATGTCTGTCATCAAACCCAATCAGACATCTGTCAGTCTGATGTTACTTATTCATCGGTGTGTGTTTAGGTCTGTCTGTCTGATGTTTACAAATCTGGGTCTCTTTCTGGTCCGTGTGAGTGCGGCCTGTTCCCTGCGCTCACACGCGTGTCATAAGTTACTCATAAATCTACGAAAACGGGTTTGACGCCGGTGAACTTCATTGTTTCGCTCTCAACATTTTCAGTGGATTCACACGTTTAGTTGGGCAATTTCGGCATTTATTCGCACACTCATGCTAACAGGCTAACACATTAGCACCGCCGCACTGACGATATCAAACCACAAATAAATGTAATGTTTACGTTAATAACAAAACACACACACACTGCTATTACAGTACTCTCTCTCTATATATATGTCTTCATTTCAGCCTGTGTGTGTGTGTGTGTGTGTATTCGGGTTTATTATCGTGCAGGCCTGCAGCCTCGCCGCCATTTTCACATATAAACCCGCAGAGCGCTCGTCACTTCAGCAGTGGCCGTCAAACCGTTACAGTGTCCGCGTGAACGACGTTAAACTGATCGATGACGTTTAACTGATCAAACAAGCAGATGAAACTCACCGAGCGCTGCAGATGCTGCGGGTCCGCGGCGCGTCACTGGGACTCAAACTCTACACTGAACAAAGTCAACACACTCCTCCCACTGACAAACACACTCCTCCCACTGACAACACACTCCTCCACACACACACTCCTCCCAACACACACACAACTCCACTCTCCCACTGACAAACACACTCCTCCACTGACACACACTCCTCCCACTGACAAACACACTCCTCCCACTGACACACACTCCTCCCACTGACAAACACACTCCTCCCACTGACAAACACACTCCTCCCACTGACAAACACACTCCTCCACTGACAATCCTCCCACACACACACTCCTCCCACTGACACACACTGACGACAAACACACTCCTCCCACTGACACACAAACACGCTCCTCCCACTGACACACAAACACACTCCTCCAACTGACACACAAACACACTCCTCCCACTGACACACAAACACGCTCCTCCCACTGACACACAAACACACTCCTCCCACTGACAAACACACTCCTCCCACTGACACACAAACACACTCCTCCTCCTCCCACTGACACACAAACACACTCCTCCCACTGACACACACACTCCTCCCACTGACACACAAACACACTCCACCCACTGACAAACACACACACTCCTCCCACTGACACACAAACACACTCCTCCCACTGACACACACTCCTCCCACTGACACACACTCCTCCCACTGACACACAAACACACTCCTCCCACTGACACACAAACACACTCCTCCCACTGACACACACACTCCTCCCATTGACACATACACTCCTCCCATGCACACATTTGTGTAGTAAAAGTTTACAATGTGTCCCAGTATGTATATAGTCACAGAGCGTGTATCTTGTAACAAAAGTTTATTTAAGGAGTTCAGCTATCAAACAACAATGTACAATATTAATTGTATACAGTGTAGATAAACTACATACGTAATTTAATTTAATTTAATTCGTTCCAATGGAATATTTTACAGCAGTCAGCCAATCTACAATCCTCAACCAACTTTGCATAACAGTCATTGTGACATTCAGAACAAAATAAAACAACAGCAATCCATCTTTCAGAAAATCAATCATGTTAAACTCAGATAAATGTAACAACAGAGTGATTCAATCTGATCAACTGCTTTCTCTGTCAAGAACTCATCTACTAACCCCTGGAATCATTTACAAAACACTTTGAAATAGCCAGAAGCAAAACTGAAACAAAATGTAATATTAAATACATAAAATTCTGCAGTCACAGATGCAAGGCACCATTTTATCAGGGCCATAAAATTTGCACACACAGATGTCTGTAGAAAGGCACTCCGCTTCACGTGAAGCTTTACCGTGGTATTCAAACATGTAGTGTAGAAGTATGTATCCCATAATCCTTCAGGAACATAAAGTGTATCATGTGCCCCAGGCACAGTTACAGACTGCAGTCATGAGTGTTACATTTCACATTAACACAGAGATGATGAAATGTAGCCGTAGTGATGCAGACGTCAAGCTAGCAGCATCTCGCCTCCGCACAACGGTGGTGATGATGATGATGATGATGATATCAAGACTAAGGATGATGTCGTCTTAACAAACAAGCGTCATTTGAATGGACTAAGTGCTGAAGGTGGTCATGTGATCTGTAGAGAGTGATGTCATCAAGTCTCAGATGTACAAAACAAACTCATTGGAAAAACAAAAACCATTAGTGATAGCAAATGATATAAAGATCCCTTCCCTTAAAATCATGACACGTACACATGTCACATTAACACCTAAAACAATAAACGAACACATTTCTAACACAAACGACCCTGAGAACAACAGACAGACGGCCGAAACCTCATGGTTTTAGTGTCAATAGATTGTCAATGACAAATAATTCTGTTTCCTGTAGTTCAGTAAGTGGGGATCCCGTTTCCAGGGCTTTGGGTGAAGCATCAGTCTTTGGCTGAGATCAAACATCAGATGCTCCGTGTGCTCTCTAATGTTCAGAGAGGATGAACGCAGAGAATTCTTTCCGTGGGTCAGTGTTCCAGAGGAGTGACCTGGATGACAGGAGGAGAACCGGAGCTGACGGACGGAGCGCACCAACACACAGCAGAGCTCTGACCCGACTGAAGGGCACAACTACAGAGAGAGAGACACAATGGATATAAACTCACTGTAGAGATGGTCACACACACAGAAAAACAGGCCTGACACCGGATGATGAGGGATGAAAGTGTCTCCACACGGTCTTCCCAATCAAATCTGGACAGAGCTGCACTTTAAACGCTGATATTCAAACCATGTGTCATGAAAGATCAGGTGCTAACACCACATGTTAGAATGTCAAACGATGAGCGACAGCTTTTCTGTTATGAGAACACAAGGACTGCTGTGCCTCTGTGATGTAGATATAACTCATAACTCGACATTATTCGATTCGGACACTTCAATGTATAACTCTATCAATTCTTTTAGCTGATATGTCACGGCTTCACTTTAAGGTTTTCAAGTTCTTTTGAACTTTTTTCTGTCTTTACGCAGCCCAGCTGAAACTGCTTTGGCAAGACAAAACTACACTTTTTGTCCTGTCAATAAAGCACACTAGTGTTGAAACACTGAAGAGCAGTTTTGTTTGCTAGCTACTGGGTTTACATCTTCTCTAACTAGAAAAGTACATAAACACCAGGATGAGGACCTGGGAGGACATGTGAACCTGTGACATCTCCATCCGTGGAAGGTCCAGGGGCTGGTTTCAGAAAGGAGGTTTAGTGAAAACTGGGAGTAAATTAACCCTGAAATGAGGGAAACTCTGGGTTTTCAGTTTCAGAATGTGAGGTATGTCAAAGTTGAGAAAGCGGGGTTACTCAAGCCCGTTTCTTAAGTGGAAACGTATCCTCTTCAGGGTCTGTAACCATAGTAACTTACTCTGTCAACCTAACCTGGTCGGGAGCAGGTTTTCTTTGGTAAACCCAGAGTTTCTTTCCATCTTAAAGCGCAAGCGGTGTACCTCATTTATTCATTTTCATCACGGAGATCATCTCACCGACTAATGTCATAAGTGCTTCTATAGAGGATCCTGTATGTGAAGAGGCTGCATTCATTCATAGGGATGTTCTTTGATTTCAGGAGAGGAATTTAGGACCCGAGTGGAATTTTGTCATTTCCCTGTGCGTTTTTAGTAAAACTGTTCCATTTTTCTTTACAGTGAATTAGATATATCTGATCCATCCTTACATCAATGACATCATGGCCGTGTGTTACATCAGAGTAGAGTCTTTCCCTCACATGTTCTCACAAATGTTAGTTTTCTATGGAGGATGAGAAATGACTTAATTTGAGCTTCACCCAATACAATGAACTCTCCACAGGGTTTCTCAGACAGCACACAACAATGAATGATGATTACCAACTCACACCTTCACATCTGTTCTCTTCTTCCCCTCTCCTCGTTCTCTCCATCTCAACTCAGACCACTTCAAGCTCACCCTTGAACTGGATTTGACAAATACCATATCTTATAAGAACAAAGAATCTTCATATGCATGTTTGGTATCATTTGAAACGTCTCAGTGCGATTGGTTCAATGGTCTCATTTCCATAACATAGGTTTAAGGGGTTTAAAGATATTGTGCTCGCTGTTGAGGTTGTGTCTTCATGTAAATGCCCATTTGTGGCCTGATCAGATCCAGGACAGAGACCTTTACAGTGTAAATTGTTGTTGTGTGGAGGAAGAGTATTTTGGGTATTTAAGGGAAGCTGGCAAAATGTTCTGGGGAATTCTTACAAAGATGAACCCCATGGTGCCTTTAGACACACAGCACTGTGTTTTTTACGATCGCATCTTTTTCTACTGTAAGTTATGCGTCTTTGAGGATTTGATGTTTTGTATTCTCTGAATTGAGTTGCAATTGGCAAGAAACATTTACCTGACTAAATTGTCATGTTTACGAACTTTAGTAGATCACGCTATATCCTCTGTTACCGCAAATCCACATTCAGGTTAGTGACGGACTAAAATTGGAGCATTGGGGCACGGCAGCTGAGATTTTAGAGCTCCGGCTAACTACTTGGCATTAGTTTAAGTGTACTTAGACTGTTGGGGCTAATGTTTCCGTTTAGAACAGCACATATGTTGTCTGACCAATCTAAATAGGGTTAGTCTCAAACCTCTGGTTGTTGGAATATTATTCTAACTAAGTGTACATAGGAAACTATGGCATGATTATACAAAGCTACCATCAGAGGAAGTAAGATTGGTCTAATTTATCTCTATGGAGTGGTCATGACCTCTGGTTGGAAATAATCATTACTTTAATTAAGTTTTTATAGTCTAAGGGGACCAGATAAAATAATACTCTCTAAGTATTACTAGTCACAGAACCTCTGGCAGTGACTAAGACTGACGAGGTTGTGACCGTGAGATCCGCGCGTAACGGCCGGCGCGAGACTCTAAGCGACACTGAGAATCGGATGAAGGAGTGTAATTTAGAATAAGGCAGAAGAATCATACATTGACCAAAATTGCATGATTATTATCACGCATAATAATCTAATACACATAATATCATTCAACAAGGTTTTCCTTTTTATCTTTTGGAGTCAGATAAATTAGGCAATGTTTAAATAACGTTAACTATAACAACTATAAAGTGCTGGAAAGACTGCCTTCGCCATGCCACCTGGACACCGCCATTGGGCCAGTGGGTAGTTCTTCTTCGATCACATTTTTCACCACCTTACAACAGTGATAAAGGTAATGCACATTGTGAAAAGCGCTATATAAATAAACTATATACGAATTAATAAACAATTAACGTGCAGCCATTCCTACCCAAAACTGCTCCGAGCAGGGTTCAATCCGATGATCAGTCTGACTTTAACACGAGAGTCTGACCCACTAAAAGTGTCCCCTACACCATGACATCTCACACTCATCACTAGAGTACTCAGGATGAGTGAGAACATAAGATTCTTTTATTATTTCTGATTTATTTGTGTTGTTTCCTTCATTTACAGATTAATTTGTTTGTGTATTGGTACATTTATCTTTTTATCAATTTAAACTAAAGTAATTTACACATTAAAGTGCATAAGTGAATCCACTGCATGCAGAGCGGAAAGTGTGCCTCGCTCTCAAGCGCTTTCTGCCGCCATGTTGCTTTTTCTTTTAGTGCATTTGCCATGGTGAATGGTAATATGGGAGCTCCATTGATCATGGCTTGTCGTAGTTGTGGTGCAAGCGCTTAACACAAGGCAAGTGTACCCAGAGTTGATAGAAATAACTCAAATCAGCTGTTCTGAAACCATAAACTCAAAGTTTCGCATCTCGGTTTTAAACAACTCAGAGTTCACATTTTAACGGCCCCAGAAGCGTTTCAGCAGGAAAGTGTTGCACTGAACATGAGATGTTAGGACTCACTCGTTCTCATCAGGCAGCTCCTGGTCGGCCTCAACCGCAGAAGACTCCACGTCCACACTACTGTCACTCCCTGGAGCGGACGCACACTGCAGACTGTCTGGAGTGAGAACCTCACCGCTGAACACACACACACACATGACCGAGAGCATCACACAGCCAGCGTCGTATCAACACACTGACAAGGTGAAGTTTTACCTGATCCTCCTCTCAAGTATCTGAATGTGGAGATCTTTCTCCTCCAGTGATTTTTTCAAGCAGTCGATTTCTCTCTGTTTCTCCACAAGTTCCTTTTGAAGCCTGTAGTTGCACTCCTCCAGTGTCTCGCAGAATGCCTGACAGACAGAGAGAGAGAGAGAGACAGGCAGAGGTGTTGTTGTTTACACTGCTCACAAGAGCCCATCTTCACCTCACTGGATCTAAATCCTGTGACTTAATGTTAAAGAAATGCGAGTAATCAGAAGCATGTAAATGTGGCTGTTAAACGCTCACCCGACTCTCCTCCAGACTGTCGAACGGGCCGGGCGGATCGTCAAGACACAAGAACTCCCGAACCGCCCCGCTAATGAGAAACATTCATTTAAAAACACATACGTGTTTGTCTTACAGTGCGTCTGAGGTACACGTCAAAGCAGAGCAGAGCGTGCGTCCCCTGGGAACACAACATCAGACTGATCATTCAGAATTCCCAGCAGCTCACCAGTTGGCGATGTCTTTATGGGCCACAAGGTTCTGCAGGAAAGCCTGTAGGCCCAGCTGTCTGTCCTCTAGGAACTCCGTGTCATAGTTATCCTTAAACCAGCGCTTCGGAGGAAGAGACAGTCTGAATCCAGGAAACATCTCCTTCAGCTAAACACACAGACATGCATCACAACATGAAAACATTGCAATACTGCATCATTGGTTCTTGTGTCCCTCGTGGCACTATTTTATTGACGTCACATTTTGCTCAGATCTGTCATTGTTGACGTGTTATCTAGGAGACAATGTTTGTTATGACTGATGTAATCTTAATACGGACCTTTTCATTAAGTCTTGAGAAGTCAGTGTAGCGTCTGAAGACGACCCAGCTCTCCTCAGGACTGTTCTTCACCAGAACTTTATAGACCTGCAAGTTAGAGGAGGAAGACAATGTAGTATTGTTACCATGACAACCTGTTGATACCCTGTATCGTCATCAATGTCACGTTCAGGAACCAACTATTGGCTTTTAGTGGCATTATGACCGTGTCTGTGAAGCTTCTGTCATCTGTCCATGACCACTCACGGTGAATTTTGCCCGCTCCTCCATCACCTCGTAGCCCAACACGGTGGGCGTGAGGGGTCGCTCCTCCCAATCCGGCCCGGGGGTTTCTGGCGGGCTGTCTGAATGAGGGTAGCAGGAATATTCCACCGAGCGTTCGGTCGCGTTGAGTCTGGCGCGGGTGATGGGGCTCTGACACGGCGCCGCTGCGGCTCTCCTGCGGCCTGAGCTCGACTCGCTGCACGCCGATGACGCTCTCTGCGGCCGCCTGGGCTTACCGTCCTCCCGCAGAGCTCTGTCTACGGGCACGGGGCACGGGCACGGGAACAAACGGTGTGGCCATCGCCCCGTCAACACGCCCCGTGAACGCGCACACAACCTGAGGGAAAAAACATGAACCTCAGTAGCTCTCTCTCTCTCTCTCTCTCTCTCTCTACCACACACACACAGCATGACTCTAATACTCACAATATGAACAATTTCAGACGTTAACTGTCATAAAAATAACCGCTGAATTCACGGGAGTCCATTTGTGTTTTTTCAATGGTCTGAGTTCATTTTTACTGCCTGAATGTTTTGCTTGCTGTTAGTTCTCCACCCGCCCGTGGCGTGTCACTCGCAGCCGGATAAACGTCATCACGTGCGGAAACGACGCGTCGTCAGTTCTTTGTTACAAAAAGAGAAACGCGTAAAGAACGATTAACATTATTCTGTCACGGCGCGTATGTGTGGATAAAACGCCATATATATATATATATATATATATTATATTATATATAGTTTAAGATAAAATACTGAAATGTCATTACAACAACTAACGACTCTAGCAGCATCTGCTGGACAAAATAAAGAAAATATGCAAGAAAAATCTATTAGCATATGTAATTATTCAGCAAATTGAGTAAAACAAATGCAATAAAACGAACCTATCAAAAACGGTATTACACTGCGCTCTTTTGGTCTCCCATCATGTTATGTAGTGTAGTGTAGCGCTTGAAGGTTAAAGGGACAGTTCATCCAAAAATGAAAAATCCGTCATCATTTACAAACCCTAAGGTTGTTTCAAACCTGTTTAAAATGATTTGTTCCATTGAACACAGAGGAAGATGTTTGGAAGAATATTAGCAATTTTCAGTTCTGGGACATCATCCAGTACCATAGTAGAACAACTTTTTAGTTTTTGTTCTGTTGAACAGATAATGAAACATTTTCAAGAATTTAGAAAATTAAGAGTTCTCTTCTCGGGCACCTTTGACTAACATTTAATTCTTCCTACTATGGTAGACAATGATGTCCCGGAACTGAACGTGACTAACATTCTTCCAAATATTGCGTTCGTCGGAACAAAGTACACGCGCGTGAGTAAACGATGACAGAATTTGAGAGGGGTCTAGCTGCAGCCGATGGGGCGAGTGGAGCGCCACTCTCGAACAGGAAATACGTCACATCCACTCAATAATAAAGAAGGGGCAAAATGGCGTCGCTGAGCTCTCCGAAGGTCGAACTTTAACTACTTGCAGACTGACGCTGTCTTAACGTGCAATGCAAGCATAACGCATATGGCTTCTGTGGAATTACGCAAAAAGGATGAATAAACACGATGGATTTATATATTTTTGACGGTCAATATTGATGTCTTGCCAATGTTAGCTGATGTTGCATGAATTTCTTTAAAATACAGGTTTAGAAAATCCGATTTCTTTATACAATCCACCGAAGTACTGAAAACCCTGATGTTACACACCCGGTGCCGTAGGTGGCGATATACACCTAAACATGTTGGTTGCGACCCGCCATTAAAAGGAAGGAAGGAAGAAGAAACTTGCAGTTGATGTGTTCTGTAAATATAGTTTGAGTTTTTTACTCAAAACAACTACAACCTAATTTGTGGAAATTATTCCACATTTTACTGTGGTTGTTTTGTATGTTATTTTGCTTTAAATATAAAATTCCTAAATGATTTGTGTTCACATTTTTATAAAAACGTTTCATTTATTCTTCACTGCTAACTATTATAATGTTTACTTTCTAAATACAAACCTGGAAGCAATGTCTGGATTTGGTAACATTAAAGGTATTTAATAACATTTAAACAATAATTTTGTAGCATTAAAACATTACAAGTATTTATTGACATTAAAACAGCTTCGAGTGGAGCTCCACCGGCCCCTACTGCACACTTTTCATTTGTGGCTGAACTGTCCCTTTAAGATGCTTTGTGGATGACTGACGTCTGTGTTTGGGCAGGCGAGTCACGTGACGGTGGCACATGGCGGAAGCGCTGATGAAAGAGTGCCTCTGTTTGAACGCCGTCGTGGTTTTGTCTCGCTCCAATACTTGATGATGGATGTTCAGGGCTGGGTGGTGTTCAGCGCGGCGGTTCTGATCCGGTTAATGTTGTTGTGTTTCGGTGTTTATCAGGACCAGAATATGCAGGTGAAATACACTGACGTGGATTATCACGTGTTCACTGATGCCTCGAGATTCATCACACAGGTGAGAGATCTTGACTCGCACAGCTATGGTGGGCTACAGAGTGAGAGTTGTTTTGTTTTTCACGGTCACGTTTGAGTTGGAGTAAAGGAGGTTTTTTACCGAACGTCGTTCAATCAACCTGGATGTGACGTGAGCACTGATTTCTTTTTTGTTCAGGGGGATAGTCCGTACAACAGATCCACGTTCCGCTACACGCCGCTGCTGGCCCTCATTCTGACCCCAAACATCCTCGTGAGCGCTTACTTCGGGAAGCTCCTGTTCGTGGGCTGTGACGTTCTGTGTGGACTGCTCATCTTCAGACTGTCGTCTCTTCGTGGGGTGTCCCGGAGCTCCGCGTGGGTTTACTGCGGCCTGTGGCTATTTAACCCGCTGCCGATCGGTGTGTCCACGCGTGGAAACGCAGAATCTCTGCTAGCGGTGCTGGTTCTGGCCACGCTCTTGTGTCTGGAGTGTAAGAGACTGCCGGCCGCCGCTCTTCTGTTCGGATTATCCGTCCACATGAAGATCTACCCGGTCACGTACGCGCTGCCCATCGCTCTGTCTCTATGGAAACCCGCGTCCCGGGAGCGCGGCGTCACGCGCAACGTTCTCGCGTGCTTTAGCGGAGATTGGCTCGTGTTTGCCGCTGTTTCCGGATCGTTGTTCTTCGCTCTGAATGTGACGTTCTACAACATGTAAGAGACACTAATCGCCAGTCAGACACACTGCGAGAAATCCATTCGCATTCATTCACTCTTGCCACTTTCTCTTTGCAGCTACGGTTGGGATTTCGTGCACGAGTCGTATCTGTACCACGTGACCCGCAGAGACACACGTCACAACTTCTCTCCGTATTTCTACATGTTGTACGTGACGTCAGAGCGCAGCTGGAGCGGCGGCCTCGCGCTGCTCTGTTTCCTGCCGCAGCTTGTGCTGCTGCTCGTTTCGTCGCTGGTGTTCCACTGGGATCTTCCCTTCTGCTGTTTCCTTCACACCGCAGTGTTTGTCAGCTTCAACAAAGTGTGCACATCGCAGGTAAGGTCGTGCGTGACGCAGAGGCCGGTTCTGTCCGTCCGTCTCTACGCATGAACTACAAGCTTGCAGGAATGTGAGTGGTTGTGGAGGAACGTGCTCAGGTTGCCTCTGCGTTTGTCTCCTCAGTATTTTCTGTGGTATCTGTGTTTGCTGCCGCTGGTTTTGCCGCGTTTGAGCTTCAGCGTGAGACGAGGCGTCGGGCTTCTGCTCTTGTGGTTCGTGGGACAGGTGAGCGAGCGCTTGATGTCTTTCCCTCGAGTTCTGTCCCGGGACTGAGATGTTTCTGTGTGTCTAGGCTCTGTGGTTGGCTCCAGCATATTATTTGGAGTTCGAGGGCTGGAACGCTTTCGCTCTCGTTTGGATCGCCGGTCTGATGTTTCTCCTCATCAACTCGCTCATTCTGGCTCAGATCATCTCCCATTACAGACCTGTAGACGTGCAGCAGAAGAAAACCCACTGAACGTGTCGGTAAAACCATTGTGTGTATCTTACTGCAAATCACGTCTGGTCTGGTAAATGACAGGCGAGGGCATTCATGTTCTGGTGGATTGTGTCGATACCTCAGAAGAGCAGCAGATGTCGCTCACGGTTAAAGTTGAGCTCTGTCTCAATGACCCCGATCATCATCTCATGTCTGTTGGGCGAATGATTGTTTCAGGGGTGATTATGAACAGTCAGTTTACTTTATAATTGATTTATTTTACATCATTATTCATATTTATATTATTCTTTGGTATATTAAAGCTGCAACCTTTGTAGATGAGGTAACACAGGCAGTTTCTGCCAATCTCTTATTAATCTTGAGTGTCTATGCAGTAATATCGCATGCGTCGTATCTTGGAGAGTATTTAGTTTGATCACATTTATTAAAGACAGATACAGCTGTACCGTTATTTCCGGAAAAAGGCCAAAATCCTGGGGGTGTGCGGGGGGGAACTACAGCACGAGCACACCATAGTTGCCAACTCTCGCGAGACAAATAAGCAACCTCAGCTTTAAAAACAAGCCCAATATAATTGTATTATGTATTTACAATCGTTCTAATTTATAATTAACTACTGGTGCCATTGTTTGCTATAATTTACATGTTTAATTTATGTCCATCTAAATGTCATCGCTTGGACAACGTCACGCGCCTGCACTTTGAATTAGATTTTTCACCAATGAGGGGAGAGGGGGAGGAGGGGGCTGAATGTTTTGACGAAATACGTTACAGAATTTATATTACTTCATTGATTGGCAATTAGTTGTAATCTGAAAGTGTCAATCAATGCATGCGAGTAAAACGGTGACCATAAATTTAAAGAAACAAAGTTGCTTGTCAAATTTTCCTAACAAGCAACAATTATTTTTTAAATAAGCCCAAAAAAACGCAACGCGCGATTTACGGATTATAAGCGGACTTGGCAACTATGGAGCACACAATACATCATGGCATTATCCCTGCATAAGTGTTGATTCACTATACGTGTTGTTGTTTACATTATGCACGTGCACGCTGACTCACTTTGACTTACCGCGGGCGGACCATGTCCGGCATCTTGTAGCGCTGGCTGGGACTTCTTCATCTATCACTTTCGAACCGTCTCTAAATCCAGCGTTTATATAAATGCAGTGAACAAACAAACACAGCTGAACTTCCGTAGGCCGAGTGAAGCGGCATTGATGGGCGTGCTCTTTCTCTCGCTGGCCGTGATTTTACGGGAGAATTGTCCAATAAGGGATTAAGAACCCTTGTAACGAAACGGGAATCCATGTTTGAAAAAAACTTACAGAAACCTGTACAAACCCTGGTGGAGTGAATCAAGCACAGAAATACTGCGTCATACGTACAACACGTGTTTTGACAAGCTGATCATGTTAAGCCAGCACGTTTAACAGTGTAAAGCAGTCAGAATGCATGAAATAGCACGTTACCTCCACTTTTACCTTTGTCATCACCCCTTCTTTGAAACCTCAAATTGTAGATTGATTGACACACTGCTGTCATAAATCATTATTCTAAACTTGCCATTGTGAGATGTCTTTGATCAAGAAGGGATTTATGTTTATTTGGAGAGATATGTTTATTGCAGCGTACGGTGGTTTGTGTTTGTGCAGACATTTATATTCATGCATTTGGCAGACGCTTCTATCCAAAGCCACTTACATTACATTAGAATAATAGTTGAATGAGTTGCATCAACTCGTAAACACTCGACGAGTGACTATATTTCTACACTATTATCTGTGTAGTTGCAGTGTGGTGATGGACATGTCCGGTAAGACGAAACAAATCTTTGACATCAGAATCATAAAACAAGGATGAAGGGAACTTTTGTTTGTAATGTACAAGAATTATTTATTTTGTAATAAATATGACAGAAAAACACATTTGATTGCTGCTTTTACTTTGTTAAAACATTCTTCTATCGTCTGTTGATATTTATGTCACGTTCAAAGCCCTTCCTGAAATAGTGCAAAGCCCTTTATATATTTGCTGTTAAATACAAAATGTTGAACTGTTTAAAAAGTGTGTTTGCATGCGAGGAGGGGCGGTTTACTGCTGTGAACGTCAAAAGGACATCCACTTTATTTCCATTTGGCCTAGAACTTCAAGTTATTAGCATACTTGTTGTTTTTGAAACGGTAGTTTATTTAAAAACAAAGGACATGTTTGTCATCCTTATTGATGCTTAAACATATCTCAAGTGTGATGAAATCTTACTTTGCAATGTAAAAGTCGATATAATAGTTTCCACTTTTTGGCTACATTATTATTAAATGAGACACAAGGTCAAACTATTTGAACTCCCCAAAACATATTCTCATAATAAATCCTTCAGCTTTTACGCCTTCAACTACTGATAAAACAAGTGTTTATCAATTGAAAGTCAATCACAGATAATCACAACCTACCCAAATCTTCAAACAAATCTTTGTCTTGAACGTAAATGTGAATTTTTGTACTTCAGATGAATGTGAAATTGTATTTATTTCGTCATTTGTTAGTTTATTTTTATTTAAGCGATTACCTGCTCATGTGTAATGTTCATGAAAAGTTAGACACTGAAAAAAAGATCATCTCATAAAAAAACATGAACAAAGTTTCAGAACCCAATCAAGACTTTTACAGCAAAACCTCGAGAGCACGTCTCAACATTCAGAGAACTTTGTAAAAGTCGAAAGACATTCTTGGGGTCTATCAGAAATGCGAAATATTGCTAGAGAGAAAACAACGTCTGCAGAGTTTCACTGCATGAACACATACGGCTGGATCTTCTGCTGGCCGGCGTTCATCGCAGAGTTGGTGTGCGCGGCCGCCTGCTCGTGCCAGGGCGGAGAATCCACGGGCTCTTGTTTGATGCAGTGAAGCCCTTTAAGCTGGTAGTCCGTCTTGTATTGATGCTGCACGTAGTGTTTTGTAGTCCACGTAAGCATCGGCGGCGCCGCAGTGCGACTCTGGAGGATTGATTCTCTGAGGGCTCCAATCGGCTGCTTCTTTGTTCAGGACGCACCGGAGAGGTCGAGCCGTTCCCTCGTAAGCGCTTGGACAGTGGTTGCTGTACATGTGGCCGTGACTGACCTTCGACCTTTGACAGGGTGAATACTGCTCGGAGTATCCACTCTCTGCTTTCATCTGCGCAGCGGCGTAGCCGTTCATGTAGCGCTCGTGATCTGCCCACGGGTGTCTGAAGTAATCGCAGCCGTTTTCGGTGTCGGAGTCCTGCTCCACCTTGATGGGCAGCTCGCTCATGGCGAGCGGGTCGTAGCCCTCGACGTAACAGAAGTTGTCGCTCTTGATGTAATCTTCGGCCTCGCCGTGCTGTGAGCCGTCACTGACGTACCTCTGCGGAAGGAATGCATCGGCCCTGTTACCGCAGCACCCGGGAGACGATCGATACGCTTTTCCGTAGTGTCCGTGTTTGCTCGGCCGGGCTCCGGGCTGCGGGTGGACCCCGTGATTGGAGCCTCTCAAGGGCCACGTGCCCTCAAGGTTTGTAAACTTCTGCTGGCTCGGTGCAGACTTGCAGAAGTTCAAGGGCTCGTCCTGACTGTAGTGAACTTCACTCCTGTACTTGATGTTGTCTTTGGAGAGCGGCGTCCAGGACTCGTGCGGCCGTACGGGACCGATAGGCTCCGTTCCGTTGCTCGGCACTGAATGTCGTCTGAGATGGTCACTACAGGAGAAAAACAGATGACATATCTGATCGACACACACAAACAGACCAGCCTGAGCAAAAACCTCACTTGTGATCTGACGGCGTGAGAGCGGCGGGGTTCTTGTGTTTGCTCTTCATCTTCATCTCGGTGATGGAGGGCAGAAGCAGAGGAACGACGACGCAGAACAGCGCTAACTGAGGCGGCAGAACCACTCCCGACGGCGTCTTTTTCCTCTGACCGTGGAGAAACTTCAGTCGGCCCTGAAACTGCATCATCTACAAACACACATGATCTTCACTAAGGCATATTTCACAATATCTCTACTGTACTCTCATTTGCTTGTCATTCATTCCTCAAAGCTATTTGTAAAAATGTCCCCGTTGAAGAAAAACAACTTGTGCTGGTCAGGCTGGTTCTGAAGCGTGGTAGCTGGTCTAAGCTGGTCTTGAGCACAAACCAGCTACCAGGCTTCTCAAAAGGGATAACATAAAAAGACTTCGGGAGCAGGTGTCAAATCAAAACAAACCAATGATCTGATTCACCTACAGACTCTTGTGAACATTACAGATATCTGTAGTCAAAAGTCTGTGGTGTGAAATCCATTTATGGGAGGTCTGGGATGTTCAATAAGAATCAAAGGAATATTTGTTCTTTGATCAGATCTGTGTAAACTCACATTTCCAAGTCATTTGCTCAACTGTGATGGTGGCCTACAGACTTACCCGAAATCCAGATGTGCTGTCCAGCAAACAGCGAACCCTGAGGATAAAACATCGATTTAAGAAGCAAGAGAACTCGGGAGGGATGCCAGCGCTCTCTTCAGACAGAAACAATCTGCTCACCACAACATCTTCACCTACGAAACAGACACGAGCGATCGATCTGAGTGAAATGTTCTTCTACGTGAGCCATTGAAAGGTGACGTGCGACTTGTCTAAAGTGGCACCTGTGCCGGAGGAGGAATGCTGCTCAGGTGTTTGTGGCGGCGGGTTCATGGCCCAATGCAGCTGTCGTCGGAACTCCTGTCTGTCATCGACGTGAATGTAGTCAAAGGCGTTCTGATGCATCACATCTGTCTGAGGACAAACACATCATATTCAATGATCATTTCAGCAGTACGACCTCTGACCTGATTCTGTCGTGTGTAGTACACAGATATATGAAGGTGAGTGGAAAGGGTTTGATTTCTCCTGCACACAATCTTGGGATGTCAGTTAAAGTGATAGTTCAATTCAGTTTGATTTATATAGCGCATTTCCCAACGTTTCTTTGTTGCTGTTACGACCCGTCTAGGGTCGATCGCAACAAGCGGAAATCCACACAAAATGTAACCTTTGTAAAGAGATATTTTTATTACATAAAGGAAACACAAAATAAATAAGGGTTTCTATTCAGGAGTGGTCAATGCCAAAACAATAAACAAAACCACTACTTTAATAAATATCCAACTGAATAAACTTAACGTCTTAACAAATAAAAGAAACAAAAGACAATCAATTAACCTAACTTCCTAAACTCAAAAACATCCAAATAAAGATGGCGACACACTCCCTACTTCCCTTAAATTAAGAACAATGACAAATCATCAAAACTAACGAAAACACAAAGTAACGGAATTTCAAAGATTCTCAAACTAACATCTTAGATAATAACTAAAAACATAACAGAATCAGAATTCAAAGGTCAAACATAACCAAACTTGGGGAAAACCCAACAAGAACCCAAATGGCCCAAAAGGACCTTTAGGAGTGTTAGAGCAGCCCTTAAAAACAAAACCCGGAAAGGAACAGTCCAATCAGGAACTCCATTCAATTTGGGTCACACGCCACCTAGAGGGAGACAGACTACAGAGAGCGAGAAAGAGAGAACCACTGGCAGTATCGCTGAATACATAACAGTTGCAAAGCAGCTTTAGACCCAAAGAAACAAAAGCTAGTGATTCTGTCATTATTTACTCACTCTATGTGTGATTTCCTTGTTCATCATGTTGTGTATAAGTAAAATGATCCTCTTCTGTATTTCTATATTTTCATTAATTGCAACTGTATTCATTTAGGCATTAGGCAGAAGCTTTTATCCAAAGTGACTTACATTGCATGATCCTATACATTTGTACATATGTATTTGCAATCCCCTGGGATCCAACACACAACCTTGCGTTGTTAACACCACGCTCTGACCACTGAGCTACAGGAAAGCTTTCATGTTGTAGTCATGTTGTATGAGTCTATGTTCTGTTCGGCACATTACCTCTGCTGGAACACCCTAAACCCAACTCCTGTGCTCTATGCATACTTTGGCAATAAAGCATTTTATTTGACTTCATTCTATTTTACTTTTCATTCTAAGAAGATATTTTTTAAGAATGTCGATTATCAAACATCGCTGAACCCCCTTGACTTCCATTGTCTGAACACAAAACCACCGAGATATCTCTCAAAATATCTTCTCTTGTGTTCCACTAAAAATGTACAAACACATAAGAGACGGAATAAAGGATGACCCTTCGACCCAAACTAACCCTTGAAGCATCTTAGTACTTGATGTATGTGGTGTTTATGTTTGATTTGATATGATATGAAGACATGATTGATTCTGAATTCAATCTCTAATGGATGAGATGAGATGAGCCGAATCCGGTTTTCAGGACTAACTCTGAGAATCAAAGGCATGAACTTATCGCCATCGCTGTTCTCTACCAGTCCAGGAATGTTTCTGTGGTAAAACCTGTGTTAGATTCATATAGAAGGTACCGCGAGACCTCTTGTGTTCACCGCCCAAAGGACCAGTGAGCTCAGAATGAAATATTTATTTTACAAAAACAAATTCTAAAATATTAAGCTTGGTTTATAGTTTGCATGTAAGAGCCACAGGACGCTTTCTAAACATTAGTCTTGTAAATCAGCAGTCAGAGTTCCCAGGAGATGGAATGACGGTGTGAGATCCGTCTGTTAAACACTTTCTTGGGATGATATTCTTTAAATGACGCGTGAATTAACCACAGCAGCCGGTCATCCTGATGCTTAACATCAGTAGTTTAACAACTAAACACCGTCATGGACAGTGTGTGTTACAGCAGATATCACTGATGGAGTGACAGTACGAGTAGTGACCATCTGTGAGCGTGTAGACATCAGCTGCACTTTCATCTCACCTGGTGGAAGCCGAGGTAATCCACTATTGTAGAGGACGTGTAGAACACCATCCCATCACTGCTCACAACCAGCGCGAAACCTGCTAAAGACTGACACACACACGCACGCACACACACACAACACACACACACACACACCTTACTGTCTGATGACGACATCGAGAGGATGTGATACACATATCTGCTGCTTAGTTATTGTGAGCTGTGTACACGGCATCTGCTGTTTCACTGGACTGATGACATTCTAGTTAAGTGAGTTCATCGTCCTCTCCCCTTCTCCCCTCTCGCTCTCCTCTCCTCTCCCCAACGCCCTCTCGATCTCCCTCCCCCTCCCCGAGGAACCCCCCACTCCTCTCCTCTCCTCCCCTTTTCCCTGTCCCATCTCTCGAGTCTCTCTTCTCATCACTCTGTCCCCTCGATCTCCCCTCTCTCTTCTCTCTCTCCCTCTCACTCTCCGCAGGGATCTCATCTCTCTAATTCTCTCTCTGACTCTGGTCTCTCTCCTCGAGATTAGATCTTCGCTCTATATCCTCTTTCTATCGGCTTTGTCTCTCTTGACTGTTGTAAGTTCCTTCACTGACTGTTAGTATGTTTTATCATTTCCTTTAAAATCCCCTCAGGTCCAGATGCTTTTTTGCTTTAAGGTTTTTGATTTTGTCTTCAAGTTCTTTTTCAGTTCTTGGGAAGTCTAATGGGTTTTGATTTTCTTTGATTGCTAATTCGAGTTTTTCTAATAGTTGTATTGTTTGATTTTGCTCTTGGTTTGTGTCTGTCTGTACTTTATTAAACAATGTTTAGAAATGACTTTCCCATATTTCTCCATTTTGAATCGCCAATTCTTCATGATCAGTTTTTTTAGATTGTTCCAACTATCCCAGAATTGATTTGTATTGACTGACTTCTCAATTATTGTCGGTTGTTTTTGGGTGTCTGGGGCTTTTTGGTTCTGAGTGTGTGTCTCTGTCTCTGTGTCTCTGTCTGTAACTCTACTGACTTGATGGGTTTTCCTCCTTTTTTAAATGGTCACAGAGACATCAAAGAGCATCAAAGGAGTCACGAAAGAAACCCATTCAGAATATTTCCAGGGAAACAGGAGAGAGTGACTCTGGAATATTCTCTGGTCTGGGATCAGGAAGCCTGTGATTTCTCAAGTCACGCAATGAGAGAGAACAATGTGTCACGCTCAATGAAAGACTTCTGAAATACTTTACAGTGACTGATGAGAACTGATCGTGTACTTCATCATTTGTGTGCACTATACTGTACTGGACCACACACACACGCACACTGTACATACACACACACACACACACACTGTACACACCTCAAGCAGCAGCTGGTTTTCAGGGACACATGGCGCTGTTGTTGTGGTATTTTCTTTCCTGCTGGTTAGTTTCTGCAGAAGTGTTTCCTGGGCAGTTGTAGCTACAAGAGAGAATACAGTACAATACAGTAAAACACCTCATGAGTCACTGGCATTCTAATCCATTACACTGATACACATGAAGACGTACTGGAGAAGAAACGTTTTTGCTTCAATAGGTCCATAAAACGCTTTAACAAAGGTTCATTGTAGCAGACAATGGTTCTTCAGATGATAAAAAGTAAGTTAAATGGTTCTTTCGAGAATTCAGTTCTAGTTTATTCATCTAGCTCTTTTTTTACCATTTTTCATTGTTGCAAAGCAGCTCTACATACATCATAATTTAAAAAAGGGAAAAATCCAAGACAGTTAGGTATTAAGAGACGTGGTATTATTGCAAGTTTTTCTCAATGCAAAGTCCACTGATGAAACTTAACTGAAATAAATGCTATGTTGGATTATTCAATAATTATTCAATTGAAGTATATTTAATTTAGGTAAATAAATATTGTTATCAGGACAATATACCAGAATAATTCGATTAATACCAAAACATGCAGATTTTGTTGTTGTTGTTGTTGTTAAAGTAGGTTGTGAAACACAAGCCATTTATATTCACAGATTATACAAATCCAAAGATGGCTGGTCTATCTATGGCATCGCAGTGAACAGCCTGTTGTAACATCTTTATTTTAAGAGTGTGTTAGAGAAACTCCACGTGTTGTGACAGTGTGAGGGTTTGTGATGTTCATTTTGAAATGAGCTTGACTCTGATAACATGAACTGAAATCATTAATATCATGATGTAGAATATTGTGATTGAAAACAAATAGATTTACTGAAGGAATGAGTGATGAATGCAGTACAGAACTGATTCTGAATAATGACAACAATATCCACCTACAGCTGCTGTACAACCTTCATTTACTGATGACAGACATTCAATTCTCAATTAAAGTGAGATGAAATGACCAGCAAATGGAAATGTTTTGTTTAAGTCTCATGTGTGTCTCAGATGTTTCTCCTGAGAAAAAGAGTCAGAAGTGTCACACACGTGTCTGTCATGAGAGTTTGAGAAGAGACGTCAACAATGTGTCAAACTGATCAGATTTGTCTCGTCTGCTATCAAATCTACACCCTTGAATGACTTGTCTTTCAGTTCAATCTGACACACGCTAAAGAGAGATAGAGAAGTCAAACCATGAGAAACTGCCCTGACCGGATGTTTCCAACATATCTACACAACATTATATAATTATATCCCTTTATTCTGATCCTGGATATCTTTGTTTAAAGGTCCCATTCCCCGCCATGCCATTTTTCAACCTTTAGTTAGTGTGTAATGTTGCTGTCAGAGCATAAATAATACCTGCAAAATGATAAAGCTCAAAGGTCAGTGCCAAGCCAGATATTGTCTTTAACAGAATTCCCTTTTCAAGGACTAGATAACGGCTGGATGTACTTCCCGGGTACATGATGTCACTATTACCAGTGCTTTTAATATCCTCCGCCCACAAAAAAGGGGCGAGGTCTTCCTCAGAGAAGAGGAAGAGCCGCTGGAGTAGTGTTTGGTTATCAGAGATTGTACACATTTGACTGAGCTGCGCGCTAAACTACTTTCACTTTCATCACAGTCCTACAGCTGGTCATGAGAATTCAGCGACACGCATTCTACATGAGAGCTGTTCTGTGTAACACACTGATATTGTGTGTGTGCGCATACCTCTAAAACACTTCTATGAAACGTCCTTTGAAGTCCTGCTTGCAAATGTCTCCTGGTCAATCTGATGGTTTTATTATCCAACTCGGGTCCAATATAAAAAATCTAAACTATCGCTTCTGTTATTGGTGTTCATTGATATAACCGGTCTGACCCATTCGGTCCGGTGTCATTTCCCTCGCCATACTAGGAAACAAACGCTCTTTGTTTCAAAACAAAGATTGACATTTGCTCATGCACTTGCAGACCTCCGTTACACTTCGATGGATCCGCATGTGTTTAACTGATGAAGTGAAGTTGACGCCATTGTTACCGTTTATTGCTCAAAGCCAAACTTTATGAATACACGTGCACTGAGAGGCTGATGTGGAATGGGTGGGACATCTTCATACACACACTCTAAGCGGGGAACCAATCACGACCGACCTGGCAGCTTTAACAAACAGAGCGTTTCGGAAGGAGGGGCTTTATATAGACCGGAAAGATATCCAATCGTTTTGTGACAAGAGGGACAGCGGTGAACAATAGACTTGAAATATGTGAGATATAAAGCGTTTTTTTAACTAGAAACATGAACATCCACTGTTAAATACGCAAAAAACATCATCAAAGCCTCTAAAACAACAAAAGACTGGCTCCTTAAACTATACTCTGTGTCTGTTTATATTAACCACTTTAAGTTGCATCACACTTCATTTTATTTTATTACTATCATTTTCTTTCTTTTCGTTTGTTTACATACTTGCACTATTTGTACGCAGCCCAGCTGCAAATGCTTTAGAGAGAATAAAGCACACTTATTGAATTGAGAGAGAGAGAGAGAGAGAGAGAGAGCAGTTTGGCTGAGCGAGGCGCGGTTGTCACGCGATGGACTCTTCTGTCAATCTGCAGCATCTCTGACAGACGTCTGGCTCTCATCCAGGCCCTTGCGTGCAAACAGAGGAAGCCACATTAGCCTATAAAGAGTTTCTAAAGAACAACAGCTGTTAAATATTGATGACTGCTGGCAAGTGATGAATACTCGCTGCTGCAGAAGGTTAAGCCCTGATGTTACAGACACTAACAGTTCATTACATTTCTCTTTTCTGTGACATTTCTTTATTATTACTATTAGCTCATATTAATGACAGAGGCAAGAATTTCAAATGAATAATACATTTTACACCAGCACCCAATAATGTGTGAAAATGACATTTACTAAAGGAAAGCTTGATTTTTAGATCACACACCTAAACTTACAGACACTATAACTGGGATATTGTCTACAGGCAAATAAAGACAAACACTTGAAAAGCACGAAAGAGCAATGACAAAAAATGTCATGACGCAGCAAATAAAACTCAAGCCCTACACGTAAATACTGAACATATAGGATTGATCATACGTGTCGTGTACCCATCAGCTCTCTCAATATATCACACTTGACTAAAGAAAAGCACATCGACGTGCTGATGAGGAGTTCTCATTCACTGCAGCACATTCTGTCCATTTCACTTCCTCCAACCCAAACTTCAGCAACACACACTTTAGAGAGAATGTGTGAGTGTGTGTGTGTACATGTACATCTATCTTTATGAGGACCAGTTTGAGTTTTAGACCAGCAGAGTGAGGACATTTTGTCAATGTATGTCCTCATAAAGATAGCTGTGCAAACATGTGCGTGTGTGTGTGTGTGTAATGTAGTGTGTGTGTGTATGTACATGTTTTTATATCCCAGTGGGGACCTAAACCTGAATGCATGGGGACTCGTGTCACTGTGGGGACCTAAACTGAGGTCCTCATGGGCACAAAAGCTTATAAATTGTACAGAAGAATATTTTTAAAAAATGCAAAAAGTTTTCTACGATCTTTAGGGTTAAGGGATAAAATATACAGTTTGTGCGGTATAAAAAACATTACACCTATGGACTGTCCCCGTGTGTGTGTGTGTGTGTAACAAATATAATGTCCTCTCACAGCTCATCGAGAGTGTGTGTGTAGCAGCAACAGCACATCTTTCAAGAGCAGCTAGAATAATGCACTTCAACCACCAGCTGCCATCATCAGACCATCATTAACATCTGTGATTGTTTTATTGTGAATCCTTATAACCCAAGCGTACGTGTCAGGTTGTCTTACAGGGAGAAACGGATATGTTCTGGATGAAGTCCAGCGGTCACCCAACACAACACAACAACATGATGAATGAGCATCAATGACACATCACCCCATCCCTTAATTAACCACTTCATTACTGTTTAACCAGATCAACTACTGCACATCTAAAATCCTCACATGTGTCAATCTATACAGAGCAAAATAAAAACAAAACACATCAAGTGCACACATACACAGTGTGTACAGTGCGTGTGAAAGGAAGAGATGTTGTCCAGGATTCCCAGAGCAGACGTGGGTAAATCCCAATCCTGGAAAGATTCCCGAGCATTGCGTGCAGGTGGGTGGATCTCAGCACAGCTGGAGAATCACATGTTTATGCTGTGAAAGCAGTTCACTCGCTCAGTGTACTGAGCATGTCCCAAAGTCAACGGTCTGGGCACAAGTAAATCTCAACAAACCTGTCCAGTTTTACATAATAATCAGAGAACTTGAGGAATGAATTGAGTTTCATCAGGTGTTTTACGTGACCATGAAGCTAAGAACTCAATCCAACATGTTCTTCTCAGAAGGGAGAAGAGTATCCTCAGGTTGTTTTAACAGATCTCAAATATGAGAGTCTTGAGGTTAGAGTTCGTTCACACAGGAAGATCCACTTGATCCTTCATCCAACACAGATGTGAAGACCTCTTTCCTCTTATAAGCATCATCTCTGACACTGAGTTCTGCACGATTCATTCAAGTGCAATCGAAACACAAAACTTCAGGAACCGTGTTTCCTTCCTAATCCATCAAATCCTTAGGTTAAGTTGTGCTATTTCCAGACATGGACATTGAGAGGAGAAATATGTGGAGCGTGTCGGCCGCCGCTGAGCTGTGCAGCTGAACATCACGAGGCTTCCACTCAAAACAAAGCGTGTCACGCAAACCTGCGGCGGCCGACATGCCATCACGGCCCACAACTGCTTCATTCAACATCCCGGCTCTTTACACATCCGTCTCAATGACAGAAGATCAGTCAAAACATCGGTTCAAAACTACACACGTGCACACACACACACACACACACACACACACACACATCATCTAAACAGTGATATGAAAGAGACTTTCATGATTAAAAAACCTTCATTTAGATCTGATTTACAATCTTTGATTTCTGTCACACATGAGCCATAAACACAACCCAGGCTCATGTGCTGTACATGTAGACTTAAGACTAAAACACACCACAAGACTTTTGCTCAGATCTTCAGTCTGCAGATTGATCAGTTAGTGTGTTTCTATCTGAAACTTTCAAAAACTTTCAGAGTTTTAAAGAAATCTGTTCAGGTTTTAAACGTCTTGTGGTGTATTTCATATCACCCCATACACATGACGGACAGAACGAATGATGAATGACATCATCACACACACCTTAGAAGAATGCAGTCTGTATTTGCAAACCCAATCTATATCTTCTGGATACATGTGTGGATTTAAAGCACAACAGCATTCAGCCTGAAGTCAGTATCGGATCATTGGATCTGTTTTCAGTGTGTTCATTCAGATTGATCCTAATGTCAAAAGAATATTCATCCGTATGATATGATATGATATTTATGTACCTGCCGTATATCCTCAGACACATGTCATTTATATTCTGTATATTTATTTGTGTGCGTGTGGAGGGAGCTCATTTTTGCAGTGCTGGTCTCGTGTGCTGTGTGTGTGTGTAAATGGTTTTCATAAGCATTTCTCTGAGGTCAGCGCTTCGTCTGCCTCAGTCACGCAATCCCCCCCACACTCACGCTCCAGCTCTTAAAGAGACAGTGCACAGCACACGCTAACCACCAACAGACGGCTGAAAAACCCACACCAGGATGTCGAACGTCCAGACTGTCAAACGGCACCGTTAGAAAACAAGTACAACATCTGTGGACGAGCTCATGGGGAGACTGACATCTTCACAGAAAAAGGACTCTAAGCACTCCAAAAGTGATTGAATTGAGCCAACCATTCACCACGATCACAAAAACCGCACAACACAAAACAATAGTGCCAGAAACTCGACAAAGATGTTTGTGTTTGAAGAGTTGGTGTTTGGAGGCGACCTCTGGTTCTCTCGCTCTCCACATGAATAAATGTGAGATGTGCTTCACTAACGGTTGTGTACCACAATACAATCTGGTGAAGCATTCATGTGTACAAATAAACTACCATTCATGACATTACAGCAGATCCTTCAAGGCTTTTCCATGCCGTGACCAAAACAATGGGAGACACCACATGAGTCATTTCCGTAACATACACGTGCGTGTGTACTGTACGTGTGTGTGTGTGTGTTGGGTTTTCTATACTCATCACAGTCCATGACATCTTCTTTTAGTATTTTTTGCTGTTTTTACTCTGGCCATCAATAACAGATGATTAAGCAAACTACACTATATGTGCACTATACACACTCATCAACACACACACCTGTTGTTCAACATCTCTAGAATACTCTCCTATAATAGGATCATTTGACTAACGTTGCGTACAAAGATCTGATGAAGCTTCAGACGGCTGTGTTTCTGTGCTAATGGACCTGACGGAACATCAAACGGGTCTGAAACTGATGTTATTATGGTCTGTCGTAACACAAAGACCCAGTTATCTATATTCACTCCAATGGCCTTCAATTATAATGTTACAGCTGAATCTCATTACTCTGTGTATGTTTGGTCCATTCAAAAATGATGGTAGATCTGTGAAGTCCGTCTTTTTGTATAACTTGGTATTCGCAGCTATTGTATTATTGCTCCTGTATGACATATCGCTTTAATGCTCCCTGAACTCTCTGTAAGTCACTTTGGATACAAGCTAAATGACTAAATGTAAACACACACACACAGTTTAAACGCAAATAATCTGCACCAAAGAAAATCTGAACATCAGCAGTCCATGAGAGAAGCAGAGGGAGAAAGAGAGTATTTGCACTACTATTGTACTTTATATTGCTCACAGCTCAGCTGCAAATGCTTTAGCAAGTCCAATGTATCCTTTCTGTCATGCCAATAAAGCACACTGAAAATTAAAAGCTCCAGAGAGAGAGAGAGAGAGAGAGAGAGAGAGAGAGAGAGAGAGAGAGAGAGAGAGAGGGAACATATGTAAAATAGGGCATAAGATGAAAACAAACCCTTGAATCATTGGAACAGAGAAATTCCCCGTCCGCACGCGAATGAAAACGATACGACACAACAGCTGCTAAACGCAAGCAGTCACTTTAAAACCTGATACACTGTGTGTGCGCGTGTGTGTGTGTCTGTGTGTGAGTATGTGTGTGTGTGTGCGTGTGTACTGCCACTGTTAAAATGTACAGCTTCAAAATCTGTTTGATCTTTGTCCTGTTATTAACATAAATGTTTTGTTATTGTTTAGACTTATATTGGTCACCTCACAGTTGTGTGATTATGTGTGTGGGCCAATGAGAACAGCAGGTGCATGACTGACAAATGGATCCCTCCAGTTAACTTTTGTCATTTGGATCACAATAAAAACCAGACATTCTTAGGAAATTACCCATCATTGTGATGTCATTTAAAATCATCACAGCCAATCACAGAGCAGTTCTGCCTGACACTCACAGTGCACACACACACACACACACACACACTGAAGCCTCGGGCCTGAGGAACACTGCCAAGCAGAAGTCACGCAACACTAAAGCCATTTCTGCCAAGAAACAACATTCACTGACTGCTAAACTGCTGCCTGCTGCTTGTCATTCACAGCAATTACACACACACACACACACACACACACACAGGTTTGTAACCAACATTATTAGTAAAATTATTTTACTAATTAACATTATTAGTAAAAAACATCTCATTGACTTTCATAGTTTTTACAGCAGGCTAATGATATTTTCAATAGAACATCACATTCAGAAAAGCAAAAACACTAAACCAAATACAAATTCCTGCTGTTGTGTTTGTCACAGTCGGTTCTCTTTCGTTACATGTTTCCATGTTTCACAAGATTCATTCATAAATGATAAACATGTGTGTAAATAAACATGCAACATTTGATGTGTAACATTAAAATGACCTCAGGGCAGAATAAAAGATGCTGTTAGATATAAATCATCTAAAACAAAATGAACATCACAGAAAACAACATTGAAACATTTTCATAAATATGTATTTTATGCACATACATTTACCATATGTATTTATTACAATGTATTTAGTATGTATAAAAACACATATTTTATGATGTAATTATTTGTGCAAAATTATTGATTGTTGTTAGATGATGTTGTCCCTGACAACAGGAACATCATGTTGCTAAGCAACATCCATAACTAACAGTTCAGTGAATAAACCACAGCTACTGACCAATCAGCATTCAGAATTTTGCTCTCCACAACAGGGATGTGTGGACGTTCAGTGGTGGTTCAACAGCAAGGCATGATGGGAATTTTATCTGACAGTGTTGGGCCAACAAATCCTTTCTCCCTGAGAACTTCATCGAACTGTGTGTGTGTGTGTGTGTGTGCGTGCGCGTGTGTGCGTGCATGCGGGTAGATTTCAGTGTATTTGTAATGAACAAGCTCTTCTGTCAACAAACACAATAACAACTGGCGATTTGCACTTAGTCAGCGGTCTGGTTGTTCATGTCGAACACCTTTTCAGCAGAAAGAGTGATGAGAGGAACAGCTTGAGCAAGATAGGTCTGAAAATCAGAAGTTAAAGAAGGAAGAGGATCAGCCGCACAGACGTCAGTGTGTGTGTGTGTGTGCGTGCGCGTGTGTGCGTGTGTGTGTTTGAGAAGAACAAGTGTAAAATCTGTGGAGTCAAACCACAACAGTTTCAGCATCATTTGGTCACCAAAACAAACAAAACCTCAGAACATCAATTATTTTCTTCATTCGAAATACTGAGAATGTTTTATACAGAAATAGGAAATATTTTAAATTAAAAAATACAATATAAGAACACAAAGAATGATCTTGCAAATATGACATAAAAAATAAATGATTCAAAATGATTGAATTGATATGTATTCACCGTCTTTCTTTTGATATCATGATTTAGGCCAGTTATGTAGGCTGACAAGAACTACACGATGTGTACTGTGCAGCATGATGCCATTCACAAGAACAACTAGAAAGAGAGCAAATATCTCTAAAGGAATTGATTTAGAAGTACTGTCTGTGCTAACACCTTCAAATACATGAGATTGTAGAGAAATATACCTGAAGAGTCTTCAGAAGTTATTGGCCGACTGAAGAGATATGAGGTTGATCACTATAACACAACACTAAACTAAACTATTGTTCTGACTGATCAGATCATGTATTAAAACAAAACAAACCAAAAAAGATTTATAGTTGACTCATTTACACATATGTTTAAATCACTTTTGCACTTTAAGTCCCAGCAGTTAAATTTTTGATTTATACCCACATTTGTTATAAATATATTCACAGTGTCATCCCACACCTTGAAAAAAAGGTTATTCATTATTGATGAATGTGATTGAACATAGAACTATATAGCATTTATAGGTCCAAACACCGTTTTTGTTCATGTCCCACAACTCTGGTCACAATATTAAGATATGTAAAATAAGTTCATTGAATTACAATGATATCAAATGGAATTGTTTAATATACATGTTCATTTACAGCATCGTAAATGTTTTTGCATATTTTACTGATCATTTTTATAATGTTATGAAGTAAATGTGCCTGTTATAATGACGTTTTACCAAAGACAAACAAGTCTAGTTTCTATGGAAACAGAAATGACCACATGAGCACATTGCTGACAGATTAGGCCACCTCACAAGATATCAAATATAAGATAAATATCATCTTGTCTGTGTCAGTACTTCTTTTCAGTCCTAACCATACAGCTTAGTCATTCTGTACTTTGAACTACATTTGAAAAATAAATGTATATTACGGTTTAATTCATGCCTATTAAGGAGTCAAAACTAATGTAGTAGACTTTGCTAGCTGTCAATTAGCTGCAATATTAGCAAAAATGTCATTTCAGCAACATGTCTGTACCGCAGCACACTTTCAAGGTTTCCTGTATATTAAATTATAAATATAAAAATAAACGTGTTCTAGATTTAAATCTTAATGACTATATAATAAGACAACCCCTGTGAAGTCTGAAATACATATTACTGTCATCAAAATGAAGCGCCTGGAGAAATTAAGAAATGGATTATTGAACTGCTGGTGTGTTTTTTCAATAAGCACAACTAGATTCCTTCATACATGTTCCATTAAAAAAACATCTTTATACATTATATTAACTCATTGTGCATGTGAGAGGTGTGTGAGCGGCATCATTGAACTATATATTTTCATAAACATCCTTCTATAGGATCAGATCAGATGATGAACGCTGGAGAATTTGATGAAAAGAATTCATCGCAATAGATTGAAATGTCTCATTTCAGAGGAGCTCATGTCGTGTGTTTCACATCAGAACTCATACAGCCCCGGGACTAAGACTACACATCATATCTAAAATTACTGTATGGGTCAGAGCAGGGGTGGGGAACCTTGATCCTGGAGGGTCCTGCAGTGTTTATCTCCAACCTAATCAAACACCTGAACCAGCTCATTAAAGTCTTCAGGATAACTAGAATCTTCACAACAGGCGTGTGTATGAGCTAAACTCTGCAGGACAGTGGCCAACACCCCTGGGTTACAGTGAAAACACAAAACCTCTTCTGGCCCGTTAAGACCTTAATCTGACAAATGAGCTGAGAGAGAGAGAGAGAGAGAGAGACAGACAGACAGAGAGACAGAGAGACAGAGAGACAGAGAGACAGACAGACAGAGACAGAGAGAGAGAGAGAGACAGAGAGAGAGAGAGAGAGACAGACAGACAGAGAGAGAGAGAGAGAGAGAGACAGACAGAGAGACAGAGAGAGAGAGAGAGAGACAGACAGAGAGACAGACAGAGAGAGAGAGGGTGGATGACTTTAAAGGTTCAGTTGCAGATGATGGACTAACTGTAGATATCTGAGACACACAATGACTTCTCGCACAATTCTCAGGGGTGATGAGAAAAGATCACACCATACTTTCATCAACACCAAATTCAAGGACCTTTTCAAGCACATTTTGGTCCCATTCAGAGCTGTGTTTCTGTGCCCTGGACGGGTGTACGGACGAGTGAACTTCTGTCTCTCTTCACAAAGGGCCATTTCAGAAGTCTGTTAGCACAGGGCGCATGCAGTCACAGACACATATAGACACCGCATGCAGGGCTTTGGCCTGGTGCTGTATCGGGGAGGACAAGACTGTCCATAAACAAAAGGTGAATAAGTGAATACACAATGACCTTTACATTTCACATCGGTTTTAATGATTTACAGTCTACATGAGTTTAAAAACGCCTCGTCTCGAGTAAACTGATGTTAAGTCATGTTTATTGTTTAAGACTCTTCTGAAACTTTCTTTTTGCAACAAGTCCATGAATACAAACCAAACACTGTACACGTACAGAAGAAGAGCTGCACATAGACAGCCTAGATGCAAATACAACAACAGCAGTGTAATCTCTTCACACCCGCTCCATCTATTCTGTCAAAACCAATCTAAAAAACAGCAGCACATGACGTGTGTGTGTGTTTGCGTGTGTTAGACATCCATCACGACAGCAAATATTCACCAGAATCTTTCAGACAGAAAGAGCAGCAGACCGTCGGTCAATTCATCCTTCATAAAGACACCCGACTCTGAACCCGACTAACAGATCTGAGCATTTCAAGCAGGATCACGTGAGAACAAAACACTATTCATGTCTATCAGCAGACGTAGAGATGATGTTTCATACAGCGGTTAAAGAACACTGATCTCAAGACTCCAATCTTCTTATCCCACAATGATGTTCAAATGCATCTTTCCACCTTCGTGGTTTGAAGTGGAGCTACAGATGACTAACTGTGCCGAGATCAGCTGGTAAAGAAGGTGACGTTTAACTCAAAGCAGTAACCTCAGGCCGAGTGTTTGTCTTACCGTTGAAGAAGCTCTTGACCCGCAGGTAACTGACGCTCAGACGCAGAACTGAAAGTTTGTCCAGTTTGGTGATGATGTCAGGAGAGAAGGGCAACAAACTCGCCAGGCGGTCCAGCTCAGCGTTCAGACGCTCACGGTGCCGTTTTGATGGATTGGATTTTTCAGTCACAGCCACTGGTTTCCTGCTGGATGACAGAATACAGGTAACAACGTTAGAAGAAATAACTTTGAGTCTATAATGAAGAGTTCAGAGCAAATCTCCCATTGACACCGATATAAACCTACGACAAGTGAAAGAGCCTCAATCTGTAAACATGAAGGAGTAATAGAATGTGTTTACATGAGTCGAAACGAACGGACGGACGGACGGATGTAAGGTTTCATGCTTTAATGTTTCTGACTCAAATCCAGACATGAAAATACACATCACACCAGACAAGTGAAGCGCCATGAAATTCATGATTCAGCACATCAGTGTCTATAAAAGAAACTAAACACGAATTTGAGACCATTTGTATCTGTGGACTACGGCACAAAAAAAGATTTTAAAAAATGACTACAATTATTGAAGGTTTTTTTCGTTGTGTAGTATAACATTATGACTGAATGAAGTAGTCCTGTGTGGTCAGTGTAAAACCACAGTCGAATACATCGAGCAGAGAAAATAAAGAAATGAAGTACAGACATGGAGTTGACTCTTTCACTTCATCTCATCAGTGACACATCAACGTTTGATTTCTGATCTATTCCGCTATGCTTTTGTTTTCATTCATGTACTGTTGTTTATATAGAAACATCGATCATAACAACAATACAGCTGTATGACAAACAAACAAACCCTTCATTAGAAAACACAACAGCATCACTACACAGAGATCATATCCCAACAGTTCGTAATGGTTTAAAGCGGCTGATAATGCGTTTTTATTATATACTGTATGTTAGTCATGTATTGGGATTTTCGCAGCTTTTGTTATAAAAGTGAAGATGAATCTTAACTGTTTTTGAACGGGTTTCCTTCGCTTCCTCCCGGCGTACAAACAATCTCCAGGTGGAATCATATCGACGGCCAGAGGCTGTAAAACACATTCAACAACATTTAACACGCGAGTTTAACTCCAGTGTGAATCACTTACTCGAACTTGCGTCAGTTGAATTAAAGCAGTAAAAGAGCCGAATGCGTCTTCTGCAGCTCATCTATCGACGCACGAATGTAAAGTACCTGATGTGTGATCTGTGTCATGAAGCGGCGCAAACGCGGCGGGATTCAGTGTGTGTGTGTGAGTGTGTGTGTGAGTGTGTGTGTGTGTTTTATACTGTGTTTCAGGTGGCAGATTCCACTGAATGACACGCCGGCCTCTTCGCACGCGATTCTGAGCCGCGCGCGTGCACACACGCACTGGGAGTGATCAGACGCGCGCGCACCCGATGATGTTCGGAAAACCAGATCCAGACAGATTTTAACGGAATAAAAACTTCAGTTGAACATCGCAGTGGATATGACGAAAGACATCGGACTGAACATTCAACATTTCACGATGCGGAGCGGAAATGGTTCCAGAGAACCAACTGACCGAAGTGAGAAGTCTTCGTCCGTCACTCGACTTCCGCGCCGGGATGTCTGACAGAGAATCTCGAACATAAAGGACAGAATCGCGGTAAAAATAGAAACGTTGACAATTTCTGAACAAAAGCTCAAATAGCTTTAAACGAGCCTGCAATGTTTAAACGATTCGACTGAAGTTATATCTCTACTCTCTGTTAAACCGCACGACACGACATGAATAAACACTACGTCCATTTATAAGTAGCTCATGTTTGTCGTTTCTAACTTCTTTACTTGTCACGGGTCAAATATTTAACATTCACAGATACTGAAACGATCCATAAAGCGACTAAAACAAAACTAATGTGTGTGTGTGCGCGCGCAAAATGTTTGTGTGTCATCCGTTGTGTTGATGTACAGTGAGAGTCATCTTTAAAACATATTTAATGATGACAGACATATCAGAGAACACTTGAGTAAATATGATGTATAAAATAAACAGACCGAAATCTATAAATCAATGTTTGGACAGTGAGAAAATAATGTGGGAAAAATCTTTATTCAAATTTACTTTCAATTTCATTGAGATGTTTTTTGTTGGATTATATTTAGTACATGTGAGATCGCGTGCGTGCGGGTTATCTCTGGTGTGTCACTGACCATATTTGCGTGCACAGACAGGTCGTGTGTCACTACAGAGAGGGATTATGGGAGATTAAACACAGGCTGATCTGTGGAGACTAGAAAGTATGGTTCGCGTCACGAGCCCTTACACACACACACCAGATTGTGTGGAAATAATGTGTTTGATAATATACCTGGAGATTTAAATACACTTTCTCATTTCTCTCAGTTTAAACTGCTTATTTTTCAGGATTTTGTGCAACTAACAGAATTAACATCAATGATCAAGTTCTGCAAGAATAACTGCAGCAGCTCAAGTTTATTCAAGTCATTCACTTCACTAGAATGATGGATTCATCAAGCACAACCCCACATGACACATGAAACACTTGACTGTCTTCTTTTTCTGTGATGATAAGAGGGATCATTTTTAGATTATATGAACAGAATTATCATTGAATCATCATTCGTTGTTTCTTTCTGGCAAAAGCTCTTAGGACGTTTCTCAAATGAGGTAAAAAAACATTGTACTGTTTGCTACTGAATAAAGTGAGTAAAAAAATGTTCTCATTACATCACAACCACCTTAAAATGATGGTTTGAATTTGACGGTTCTGTTAATATTCCTCTATCAACAGGTTTAACTTCTATAAAGACGAATCTTAACATCACAGCATACAACATAACTGTGCTGGAAACACTTTTGTTCCAGCATGTGTGGTGGACTCTTCAGACCTCAACACTCAAGAGAAAAAACCTTAAGTGTTCAAACATCCAGTGGAAATGAGCCAAAAAAACATTTATTTATTTATTACAATGATCTTGCTTGGTCTATAAACACCACGCACTGTGCTGTGTTTTTCTTATTCGCTCCTGTAAAGCTGCTTTGGAACAATGCACATTGTGAAACATATCAATAAAATTGAAAACATCAAATACTCTGCTGTCATGTCGTGTTTACACCGGCTATTAGGAAAATGTGATCTGAGGGGTCAGGAGAGACATCTCAGAGCACTTGTGTTTGGATTCTGAATGTGGAAAGTCTCTGATTTCATGACAAAACCTTTTGCACCCCATTTAAAGGTTCAGTCAGTGAAATCTAGTGGCAAGGTAAGCTCTTTATACACCTCTGAAGGCATAGCTGTGTATATTATGTTGCATTTCTGTCAATAGATCCTCCAAAAAAAGACACACTGGACCTTTAAACCAGCATTTAGTGCAGCCCACTCGCGGTCAGATCGCTCAAGACTCCTTAATTCAGACAACAGTATGAATTCTTTTATCATTTAATCATCCTCAAGTCAGGTGATGAGTTTCTTTCTTCTTCAGAACAAACAAAAAGATATTTACATGAATGAAGATCATCAAACAACACTGAACTCCTTTGACTTCCATTGAATGAACACAAAACCACTGAGACATTTCTCAAAATATCTTCCACTGAAGAAAGACTCACATACAGATTTACTGTAGACATGAGAGAGAATAAATGATGAGAGAATCTTGCAATTAACATGATGGTGTCTTCAAGTCTCAGAAAAGACCAAAGTTCTTTCTTGAGAAATTGAGGTTCCTGTAGCTCAGTTGGCAGAGCACTGCGCTGGTGAACACACACATCCTGATAAAAGACATGGACAGACGAAAAAAACTCACTGTCATTTGCTTTGGATAAAAGCGTCTGCCAAATGCGCCACTGTAATGTTTAGTTATTTTAATAATAAGCATTTAATCAGACGGGATTTGAAGGTCTTTTATTTCACTGTGAAAGGATGGAAGAGATTCCCAACAGTGAATGACTGAAATGAAAACAGGACGATCTTCATAAATACAAATCAACACAGAACAATAATACCGACAGACTGAAGAGTGTTCATGAGGAGGAGATTGTTTTTCTCCATCACAGTCAGAGTTCAGAACACACGGCCGTATCGATCTGATGTAGTTTCTGAAGAAATCAACATTTCTCTTCCCTAAACCACAGGATGGTCGTCTCCCTTACTCAATGCATTTAACTTTGATATATCCAACAGAACCAGTTGATCCACAGAAACATTCAGACCTTGATGTGACCTCACATGACGCTTGTGATGATGATGTGTCGCCCCCTGTTGCACGACAAGTGTATAACAGCATGTGTACATATGCTCACGTGTTCATGTTCATGATGCTCCGACTAACTCATGCACACACACACAAGCTGAGCTGCTGAGGAGACGTTTCATCTTCTGCTGGAGCTCCAAGCCGATGGCGCTGAACACAAGAGTTTATAAAAACATCCAGTGAGGATGATGCGTGTTTATCTGGACCATTTCTAAAGCATTGAACACGATGTTGCTCTGAGGCAAAGGTTTCTGAAGCTCAGAACATACATTTAAAAACACATGTAAGTTTAATCACCTGTCAGTACATCATAATGAAAACAATCAGCACGGATGTTGAGTTTTACTCACAGTGTGGATATCCAGAGGGTCGAGGGTTACTGGCACTGCTGCCGAATGATGACTGGAAGTTATGGATGGTCTCCTGTAAGATCTGTCGTTCCCTCCCCTGTCACAACAATATTTCATCTCAATGGTTTCGTTTTAATCAGGTCTCACAGATTCAGATTCACGAAAAACTCACTTTTCCAGCATTGAGCTCAGATATAGCCGCCAGTATCTGCTGTCGCGGTCCGTCTGTTTTAATTCCCAGTTCCTTCAAGTCTCCATCAGTCAGAGTTAAGAAAGCCTCCATGTCCACCTGCCATGAAAACATCAGTGAGTGGGTCTCTCTGATCTGTGACATTGGTCATTTTAATCTCATTCCTACACTAAAACAGACAAAATAACATGAGACGATGATGTGGACTGAACTGAAACACGAACACCACAGCTCAATATGACCTACACAACAGCTGTGAGAAATGTGTAGAAATAAAACACAATCCTCTCATGTGACACAAACCTCCTGCTCCTCAAAGATGGGCTGATATTTCTCCAAGGAAAGTTTCCTCAGGATTCCTGATAACTCGTCTGTGTACGAAACATCAGAAAGAATCGTGTCACAGTAACACGACAAATAAAAACAACTGAGTGTGTGTGTGTGTGTGTGTGCAGTTCTGATTCACACAAGAACAGGAAATAAATCATTAGCTAATCTCAATCAGAATCCTTGTTCAGTAGTCAGGGCACAAGTCAGAAGTTTTTTTTTTCATGTCAGAGATGTCACTTTAACCTGTTGTTGATAAATACCAGCTGCGAATGATCACCTGTGTCTTTAACTGTGTTTCAGAAACAAGTGTGTCTATAGTCACATGCTCTGTCTGTCTGTCTGTATGTATGTCTGTGGTGTTGGGTGTCTGTCTGTGGTGTTGAGTGTCTGTCTGTATGTGGTGTTGTGTCTGTCTGTGGTGTTGAGTGTCTGTCTGTCTGTGGTGTTGTGTGTCTGTCTGTCTGTGGTGTTGAGTGTCTGACTGTCTGTGGTGTTGAGTGTCTGTCTGTCTGTGGTGTTGAGTGTCTGTCTGTCTGTGGTGTTGATTGTCTGACTGTCTGTGGTGTTGAGTGTCTGTCTGTCTGTGGTGTTGAGTGTCTGTCTGTCTGTGGTGTTGTGTGTCTGTCTGTCTGTGGTGTTGAGTGTCTGTCTGTCTGTGGTGTTGAGTGTCTGACCCTCGTCTGTGATGGTTCCGCTGCTGGATCCTCCACTGCTCTTGGATCTGTGTTGTGTGGAGGCAGATGAGAGTGAGTCGGCTGCGGGGGGTTTGGGCGTGGGTGATGGAGAGGGTGTGAGGGTGGGTGATGTGCTTTTAGAGGTGGAGGAGTTTCCTGACTGAGGCCTCTTCTTCACAGCTTCCAGCTTCTAAACACACACACATAGGTTTCAATAACACAGAGAGAGAGAGCGAGAGAGAGAGATGTGCTGGTAAGTGGTGTTTACTCGTCTGGAGTTGGCATCAGTGTGGTTGATGTCGCCGGGTGTCTCTGCTGCAGGTGTTCTGTTGTCTAAGAGACCAGCGGCTCTTTTCCTCTGAGCTGCTATCTGAGATAAAACACTATCTGCCCCACTCCCCCCTACACACACACACACACACAACACAACACATATAGCTGAACTGTATGTACACTGTGTATTTTTGTTCATTAATTCTGTGTTATTGACATGTTTATGAAGATCGTATGATGTGCAGTATGTTCAGTGTATGTGTGGGGCGGGGGGGAGGAACCTGAGCGATTGTGGGAGTCTGAGGCGTGCCGGTTACCCCCGCTCACTCCATTGGAACCGCCTGATGAATGGGCAGAGTTATAATTGGCCGAGTTGGAGGGGGAGGGACCTTTAGTGATGCTGGGAAACTTAATGGACCTGCTGACCACTCGACTGATGGATGTCTGAACACAAACACATCAGGAATGAAGAAAATATGTAACCATCCACAGACGTTTGAACTCATTTCATTCATATAAACCCTCATTATATGTAAAAGAACATCATGAAGAACATGAGAAATAATACAAATGTTTTTCGGTGTGTCTCACTATATCCGAGTTGGCACAGCTGGTTCTGCTGGGTCTCTGCAGCGCGTGTCCGCTGCGGCCCTCCTTCAACACTCCAGAGCGCTCAGAGTTCCACGGCTCAAAGTTGGACGGAGGCAGAAAGGGCGGGATCACGGCCTTCAGCTTCTCATTGGGCAGCTGAGCGAGAGGAGCTCCATTCCGCAGCTGACGGACGACAACATTTTCATGAAGTTTAAGACTTGACACATTTTTAAAGACTGTGACTGAACATGTACATGTACCATCGTTGTGATGAGGAAATCGTCTTTTTCACCTGCCGTTCCGCTCAAACCTACAAGTACAGCTGATCAAATCTCTACTGCGTGAATAATGAAGTGTTTCATTTACTCTTTACTGTAGTAACAAGTGTAATACCGCCGTCTTTACTCTTGGACGTCCACGCAGTTCTGATGTCAGTGGGCGGAGCTCCGCTAGGAGGCGTGACAGTTCTGATGGGTTCAGCGTCATCGCTGCGCTCTGCTTTCATGGTGGCGTCCAGAGGGACCTCGGGCTGGTCAGGAAAAGGAGCGAGCCGATTGGTGGAGAGCCCGTGTCTCAGGGTGTGAGTCAGTTTTAGTCTGCGGAAGCGATTGGACATCCGGCTCCACCACGACTGATGACACAACGACAAACGAGATAATGTGACCATGAGTTTGGTTCCAAAATGAGATTTCTTTCAAAATCATGTTTTTTATCATGCATTCCAATTCAAATCAAATCAAATCACTTCAAATCACTTTTATTGTCACATCACCACAGCACAAGTGCTTTGGTGAGTGAAATTCTTATGAGCGTGCTCCAGACAGTGCAGAAAAACAACAGACAATTTACATATGGACAGTACATATTTACAGACTGTACAGAAGACAATGTGCAAAAATACACATACATATACATATACTCAGTACACATAGTGTACTATAAAGACATACTCAGATGTCAACGACACATTATACACCGTATGGGCACATCACATTATATAGTATCTATGCAGTATCTATTATATACAGTATCTAAAGTGCAGTGCATGGCATGTTGTGTGAGTGGGAGTGTGATGTAGGTGAGTTATTTGTGACCATTTGATAGCCTGAGGGAAAAAGCTGTCCCTCAGTCGGCTAGTGCGGGATCGGATGCTGCGGAAACGTCGCCCTGAGGGCAGCAGAGAGAGCAGTCTGTGGGACGGGTGACTGGAGTCTTTGGTAATCCTCCGGGCTTTCCTTGTATATCCAATTCATATCCATCAAACTGCCCATAAAACTAAAAACTAACACAATAAAAACATGATAACATAATTAAAACCATGATTTTGAAAGTAAGTAATCTCATTTTGGAACCAAACTCCTCATATACACTTCTTAAGGTTATTCCGATGACTCAGCAGTCAGGGGTCAGAGGTCAGGTGATCGGTTACCTTCAAGCCTCCTTTCTCATCAAGTGGAAGAGGAACGCCTACAGACGGACGTCTCTTCACAGTGGCTTTTCCTCTCTGTTTACTCTTGTCTTTATCCACCTGCATACACACAGACGCCAACAGACGCACCAGCTCCGTATCTAAGAGACGGACAGACAGATTTTATTGTCCTGTTCATGAATGAATTGACTGACAGCAGTAAGTGATTTGTTTTGCTGACCGGGGTCGTTCAGGAGCATCACGAGGTCAAAGGCTGTGTATCCATTCTTAGCTCTCAGGTTCACATCAGCGCCCTGATTCAGAAGAAACTTCACCACCTCTTTATTTCTGCGGAAAGACAAAACACAACATCACAAGCAGAACACACGTTTCAGGTCTTACGCCACACACACACACACACACACACACCCGTGATAGGTGGCCTGCATGAGCGCCGTCCAGCCGTGCACAGAGTCCTGTTTGTCTACATCAGCGTGTTTCTCCACCAGCAGCTGCACCACCTCCAGCTGTCCGCTGACAGACGCCATCATCAGAGGAGACGCACCGTCTGCGTTAGACACGTTCACCTGAGACGAGTCCTCCTCCACGATCTCCTTTACCAGCTGAGCGTTTCCTACAACACACACACGAACAGTCACGCCGAGTCCAGAGCCATTCTTCTGTAATGTTCCTTCAGCGCATCTCTGTGGTCTTACCTAACTTCAGTGCGTTAAAAACATCCGGCCGTTTCTTCTCATCATCTGCTCACACACAAAGTCTGAATTATCACAGAGCATTTTTTTCATTTACAGTCATTTCAGAATGTCATTCGAGCGTTTCCATCATAAAACGGTAAGTGTAAAAATGACGTTAAAGATGACACGATTTCTCCAACAATGAGCATTTACAGCAGACTGTGAACAACACAAACAAACCAGCAATGACACACACACACACACCTGCTCGAAGAATCATTCCACAGATCATGTTCAGTGAGGTGCTTTTACCTGGCTGCGGCCTCACGCTGGTCATGGAGTCCAGATAGTTCTTCACCTCTTTATGTTGCAGTTGAAGCGCCACCTCAAATGCCGTCTTCCCCAGGACGTTCAGATGATCGGCATCCGCTCCTCTCTCCACCAGCTGCTGGGTGACGCTGACCCTCCCGCCGGCCGCCGCCAGCATCAGCGCGCTCCAGCCCGTGGTCTTCTGTGTGAAGTTCACGTCAGCTCCCCATTCCAACAGCAGTCGGACCGCGGCTTCGTGTCCGTGCTGAGCGGCGGCCAGGAGCGACGTTATCTCCAAAAACGTCTTGCCGTTGTCGCTGCGGACATTGTTGTTAGCATTGCCGTTGCCCTCAGCCGCTGACAGATGGTCAAAGTCGTCCACCAAAGCGCCGTTCTCCAGGAGAAGTTTAGCCACGTGAGCGTGACCTCCGCGAGCGGCCATGGTGAGCACGCTGGCACCCATCCGGTTCCTCGCGTTGATGTCAGCGCCATTCTCCAGCAAGATATGAGCCACGTTTAGATGTCCGAACCTGCACACAGAGTCCAGATCAGAAGCTTCAATGAGTCTCTTGGTTCACAGGGTGCTTTCGGCAACAATAAATACAAGCTCTGCTTAAAACCATCGGTCTTTAAAGTATGATTTTTTTGGGGCGTTTCTGCCTTTATTTGTACAGTGACATTGAGAGGACACGAAGCAACGTGGGTGAAGGAGGGGTGGGAACGGGTAAGAATCCGAGTCACAACAGCGCCACATGTCGGAGCACTAACCACAAGGCTATCCGCTCCAACACAAGCGCTTCATTTTCATCAGGATTCAAACCCATCAACTTTGTGCTGCAGACGCAATCCTCCATCATAAAATGTTTATATTAACATCTGTAAGATTGCCTTGATAGATGTGTAGGCCTATTCTGAAATGATGATATCAGGGGCGAGCCCAGCTAGCACAGGGACGTCTGTGAGACACCTGCCAAAGACCTGGAAAACATCTACTGTGCCAAAACATCTGATTAACGTCTCAGAAAGAGCAGTTTTACATCTTACAGATGTCTTCTGATGTCTCCGAGACGTTTAGCAGATGATCTGTAACAAATGTGATCCAATGATATTTGAGACCAAGCGGTGCTACGTTAAAGTTCAGAAACTCAAGTTGACCTTGTTAAAAGTGTTTCTAAAGAGTTTTCATTTGTAATCTCAAACATAAGCAGTAGAGGACTGACTAATGGAGAAAGGAAATTCAAAAGAAACAGGTCATGTGTCCAGATACTGAAGGAATGTCCTTGATGAACTTGCAGTTGTCTCGCAGATGTGTGTGTGTGTGTACAGTGAACTTTGAAACTGTCTAAAATCAGACTGAATTCATATACTAATGAACACATACTGAAGGTGGATTATAATCGATTATTAAAGTAGTAGGTCATCTGAATTTGAAATATAACATGAGCCAGTGTGATATCATCTTTTATCAAAATAAAGCAATACTTTGGTGTAAAATTGGACCTGGTCGCCTGCATTAGTGGAGTCCAGCCGTAATGGTTCCGTCTGTCCACCGAAGCGCCTTTCCTCAGTAAGAACCGAACCAGCTGCTCGTGTCCTCCGGCGGACGCGAACATCAGCGCCGTGTTTCCGTCCTCATCGGTTCCGTCCACATGACCGAATCCGCCCGGATCCTCCAGGACCCGCCGCGCGCTCTCCAGATCCCCCTCATCACACACTCGGAACCACAGCAGCGGGCTCACAGGAGCCAAACTCATCCCGAACCAGCGGAACTACAAACCCAAACTCACAGCAGTGGGTCAACGGAACCCAAACTCATCCCGACCTCCAGAGTCTGATCTCACACGACGGAAACACAGCCCTTCCCACACACATACTGTGGGTCCGAATCAAACATGATCGATGTCGTGTGATTGAATGATACAAAGTGATTCGATGAAAGTCGTGCAGCCGCGCAGAATGTTAACTTTGTTTTAGGCTCTCAGTGCGCATGCGCAGCTCCACCTCGAGCGCAGCTCCACCTCGAGCGCTTCCTGCAGGATCCACAGCAACGGGTTATGATGTATGAATGTTCTGTGTGTGGCGGACGGTTCTACCAAAGCGATCTGTTTGTCCTCGTTTGATGGAAGACTGGCTCTGTTAACACAGATGATGACATAATGACTACGAGTTTCCACACGTGCGGCATAGGCCTACACAGCTGTGCACACACGGATTTGCAGCCACAATATCATAATATATTAAGCAAACATCAATGATATGAAAATCAAAAGATTTTCAGTGTGTTTAACTGTCCCTCAGTGGAAATATGTCTTGTCGATTTTCCTCGTTGTATTCAGTTCGATGAATCAGTTTCACGTTTAACATCGCACATGGAGCACAGACTAAAGGAGTTGAATAGAAACACTGTAGAGTCTTGCGTCGGCAAGTGTGTTTAGAGACAAAACTGCTGCCATGGAATGTGTTTCTATCCACACACGTGACAAATGAATGCGATGCGATGCGGTGACCAGCAGGTGTCAGGCGCGTGACATTTACAGATAAAACACAAGAAAAACTTGTGTCATTCCTCCCTGGTCTTGTGTTCGGGTTCACTCGTGTAAGAATGAACACCTCGCCCCACAAAGACCAGACTCCTTGAATCTGACATAGTCATGCTGTCAATAATAGATGACATACAATTGATAAACCAAAGAAGGACCTTTCATTGCTTATAAAGGTATTGTTAGAATAGTTTGTTTTATTCTATGATTTAGGGCTTTGCAGGTGCAGGGCTATTTAAAACTTTTAAAAGGCCAAGTGTAGTAACAATATTTTGGCTTGGTCGCCATTGACCACGAGCTCCAGCAGCGCGCGCTCGACTCACCGCGTTCATTTCAAACACAAAACTGTTCTGACAAATATCAGATTGATTCTGGTCTCATTGTTATTCGACACGTGTTGACAGGACATGCTGAGTGACATTAGAGACACGACCGTGTATTTGTCCTGAAAGAGGGAGAGACAGAGACACTTCTGTCAGGACCGGACCAACGCAATAAATACATTTTATAAATACCTACTTTACATTAGCCAATGTGAACAAACACACAGCGCGTGACTCAATATTTCATTTCTTTGCGCGCGGACATTGTTGGGTAGACCGTGACAAACGCTTCGTTTCATTTCCAGAATGATTTCTCAAGCTCTCAGGAAATGTTTCTGTCTGGTAATCGATCACGAAACACCGTCGGGTGTTATTTGAACGTGTGTTCTTTTAGTGTTGAGATGCTCGTGTTGTCTTCTGATCCTTCAGATCACAGAATATATGACACGTCCTCTATTGCAAAACAACAACCCTCATTCATTGCATCATGACATCACGAGTTTTCTGCTAGATTTAAAAGTATTTACCTGAACAGCCATAATATCTGAAAAAGTATGTGTTCTTAAAATGTTATAATTGTATTAATGAAATATGTTAGATATGTTAGAAGTATTTTTTTGTATTGAGCTTAGGCTTTATGGTATACACTTACTGGTCTTCAAAAAAATGTTTTCTTTTTAATTAAAAAGAAGGCTACACATAAGAACAAATGAAGTATTATTAACAATGGTTTATTTAATTAACATTATTTGGTTTATTTGTTTAAAGGGCTGATAAGAAGATTGCATACTGATGTGATCTTCCTCTGAGCTCCACACACTGTTGTGTTTCTTACTTCAGGTCAGATGTGGTGTTTCATAAATCACCTTTAAAGAGGGAATGTTTTCTGATATAAGTCTTGGGCCAGACATAACGGTGTAAACACACACACACACACACACACACACACTTCTGCTGCGTGAACGGGACCTAATACTGCTCGAAGTTCATTTAGAGTTCAATCAGTTAAAGTGTGTGTGTGTGTGTGTGTGTGTGAACTGTGTGTTGAGACATAACATCAAGACTTTTTCGAGTTTCATCAATGTGTTTTTATGCAGAGGAAAGAAACGCAGCTGTTGTGTGTGCAGAATCAGAATGAAAGCAGAAATTCACTGAGCACTTTTCCTTCATTTAGTGTTCACATCCAGCAGCAGCAGTACAGCGTTTACAGAGTTCTCAACGGTCAGCACACAGACTCATTTCTACACATCTATTGAAGTGAAGCTGAGACATGCAGTTCTTGCATAAACCTTTCTTGTGTTATTAGTGAGTTTCTTCCTGAATATATGAAACTGAATGAAGGTCAATGTTATTTAATTACCTGACTGATAAATCTACAAAGAGTATTCATATAACAATGTGCTGAACTCTTTTATAATTGTGATGAAAGGATGTTTTTTTAATAATCTTCTTTCATTATGCTTTTCCTTTCATCTTTTATGTCCCTGATCAGATGAGAAGGTTACTTCTTTAATTATAGAGATGATGTGTTCACTCATTTTCTTTGCAGTCAGAGACGCAGCCGTGTAATACGTTCGCCTAAGTTCGATTTTGCGTGCATATGATACGCCAATTTAGCGCGTGTGCATATTAATCAGCAATTTGTCTCATTAACCTGCCCCCTAAACCTAATGATAGCGTGCGTGCAACTGTGCATATTACAACCTCTCCTCAAACCCTGAACCTAACAGTATTATTTTAAGTATTTCAGTGTTTCCTCTTCATGTACGTTTCAAAATGGCTGCTCTCCCCCCAGGTGCACGCAAACATTGGGGTAGCATATGCACGCAAAGTCAAACGTTGGCGTACGTATTACACGATCATGCAACAGCGTGTTATTTATACGCAATTGATGAGAGCGGGTTGAGAGACGACACATCTGATGACCGACAGTCTGCCTCACTGACAGGTCTCTCTCTCTCTTTGTGCGCCTGAGCAGGGTGAGTGAGGCGACACGTGTGAGTTTATTTCTTGTTCTTAAACTTTAAGAGTCTTTATACTAAGAAAAGTTAAGGAGTTCGGCGTTTGATTTCGTGGGCGCTGTCAGCCAGCCTTGTGCTGGTCGGCAATGGCGGACCCAAGCCAAACAAAGTGTGAGCGGAATAAAACTCACGCCTGTGATGAAATGCTCTGTGGAGGAGTGTAGTAGTTTGGCTGTGGGTGAAGTTGTTGGTTGGAGAGCATGTAGTCTGCCTCACGAATGAACTGCGCTGTTGTTGTTTTTCTCGACACCATTGAGATGAGCAGTTCGGAGTGGTGTATTCATTCAGGACACGGTATTCCGCTGGTTCAGCCCAAAAAGAGTAATTCAATCGAATGTTCCACCTTTTATAAACTTGCTTTTGTGAAGTCAATGAACTGTCTAGACATGGCAAAGTTATGTCTCAAATGAAAAGAATCCCGTTAGGGTGTAAATCGCCATTGCTGAAACATGTTGTGTGCTTTAAACGACAGATATATATGATCTTAAAACCCGACGTGGATGAATTAAATGTGGCTTTCAAGTTTAGATTCGACGGGTTTGAGTATGTTGTTTTTGCTACATCTGATGTTATGAGGTGTTTTGGATGTGGGCAAGAGGGACATATTAGGCGGGATTGTCCTGAGAGCGCATGAGTCAAGTTCTGAGCCAGGAACCAGCGGAGATACAGCGAGCGTTGCCTCAGCTGTTAGAGACGATGGTGCTAATATTGGTGTATATAAACTACAGGGAGTGCTGGGAAAAAGGATGCCACGTCTGTAAATGGCGGGGGAGAACATGTAAAGAGTGTTGAAGAGACGGTGTCCATGGATGTTGTTGAGTCAGTGGAGGAAGAAGAGAAAGTGACAGATATTGTTGATGATGAGACCATATTTAGCGGAAAAAAGTTACAAAGAGTAGGGCAACAAGATCAGTTTTTGATAAGATTGATGACACTCAGGGCAGCACGATTGAGGATTCCGATGGTGAAGTAGTGGATAGTAAAGCAGAACGAAGTAGACGTAGTGATTACAACTTTGACGAAATAAAGTATTTTCTGCAGAGAACCAAAAATGTGAAGAATGTCCAGTTTAGAAGGTTTTTTTACTGACCGCAGAATGTTTATTAACTCTGTAACAGTGTTATTGAGAGGTGAAGGGGGAGACCACTTTACAGTACCAGAGATTTATAGATGAAAGAAATTGGTTTCCAAATTGAAAACAGAACTACAAACTGAAGATGGCTTTGACACAACATAATCACTGCTTTCTTCTACTTTTGCTTTGTTTGTGTCCTCTCATACCTTTCATTTTTTATGAGGGTGAGCTCTCTTAATTTGAGATATGCATAAAAGGGCCTTGTTGGTTGAGCTTATCGAACAAAGGAATATGGATGTTTTGTTTGTCCAAGAAACACAAAGTGATGATATTAATGAAATTAATTGGAAAAAAGAATGGGATGGCGAAGTTATACTCTCTCATTTGAGTTCTGTTAGTGGAGGGGTGGCTGTTCTCTTTGCCAAGAATTTTCTGCCCATTTTATGTGATGTTGACCATGTGATACCTGGTAGATTGTTATATATAAAAGCGCAGTTTGAAAAATGTAAGGTCAACTTTATTAATGTTTATGCTCCCACAAATGGCAACGAAAGAGTGTTCTTCCTCAAAAAAGTGAATAGAGTTGTACAGAGCTGTAGCTCTGGTTTATTTGTTTTATTATTATTTTATCTTTTATTTTTATTATAGAATTGTTGTTTTTGGGTGGGGATTTTAATGGTACACAAAACTATAGACTAGATAGGAACCCTATGGAACCTCAAGTTGCCTCAAGTCGTGCTCTGAATGAACTGATTGTGACGCACATCCTATGTGATATTTTGAAAGACCTCAATAATAATGTGAAACAGTGTACTTGGGCACATAGTAGAGAAAATTGTATGTCATTAGCCAGGTTGGATAAGATTTATTGTTTTAAGCATCATTTTAATGATATGAAAATCATTGTCTTGTCACATGTAATGCTTTTATAGCCAATACGAAGTAAAAAAGTGCATACTGGCATTTTAATGCGTCTCTGTTAAGTGATCATCTTTTTGCATTTACATTTATGCATTTGGCAGACGCTTTTATCCCAAAACTTACATTGTATTATGCTACACATTTATACATAGGTATTTGCAATCCCCTGGGATCCAACCCTTGTTTTAAGGATATTTGTATTTCTTTTTGGAATAACTTTAAACAGAGGAAACAATGTTTTAAAAACTTACGCCAGTGGTTGGATTGTGGAAAAGCTGAAGTGAAAGCACTTTGTCAACAGTATACTTTCAATGTTTCTTGGGACATCGCTAGATCAATGAAAAAGCTTGAAGCTGACATAATGGAAGTACAAGGTTTAGTGGAGGTTAGGGGCGACATTTTGAAACCCTAAAAAATCGTCTCTTGCGGATTTGCTTGGCATTAAAGCACAAGGTGCTTTGGTCCGCTCACCGTTTCAGAATATAACACAAATGGATGCCCTTCTAAGTTTTTCTTCAGCCTTGAAAGAAAGGACAGAGTCGGTTTATTCACTCTTTGCGCTCAGAGGATGAGCAAGGGCTTACACAGACATCTGATATTAGGAGAAGAGCTGTACAGTTCTATGGTAGGCTGTATAGTAGTTAACACAGGCAAAATGAGGAGTTGTCTGCTAGTATCTACAAAGGTCTGCCGAATGTCCTGGAGGACTCAAAGGCAGATCTAGAGAAGCCTCTTTCTGAAGGAGAACTTCTGAATGCTCTGAAGGGCATGGAGATTGGAAAAGCCCCTGGTATATATGGGCTTCCCGTTGAATTTTATAAAACTTTTTGGTCTGTAATGGGCACAGACCTAATGGCGGTCCTAAATGAAAGTATGTCTGATGGTTCTTTGCCTCTGAGCTGTAGGAGGGCAGTGTTTACATTGCTTCCAAAAAAGGGTGATACGCAGGAGATTCAAAACTGGCGACCTGTGAATCTGTTGTGCTCTGATCTTAAAATCCTTTATAAGTCTCTGGCTAATAGGTGTCACGGTGCACAAAGGGACTCAGATGCAGGTAAGGTTAACCCAGTTTATTTAGACAGGACTCCACAGAGAGAAACAAGTAAGGCAGGGAACTCCTGTCCAAACACTCAGATACACAGCTGGCTGAGAAAAACAAAATCACCAAAATCCGGGAAAGGTAAACGGGAACCAAAACGAACCGTATGGGAGAAAATAATCCAAACCAGCTCACGGATTGCCACGTTCCTACAAATCATATGAAAAGGTTAAGCACAGCAACAAATAATTACATCGGCACCAAGAGAGCTGGCACAGCCAAGCTAAAATAGAGGGAAACAGCGATGAGGAACAGGTGAGGGTAATTAGCAAAACAAGGAGGCTAAACAGGGTACCAGACGAGATAAATATACAGGGACAAAATAAAGCAGAAAAATAACACCAACCAAAAAATAACAAAACAAAAGGCAAAGCCTGACAGAACCTATGGTGGTTTTATATTATAGTGTTGAGTTTTCTTATATAAAATAATACATTTAGTTAGTTATAGGTTTCATGTATTTTTATTGGGCCTCATGTATAAGTATGAGCTCATGAACACCTGCATGAACAACAAGCATCTTATCTTAGCTGCACGGACACCACACATCATTTTTAATAAGGAAGTTTGGTTTGTTGCATAGAGTCAAGGACGTTAGTATCTCTAAACAGTGAGCTCATTTTAACAAAGCTGATGTATGAGTTTGAACATTTGCACACACATCAAATATCTTTGAACACTAAGATGTACTCCCCACACACTTTTGTAAGGAAGTCCAATTAAATCACATACAACCAAGAACACTGGGTAGCTCATTATCGCTAGACCATGAGTTAACCTTTGATAGAAACATGGTTAAATCATGTATCGTCCGAAACCCCCAGGAAAGTGTCAAAATAAAGAGGCACCTGTTTTTGAGGGGCGCACGCAACCATTAAATCCTAATATGGTATGCCAGAACTATGAGCGCAGAGGGACGGGCTAACGAAAAGGTGATATCATATGAAAACTGATTGGAAGAAGATGATGTCAAGTTAACATGATTGGTTTAAACTGTGATAACAACTTGAAAACAGTGTATAAAAATGGAGTCAGATGTGTATTCGGGGGCATCTTCAGATGAACTCTGAATGTCCCTCTTTGACTTGTTCGAACAGATTAAAGATTGAAACCGTTGAAACTTGGCTCTTTGGTCTTCGTGATTTCTCTCAACATTTGATGATCCTCACGGCATCCAAGACCTACCCACGAGAGCGGAGGAACTGATCAATAAGAGAGCGGTCCAAAATGTCACGAGCGGGGATCCAGCATCTCTCCTCTGGACCGTAGCCCTCCCAGTCTACCAGGTATTGGTGACCTCTACCCCGCCGTCTCACATCGAGAAGTCGACGTACCGTATAGGTCGGCGACCCCTCGATGAGTCTAGGAGGCGGGGGGGCAGAGGTGGAGGGTTGAAGGGGGGAGGGAACCACGGGCTTGATCTTGGCCACATGAAACGTAGGGTGAACTCGCTTAAGGGGGGTAATTTGAGGCGAACGGTCACTGGATTAATGATCTTGGTGATCGGGAAGGGACCGATAAACTTAGGACCCAGTTTACGTGCAGGGACATGTAGGGGAAGGTCAGACGTGGACAACCAAACCCTTTGACCACACACGTAAGGGGGAGCCTTGGAGCGAAACGGGTACAGTGGTGGAAGAAATGTTGGTGAGAGGCGTGCCGCAGAGTGTCTCAGCCGCGATGGACTGAGTGAGAGGAACTACGGGAATTCTCCACCTCTTGGCCAGCTCAATGTCAATAAAATCACCCTCCGCTCCAGAGTCAATGAGGGCAACCACCGAGTGGCTCACTCCCCTCCACTGAATGACTGCAGGAAGAACAAATCGGCTGCGACAGAGGGAACTGGTAAGGCAAATGCTTACCCCACGGGAAGACAAGCTGCCAGGACGATCCAAAATACGTGGACATCCCATCACTAAATGTCCAGGGTCACCACAATAGAGGCACAAGTTGTTTGCCCGGCGTCGACGACGTTCGGAGTTGGAGAGCCGGGCGCGGCTGATCTGCATGGGCTCCTCCAGGGGCGGAGCAACAGAAGGCGGTTGGACAACATCACAGACTGCGCCAGAGGACTCCCTGTCCAAAGATCCCCTCCCATGTCGCTGAGAACGGAGTCCCAGACGAAAGTCGACCTGGAGGACGAACTGTATTAGCCCGTCAAACGTCGGAGGAAGCTCCAGCGAATAGATCTCGTCCAGCACACGATCCGCTAATCCATGTAAGAACCGATCCCAGAGAGCCTTGTCCTTCCAGCCGCAAGACGAAACCAAAGTGCGAAACTCAATGGAGTACTCAGAGACTGTCCTGCGACCCTGTTGTAAGAAGGACAACGACCGAGCTGCCTCGCTGTTAAGTGCAGACCGGTCAAACACCTTCCTTAGCTCCAGGGAGAACAACTCAAAAGAAGCGCAGCAGGCATGATTATTGTCCCAGAGCACCGTACCCCATTCCCTGGCAACACCCCTCAGCTGCATGATCACAAACGCTACCTTCGACTGCTCGGTGGAAAAGCAAGAGGGCTGTAGAGAGAAGGTCAGAGAACATTGTGAGAGGAATGAGCGGCAGGAAGTGGGCTCACCGGCGTAGGGAACTGGAGGATTGAGACGAGGCTCCGGTCGGCGGGAAGAGACTGCGTCCGTCTCGACCGGTGCTGTATTAGCAGAAGCTGCCGCTTGAGTAGCATGGGTCTGGTCCAGGTGCTGGGCGATAGCAGCGAGTTGTTGGGAGAGAGTAGAGATGCCAAGACGAATCTCCGCTACCTCCTGCTGCTGACGTCCTAATAGCACTCCCTGGCTTGCGACGGCTTGGCGAACATCGACCTCTCCTGCTGAGTCCATCTTTGGTGGCGATGTACTGTCACGGTGCACAAAGGGACTCAGATGCAGGTAAGGTTAACACAGTTTATTTAGACAGGACTCCACAGAGAGAAACAAAAGTAAGGCAGGGAACTCCTGTCCAAACACTCAGGTACACAGCTGGCTGAGAAAACCAAAATCACCAAAATCCGGGAAAGGTAAACGGGAACCAAAAAGAACCGTATGGGAGAAAATAATCCAACCCGGCTCACGGATTGCCACGTTCCTACGAATCATATGAAAAGGTTAAGCACCAAGCACAGCGAGAGCAACACAGTAAGAAATAATTACATCGCCACCAAGAGAGCTGGCACAGCCAAGCTAAAATAGAGGGAAACAGCGATGAGGAACAGGTGAGGGTAATTAACAAAACAAGGAGGCTAAAATATACAGGGACAAAATACAGCAGAAAAATAACACCAACCAAAAAATAACATAAAACAAAAGGCAAAGCCTGACAATAGGTTGAGAGAAGTGATGGGGCAGGTCATTCACTTTGACCAAACATATTGTGTGCCGGGCAGATTAATTACAGATAATGTCTGTCTCATACGAGATGTTTTGAGTGTTTCAAGTCTTATGGGTGTTAATTTGGGGTTTATCTCCATTGACCAAGAAAAAGCCCTTGATAGAGTCGAACATCCGTATCCATGGGACACTTTAGAAGCTTTTGGTTTTGGTTCCGGTTTTATTGATATGTTAAAAGTGTTGTACCAAGACATTGAAAGTTTACTGAAGATCAATGGCGGTTTAAGTGCCCCTTTTAAAGTTAGTAGATGGATCAGACAAGGTTGTGCTCTGTCTGGTATGCTCTATTCACTAGCCAGTGAACCAATGCTAAGTAAACCAAGATCAAAGATTGAAGGCTTGGTACTTAACAACGGTAAACGGCACCAAATTTCAGCGTATGCTGATGATGTAATGGTTATGGTAAATGGGCAACAAGATGTTAACAAGTTGATTTCTGTTGTTAACGATTTCGGGGTAATTTCAGCTGCAAAAGTTAACTGAGAGAAAAGTGAAGCAGTAATTGTTGGAAGATGGGAGGAAGGGCTACCAAGATTACCTGGTGGGTTGATTTGGAAGAGGGAAGGTTAAGGTACTTGGGTGTTTATCTTGGGGATTCAAATACCCAACAAAGGAATTGGGAAGGAGTAATTGAAAAAATGGAAGGTAAATTAAAGAAATGGATTCATTTAGAATTGTCTTTTAGAGGGAGGGTTCTAATTGTTAACAACCTGGTTGCTTCAACATTGTGGCATAAACTAGCTTGTATTGATCTACCTCCTCACATTATTGTCCCACTTACAGACAACTTTAGTGAATTTTTTGGAGACAATCTACACTGGATCCCTCAAAGTGTTATCTTCCTTCCGAAAGATGAGGGGGGACAAGGACTGGTACATCTACCAAGTAGGCATGCAACTTTTCACCTTTTAAAGTTTTCGCCTCTAAAGTTTTTTGTAAAAATGTTAATAAAGGAACATTAAATGGGAGGACTGAAACAGTTTGGAGGGACAAACATGGGATGAAGGAAGAAATAAAACCTGTATGGAGGGTGCTGTATAAACCACCATTGATAAAACGATCTGGCGATTTACAATGGAGGATATTACACTGGGCTGTGGCTGTTAATGCATTTGTTTCAAATATTAATCCAACTGTTGATGATAAATGTGTTTTCTGTGATTCGATGGAAAATATTTTTCATTGTTTTTTAGTGTGCAAGACTTCAGATGCTGTTTAACTTTTTGAAGTTGCTATGTGGAGAATGCGAGATGAAGTTTACACCTGATGTTTTTATATTGGGGGCAGGGTACAACCAAAAGCAGAGGATTAAATGGCAATTGATTGATTTTCTGTTTGGACAAGCCAAGCCGGCAATTTACAAAACAAGGAAGAACAGAATAGAGAATAGTCAAGAAATGATACCTTTATTGAAAGCTCTTGTTAAATCAAGAATTGTTGTGGAGTTCAATTATTATTATAAAGCTATGAATGATATTGAAAGTTTTACATTGCAGTGGAGTTATAACTGTTTGTTTTGTACTGTGGTGGAGGAGTTGGCTTTTGATTTTATGTGGATTTAATATTTTTAATGTTGGTATTAATTATAATGTAATAAAGTTTTGCTAAAAAATAAATCCCTCTCTGTCAATTCAAAGAAGCTTTAATGGTATTATCAAATACATTTTTCATTGCCAAAGCACATGCAAATTAAATAAAAACATTCTGCACAAATCCAGATTAAGATAAAAATATATACAGTATACAAGCATATCAATATAAAGAGAAAAAGAGCAAAGTATGGATGACAGTTCTCAGTGAGGGTGACAGGATCCTGTCATATAGTGTCAGGTTCGGTCAGAAGACGAGGAATCAATTGCGGTATAATAATGTTTATTAAACTTAACACAATACAGACAGGGTATTAGTAGTAGCAGGAGAAGCAGGCAGGGTTTCAGCTGATGTCGGTTGACTGCAAGGCCAACCCCCAGTGTACGGCAACGTCAACCAAGACGAAGAAGCGAAGAACCCGTCTGCAGTGGAGAGGTGGAGACCCACCGGAGGAGTCCGCTGGAACAGTGGTCAAACCCACGGAGGCACGAGACCCAGATGAGCTGGTGTGACAGACACTCCCGGAATCTGGACAGCGCCGGAGTGAGAGTCCTAGGGTGGAAGTAGACGACTCTTCCTCGTAGGACTGGTCGAGGGTGGTGATGGTCTGTCCGGTGAGATGGAAAAATAATGACAGTGGAGTTTACAGAGTCTGAACTGAGGACTAAAAATGTCCAAGGGAGAAAAAGGGAATCCCAGGATACAGTCAACAGGACAGCCACTCAGTCGACAAGACTACAAAAAAGCAAGGCAGGTTTAAACCGGAATAATCCACACGACAAAACTAGACTGAAGAATACGGGACGGTACTGTGACCTTAGTCAACGATAGCACAAGGGACAATGAGAAGTGATGGTGGTTATAAGGGATTAAGTGAGATAGAAACCCGGTGTAGGTCGTGAAGTTAATGATGGGGTAATGGGAGCAGCAGGTGAAAACAATTAGACGCAGACAGCGAACACGTGGCGCCATAACACGAACCCCACGTGTTCGAACACTCACCCACACAACAAAACAAACAAGGTAGAGATTAACCCCGGAACCCAACATATAGTGTCAGTGTTGTGTTCTCTTTAGGACAGCAGGTGATCTCCACCATATGCAGAACTGGTCTCAGCACCCAATCACTTCTGTCCAAGCAGATTTTTTACATTTACATTTATTCATTTAGCAGATGCTTTTATCCAAAGTGACTTACAAATGAGGTAACCAATAGAGGCAATTGGAACCACATTAGGACAAAAAGCATAAGTGCAATAAAACTGGTTGCACAAAGCCTACCACAGTATACAGAGAGAAGGTATATTTTTATATATATAGAATGAGTAAAAAGGAAATTGAAGTCAGAACTGATGGGTCAGGTGTTGACAGAAGAGATGTGTTTCCAGACGATTCTTAAAGATAGACACAGAATCTGCTGATCGTGTAGCAGCGGGCAGATCATTACACAGATGTGGAACAGATCCAGAGAAGATTCATGAGAGAGATTTGTTTCCTTTTTGGGACGGTACAACAAGACATCGTTCGTTTGCAGAGCATAGGGATCTGGTGGGTACATAAGTCTGTTTTAGCAAGTGAAGATAAGGGTGCCGAACCAGTTGTTCTTGTAGGCCAAGAGCAGAATCTTGAATTTGATGCGAGCGACTATAGGCACCCAGTGCAACCTAACGAAGAGAGGAGTGATATGTTCTCTCTTCCGTTCATTGAAGGTCACATTTGCTGCAGCATTCTGGATCATCTGTAGAGGTTTGGTTGTGCAAGCTGGGAGTCCAGCCAGTAGCACATTGCTAATAGTCCAGTCTGGACAGGACAAGAGCCTGGACTAGGACTTAGGTATGCATGCTCAGACAAGAAAAGTCTGATTTTCCTAATGTTGTAGAGGATGAATCTACAGGACCGAGGGGTGCTGGCAACATGATCTGTGAAGTTAAGCTGATCATCGATTAAAGGGGTCAAATGAAATGGCTGAAATGAATATAATGCTTTGTTTTAGATGTAATGTAATGTGTAAACAGGATTTAAGGTTCATAAACGCTGTATTTTCCACACACCGTACATGTTTGTATCTCCTCTTTGCTCCGCCTCTCTGAGATGCGCTGATTTTAAACAAAGCTCATGGCTCTGAAAAGCGAAGTGTGCTCTGATTGGCCAGTTAACCAGTGCGTAGTGATTGGTGGAATACTGCAAGCGTGTGAGGGAAATGTAACGTCTCTGACCATATTCAGAACATCAGGTTCCCAAGCAATTGTACTGACAGGTGATAAAATGTCATCGGTACTTCCTTTTTTTATATACGACGTTATAAAGACTATAAACAAATAACCATATACGTCATACAGAGGTTTGTGTGAGATAGAAACAAGCTCGCATTACAGCAGGGAATGGTAAAAATAATTAATATTGCTATCGCTTTGAGCTCTTGATCAACCAGTGTTACGCCACGTCTCATCGCGACTCAACAAAGACAATAAACCCAAAATAAATACTAAATATATAAAGACATTATAAACACCACATTTGTTGCCTCTAGTTGGAACATAATTACTGATTATTAGGACTTATGTTGTCTATTTTCACATTCGTGCGTGTCTGCATTTGCAGATCACAAACACACAAAAAACTCAAGTCACGTTAGTCCGTAACAAAGTTGAAAATATACTTACAGGCTGCGAATCTGAAGTGCCAGACTGTCCTTGCTAAATTGTAATGGTTGGAATGGCCCCACTTTTTAAACAAAGCTTTCGTGCACAGCCGGTCTTAATCTCTCTCCCACGTTCGTGAAGCAATCGTCGGTGAAATGCGCTGCACAAACTTGAACATTCGGATTGTACTTTCTGGAACAGTGTTGTAAATTAAATGTTACCATTCGTTTTTAGTTGTCTCATCTTTTGGCAGGGCAAACAAACAGGCTTTCTTTTCACAATGAAACACAGCGTCTCCAGACATGGCTGCGGAGGTGACGATACACTGAGATTTACAAGTATGCCCACCTGACTTGCGTTTAGATTTGGGCGGTCTTAGTAAAGTCATGTTACGAAGTGACGTACATTCGCCGGGTAGTGGTTACACAAGGCATTTCAGGCAGGTCTGGGTGAGCATTTGCTTTTAGATAGAATGCATCTTTTGTTCCCACACTTTAATTTTAGCCATTTTACGTGTCTAATACATGCATGGGCAACTTTTAACACACCAAAGACACAGAAAAACACGTATTCACGCCATATGACCCCTTTAACACTCCCAGGTTTCTGGCTGTTCTGGGAGATGTGATGGTCGATGATCCCAGTTGAATGTAGACGTTGTGATGGATCTTTGGGTCGGCCGGGATCACAAGCAGTTCTGTTTATGCAGGGTTCAGCTGCAGGTGACGGTCCTTCATCCAGAGAGAAATGTCGCTCGGGCATGCTGAAATGCGTGCAGAAACAGTCGGATCGTCAGGCTGAAATGACAGGTGGAGTTGTGTATCATCCGCATAGCAGTGGTAGGAGAAGCCATGTTTCCGAATGACAGAGCCTACAGATGTCATGTATATGGAAAAGAGCAATGGTCTAAGCACTGAGCCCTCGGGCACCCCTGTATTGAGATGTTGGGACTCAGAGACCTCACCTCTCCAGTATACTCTTAATTACCTACCTGAGAGGTAAGACCCATAGCCTTGAGGGTCGACAGGAGGATGTGGTGGTTAATGGTAAAAGGCGGAAGATAGATCCAGTAGGATGAGTACAGATGAGTTAGAGTCTCTTTGGCCACTCTCAGGGCTTCAATGACAGAGAGCAGCGCAGCCTCAGTGGAATGACTGATCTTAAAATCAGACTGGTTGCTGTCCAGGAGGTTGTTCTGGGTGAGAAAGGATGAGAGCTGGTTACATACAACACGCTCAAGAGTTTTGGTAATGAAGGGGAGGAGAGAGACTGGTCTGTAGTTATCTAACAGTGCAGGATTGAGAGTGGGTTTCTTCAGTAGCGGGGTAATATTCTTTGAAGACTGTGGGAAATGTACCAGTGGTGAGAGACGAGCTGAGTATGGGTCAGAGCAGGAGCAACCGCTGGAGAGATGGCCTGGAGGAGATGGGTGGGGAAGAGAACTAGCGGGCATGTAGTCGGGTGGTTTAGAAGAAATTACCTTGTAAACATCAGCTTCAGATATGAGAGAGATTGCATGGAGTGAACATGTGTTGGGGGTTTAAGCGTGTTCAAGAGGCGGTGGTGCAGAGAACTGACTGCTGAAGGTGGTAGTTCCCTTTCTTTCGGTCTCTGTGTTGTGTCGAGACAGAATGGGGTTTGAACCTGAGAACCTATAATCTCTGATTGTACTATGAAAAGGCTAATGAACTTTGGCGAGTGTCATGGCATTCCAGTCTCCTCCCCGTGCATACGGGTATAAAAGGAAGATGGCGTCCCCATTCATTCAGCTTGTGAAGACATGTCACGCGGCTATTCCCTTGGGTGCAGCAGTTTCATTTCAGTGTTTGTGTGTGAAAAATACATCTTTTTAATTATGACAAGTTCATCACAGTATGTACTTCTGATTTTTGCAGTTTATTATTTTCCCTGCTTTGGCAAAAGGTGCATCAACACCACCTTCATCTTCCTCTGGAACTCTTGGGATTTCCTATATAAGCATTACATCATTACCAATACCATCAATTTAATTATTAGCAGTCCCAGAAATACTCAAAGCATTTAAGAGATTAAATCAAATATTATCAGAAAGAGATGTGACTTACTTTAGCTCTGCTGCTATCCTGAGCAAGCCTGATCACAAGCAGAAGTTTTTGAATAAATCTGAACAAAGATGCAGGCTGGAGGACAAGACAAAACATACAGAACTTGCAATGCCTTTCAATTTGAAACATGGAACAGTCTTTAAATGTAAAATGATTGACCTTTTCAAATTCACTTACCAATTATTTTACAATTTCTATTACTGCCAGTACAAGAACATTTCCTAATCCTGAAGCCCTGAACTCACTTCACTGCCTTTTCTGCCGGCTCTTAGCCTACTTCTTCACTGTGAAAGGGAACAGATCAACACAGAGCAAAAGACTGAGATTGAACATTTCACCTAAAAATAAAATGTATTAATATATTACAATTGACAAAAATAATTTACAATTGATGCTTGCATACATGAATGCTTATAATCTTTTTAGTGGAAATGAATGCAATCATAATCTTATCTATTTTATTTTCTGCAATTTCTTAAGTTGTGGTCGATGTCAGACAGCAGAGGAATAATGTTCCAATATGCCATTACTATTTACTATTTTTCAGAGGTTGTTCCTCTGTTTTTCTGGTGTCGATCGCGAAGTGGGACCGGGCTGGACGTGCATGGTTTCGGCGAGTGGGATTGCCTGGGTCGCGGGCGGTGGGCTCTCCCCCCCTTCCTCGGGGATGTTGCTCGGTGACTTGGTCGGGGTCACTGAGTGCAGCTATGACACGTCAGAGGGGATCTGGCCCTCCCGGCTGAGCCTGGTTTCTCCCGAGGTTTTTTTCTCCATCAATCAATAAGGGAGTTTTGGTTCCTCGCCACAGCAGGGCAGTGTTGGCTTGCTCACCGGGAGACTGCATCTATTTATCTATTTATTAATTTATTAGATATTATCTATTAGAATGATCTTGCTTGTTCTATAAACACTATGCACTGTGCTGTGTTTTACCTCTGTGTTTTCTTATTTTGCTTCTGTAAAGCTGCTTTGGAACAATGCACATTGTGAAAAGCGCTATATAAATAAACTTGAATTGAATTGAATTGAATTTCTTAAGTAACCTATGAGTCACAAACATCTTCGTTCCAAACTAAAAATGTAGTTTGTGCAACTGAAATATTAAACTTTTAATTCTTCATTTAAATGTAATTCACAAATATTACAATGGGTTTTTTTAGTTATAGTATTTCAGACTTCTAACCTTAAAAGTGAAGTCCACTCTTCTTTCTTTCATGGAAATGTAAGCTTTTGCGCAAGTTCTACCAGGAAGACTCCTCACGTAATAATGAATTACTGGTCAGCCTATCATCCCTCACAACGTAGTGTAAAATTATTGTATTAATTTTACAATAACACAGCATCTTAAGGCGTCAACTTGCAGCCTTGACACACTTCCCACATCCTTTTTCAAAAGAGTGTTTAACTGTTTGGAAGCAGATCTCCTAAAAATAGTTAATACCTCACTGCTCTCAGGAACTTTCCCAGAGTCCCTAAAAAATGCAGTTGTCAAACCTCTTCTAAAAAAGGGCAATCTAGACAAAACCTTACTATCTAACTACAGACCAATATCAAATCTTCCTTTTATAGGGAAGATCATTGAAAAGGTTGTTTTCAATCAGCTGACCAAATTCTTAAACTCAAATGGCTACCTGGACAATTATCAGTCTGGTTTCCGTCAGCATCATAGCACAGAGACAGTGCTCATAAAGATAATGAATGATATTCGATTGAATTCTGATTCAGGCAAAATATCAGTTCTGGTTTTACTAGATCTCAGTGCTGCATTTGACACGGTAGATCACACCATACTCCTACATAGGCTGGAAAACTGGGTAGGGCTTTCTGGGTTGGTACTTAAATGGTTTGGGTCATACTTAAAGGGAGAGGTTACCATGTGAACATAGGCAACCATAAATCTGACTGGACACCCATGACTTGTGGTGTTCCACAGGGCTCGATTCTTGCTCCGCTCCTCTTCAATTTGTACATGCTCCCACTTGGCCAAATAATGAAAAAGTACCAAATTGCCTACCACAGCTATGCAGACGACACTCAGATCTACCCATAGCCCTCTCACCCAATGACTACAGGCCTATTGACTCTCTTTGCCAATGCATTGATGAAATTAACAGCTGGATGTGTCAAAACTTCCTTCAGTTAAATAAAAACAAAACTGAAGTCATTGTTTTTGGTAACAAGGATGAAACTAACAAGGTAAACACATACCTTGACTTAAGAGGTCTAAAGACACAAAGCAAGGTAAAAAATCTTGGGGTCATTTTGGAGTCTGACCTTAGTTTCAGCAGTCATGTCAAAGCAATAAGCAAATCAGCCTACTACCATCTCAGAAACATAGCCAGAATCAGATGTTTTGTCTCAAGCCAAGATTTAGAGAAACTAGTCCATGCTTTCATCACCAGCAGGGTGGATTACTGTAATGGACTCCTTACAGGTCTTCCCAAAAAGACCATCAGACATCTGCAGCTCATACAGAACGCTGCTGCCAGGATTCTGACCAGAACCAAAACATCTGAGCATATCACTCCAATCCTCAGGTCCTTACACTGGTTACCAGTCACTTTTAGAATCAACTTCAAAGTATTATTAATTATCTATAAATCACTTAATGGTCAAGGACCTAAATACATCTCAGATATGCTCATTGAATATAAACCAAACAGACTTCTCAGATCATTAGGATCAAGTCAGTTAGAGATAACAAGGGTTCACTCAAAAACATGGCGAGTCAGCGTTTAGCCGTTACGCCACCCGTAGCTGGAATCTGCTTCCAGAAGACATCAGACGTTCACCAACAGTAGCTACTTTTAAATCCAGATTAAAAACACACTTGTTTAGCTGCATTCACAACCTGAGCACTGTGCTGGTTTACATCAACTGCACTTTTATTTCTAATTTATTTTTATTCTGCTCTTATTCTTTTTATATATACACTCACATTTTTAATCAATTTTATTGCTGTTTTATTGTTTCTTAAAAATCTGAAGTATTTGTGATCTTAAATCATTTGCATTTTAAAGATACGTCTTATTTCCTTCTGTCAATCATTTTATGTTAAGCACTTTGAATTGCTGAAATGTGCTATATAAATAAACTTGCCTTGCCTTGCCTTGCCTTACTAACCCTCTCTTTTCGTTCGCAGAAACTCAGCATGAGTGAACTAACGCATGTTCAACAACTGGAGAAACTTTAAGTTGTCCAAATCAGCAAATCTCTGTTTGATCTGCTTCGTCTGGTTGTCAATTATAGACATGTAAAGCAGTCGATAGTGCTCTTTAACATCCACACCCTCTTTCATCATGGCCCGAGACCTCTTTGGAGCATGAACATCAGGTAGATGAGCAGCACTGTCATACACCTGAGTAAAGTGGTTTTCAGAACCCAGAGTCACCAATGTGGAAAGAAGATTGTCGATTTTCTTTCTACAAAATGCAATATCCATTGCCTTGTTTTGTACAATGTAAAAGACAACATCAGTCAGAAAAATAATTGCTTTGAATGTTGAAAAAACATGAACTCAATGTTTTCCAAATATCCAATGAAGCCCAGAGGCAGGTGCATCAACAATTCGCGTGAATACATCTAGCAACTTCTCGCGATTTTCGGCAACATGCCCGTGAATTAAAAGTCCATCTATTTGGAGCACTTTTCGGCAACCGAGAGCAGCCAACCTCTTCCAGCAGAGCCGTTCTCTTTGAAGAGTGAGAAAAGAACGTCGCGTATCCTCTTAAATTAGCAAAAAACACTTGTTTCAACTTGAAGTCTAGCTCCCTCATCCAAGACATGTTCTATACGAACTCTTCCCAAAAGATTAAGTTCAACTTGGGCACTTACATGGTCCTTTGATTTGGAATGTCGTTGAACTGCCCGTTCCAAGTTTTTAACGTCATCAAATCCATAGTTTGTCCATACTTGAGAGAAAAGAAGGCAAGGCCAACAGAACAATCGGGTTTCCTCTTTACTCCCGGTAAGCCAGTCCACTCTTGAATACCAATTGACAGAAAATCCTCTCCCTTGTTTATTAGTATTGACAGTGGGCTGCGGTCTTCCGCCAGATTTGATTGCTTTTTTTCTCCTCAAAAGACAAGGTGTCGAATGAAAAACCACGTAATATTCTGTCAACAATCGATATCTCCTCTGCCTCCGCCATCTCCGACACGAATCCTACAGGTCCTAAGGTACACCCATTAATAAAACTAATAAAACATTTGAATTACTGTTCCATCTATTTTAGCGCCAGCACTTTAAAATGTATGATGAAGACGAGCGGGAAGGCGGGATGATGTGTGATATGATCTCACTGATGAGTTAATCCAATCATAGCCCCTTGGAGGCATTGCCTCCTCTCACGTGACTTTTCTCCATTCTTACCCCCATTCAAACTCACCGCACGCTTTCGGGGGCATATTGAAAGTCAATGAGCTTAGAGGAGGCAAGAGAAACGCTGTCTCCCTCTGGAATTCTTTCAAGCGGTGTCGCTGTTTCACACTGCTGTACACGCTGATTGATCTCATATTTAGCTAAACACATTTACATAAATACCTAAATAATTTCATTGGCCTTTTCTAAGCTAGTCGAAGTTGATAGGTTCTCAAGACAAACCCCAATCTGTCAGTTCGACACAACATTTTCTTTATGAAGAAGGAGGAAAAATCATTACAGTTTTTCTTGAAATGATGGCTTGTGTTCTCAAAACAGTAAATACAAATCCATAACGTCTCACCCAATTCCCCAAACATCCTATTTTCAGGTCAAAATGAAGCTCTCTTCTCAAAACCATAAAAACTTGCTGAAAAAACGAACTTTTTCCCCAGATATGACACACAAGCCCTCAAAAACACCCACACAACAACATAGTGTTAGACACTGGTGAGATCAATTCAAAACACTGTAACTAAAACCTCTTATTGGGATTCAAGAATAATTTGACAGCTTAGTTGATTAGAATATACAACTGTGGTATATTGATATACACGCCTAAACAGTAGGTGTCGCTAAGGTTCCTGTTAAGGGAGAATGAAGAAGAAGTAAGAAGGATGTAAGATGGAATAAAGTAGTAAACGTGATTACTGGTGATCGTGGAGTTTGTTTTTCTGACAATACACAACAACAACATAAAAGAGTGCAGATAGAGCAGAATGCAAGGAAAAAATAGAAAAATAAAACATGACACCGCTGTTAAGTAGATGAAGATGATCTTACTAGACAAGAACAGTTTAAAAACCAAAGAACAAAATGAACTGGTCATGTAACACAATACAGTACACAACTGCACAAATCACATTTACTTTCAGGCATTAAGCAGATGCTTTTATCCAAAGCCACTTACAGAGCAGATAAAGGAAACAATGCAGTGAAGCGATCTGTATAGGAGGCAATGTAAAACAATATGGCTTCCTCTGCACCTTTGGCCCAATTTCCTAAAAGTAACAGGTAAAAAAGGGTGTACACGTGCTACAGTTTACTGGATACAGAATAGTGAAATGTCTCTCATGTAAAGTGTGTACAGTGATTATACTGTATGTTTAAGAATTGTATGTTAGCTATCAAGAAAAACTGCTTACACACGTTTTCAAAACTATGTCACTTTTTTTCAAAACTCTACACACAATTCCCAAAACTGCACACGCAAAATGCCTCACACCTCCTTCAAATGTAACGCTGTATTCAAAGTGCCATAAACACATCGGCATCAAACGGCAAACACTTCTTTCATAATAGTAAATGTTTGGATACACCATGTAAACACTGTTGTTCAAACACTTTCATAGGCTTATATCTACATTTCAATCAGTGCTCGAATTGAAGGGGGGCTGGGGGTATCCGGGACCCCCCATAAGGCATTAGGGACCCCCATAAGAAGTAAAAATAAAACTTAAGGGGGTCCCTCAGATATTTTTATTTGAGTAAAAATTATCATGACAAATGTGATTAAATTCATGCAATGGATATGGTACATTTCATGAATTAATTATTCAAATCATTTATATTAGGTTTGTTTATGGGCTAGTTGTCGTGTCTCTTTAAATTTGAAACGCCCCACCCCACGTCTAAAGACCGCCAAGCGCGGGACATCGTTGACATGACAGCGTGATTGGCGTCTCTCCGTTGAAGCTAACTTCATCTAAAAAATGGAGAATAATAAAGCTCCACTCGCAGTCGGGAAGAGACAGGTTCCCCACAACACACAGGAAAAAATAGTCAAAACTACATTGGTAAATAATGCTAGAATTAAAAACAGTCAAAGAAGCCTGTTCTTTATGTAAGCTTGTTTTAATAAATAGTATATAGTTATGCATATTATTATCAAATATGTTTTGTATAAATTGTATATTGCTGGACTAACCCCAACATGCGGGAAGACTTGGTTCAATTCGAGCACTGATTTCAATACAATGTTGTACAGTGAAAGTAATCTGCTGAGAGGGGTCACAAGTACACTAAACACCAATGCAATGTAGAAACAGAACATCTTCATTAGGCCAAACATCACTGTTGTATACAGTAGCATACAACAAAACCATAAACATGTGTAAACCAAAAGTACATGGCTGTAATGAAAGTTTAAATTTACAGAGCTGCTGAGCTTTTACTGACCCGATGAACACATTTGTGTGTGTGTGAGTGCGCGTGTGTCCGTGTGTGTGTGCAATTTCTATTACTCTGTGTGCGCGTGTGTGTACCTGAGCCGTGATGTGTGTGTGTTTTGTTGTGTTCTGTGTTATGACTTCATTTAGAAGTTGTGGGTTAGGGTGATATACATCATTTTTAAAAACAACAGCTCGAAATGAATCTTCTCAGTGAGACCTTGATCAAGAACAAGCGCTATATTAATACTTGTGTATTGTGCATATGAAGTGTTGAAGGGAACAGCGAGATGAAAGTCCCTGAGAGAATGCATGAGTTTTGATCTGGCTGTCATGAATAATCCCTTAGCCATCTGTCAATCAATTTCTTTCTTCAAATGCTCATTTAGGGTTCAAATAGAAACGCTTCTATAGATTACTGTGCTTGTCTTTAGAGACATGAATCTAAATGTGTTTTCTTGGAATTCTTTGTTAAAGCGCAGGAGGATTCCTCCGGAGAGACCTGGGCTGTTTTCATTCGTGAGGCAGAACGCCAGCGTGAGTCAGCGTGTGTTTGCTGACAGATTGCTGCGAGTACTGTATGGATGTCATCATCACAGATGTATAAGACTTCATTTGAACACAAATCATTTTATTACAAAGTACCATGGTGATATCTTATTATATGGTGGTGAATGTGTTGAATCTCTAAAACGCTTCCAGTGACTCCAGTGGACTAATAAATGACTTCTGAAGAGAAACAATACATATGATAAAATGGGACTTTACTGAACACGTGAGAGGAAACGATTCAGTAGTTTTATAGATATGTTGAATACATGATTCCATTAAACCATAAGAAATCATCAAGCAACACTTCTAGACATGTGAAATGAATGATGATGATAATTCTCTGGAGTTCTCGGGCCGGTTGCATAAACTGCTTAGACTAGTCTTACAAGTTAGTCACCTAATGGACTTCTAAAAACTTCAAGTCAGTTACATAAAAAGGTAGATCGGGCTCATTGGAATCTAAAGAAAGAAAGACTGATTCCTAACTAGTTAGTCTGTGAGAATAGTTGATAAGACTTGAATTACATCCCGCAAAGCACCACATAATGAAACAGAATTTACAGCGTAACTACCGTACCTCTACAGGACACAGATAAAGGGGAACAACATGCAAAGTTTAGGGAAAAAAGGTGAAACAGTCAGGAAAATATAAAAAATATTGATATTCGAAGTATTTCAAAACTAAGGTGTACCATTTTAATATTATGTGGCATGCATGACCTGCGATTCTAGACAAGAATCTTTCTAGACAAGACGTGCTTCATCTTCTCCTGTTTCTCGGCAGTTCTGTGGTTTCATTGGCCAGTGAATGAAACCATGGCAAAGACCTGGCGAGGAGTTTGAATGCGTTTTAAAGGCAATTCATCACCTTCTGTGCCATAAAGCAGGGGCTCGTTTCAGGATCCGCTTGGACCGCTTTAATCAATCTCAGGAACCACACAGTTCTTTTTTAAATGTACATCCGTTCCCTTGCTTTACTTTCAACTTTCTGTGAGGCAGCTGCATGTCCTTTAACCATCTCTTGAAATACTTGATTACTGTTAGTCTCAAAAGGTTGACATTGATTTTTCACGTTAAAAGTCATCAACACTAAAAACTAAAATAACAGGAATAGCTCATCATCATCAGGAATGTTTGTGCCCAAAAATCAAATAAACACCATAGAACACTTTACTTAAATGCATTATAAAAGTAGTTTTAATATATGAATTATGCCTTGTAATGCACCTTGCAAATGAACGATTGTAACTTTAAGACACTTATCAATTCACTTTGCATTTTTAATTAGGGTACAGTTCTTTGAAACAACATTTAATGTTTTACAACACACATTATTATATAATAATTATAATGCATCAATACCGTTTAATAACCCTTTATAATGCATTAAACATAAAGGCTTTATTTGAAGTGATTCCTAAAGTCAAAACTTACATTTGCAGAAGACAGAAACGAGGCCGCTATGAAACGCTTGCTGAAGCTTAACACATCATTACCTCATATTTCATGTTTGCTATAATAATAAAATAAGTGCCCTGTATATCCACAGCAGCTTATGATTATGGGCACATCGTTATTCCAAAAATGTAGTGACTCCCTAAAGATCGTTGTGTAGGTCACACATAACACGCAGTATTAACATACTGTAGGTACACCGTAGTTAGAAAGTACTTCAAGTATATTTACTTTATTCCCCAAACGTTTCATGTTGTTCCCCTTTACCTACAGATCTGTACTGTAGATGTACATTATTGTTACCATTAGTTCAGCTGTAAGTTCTGTTTAATCACGCGGTGCGCTGCGGCTGTAATCTAAAGCTTTAGCACCGCTGTACAGATGTGTGGAGACGTCATTGACTCTTACTGTAAAATCTGATTTATATCACAGAAACTAACATGTCAGATACTGATCTCTCCTGTGAGGATTGATAGATGTGCAGCTTTGTGTTTCAGTCTGTGGGATGAAAACTCACAAACCTCATTCAATTACAGCTTTGTGTGTCAACACATTTGTCTTGATTGTGTGACAGAGATAAAGATGTTAAGCCAGAACTCCTTCAGCGGTTCCATTCCAAACTCCATCTCTCTGATTATAATATCCACCAACTGTCTGTAATCCAAAACCAAATATTAACACTAGAAAAAGATGCACAGGCAGGACGCACACGTGTGTGTGTAGAATCTGACGGATTGTCTCAAACATAACAGCAGCCCTAACGTTCAGTCATGGACTTCCCTTAAAAAACAGCAGCGTGGTTGTGAAAGTTCATCAGATTGTGTGAAGATGAATTAGAGGTCAGAGGTCAATCACAAATATAAGCAGAAGACATTCAATCACACATGTGTCTCAGGAGCTTTGCTATTGTTCAGCACTTCACAGAAACTTCTGCTCATAAGAATCTTCCAAGATGGAAAAAGGATTTTCTAGCAGCCCAAAGGTTATAGTTCAGAAGATTGAGGTTATTTGATTCTGTGTGATTCTGCTCATGACGACACAAAGATTCTGTTCAGCATCTCATCTCATCTCATCTCATCCTTCTCTGATCTGTTTCCTGATGTTATAAAACATCAGTAGATGAATTGGTATTTGTGCCTGAAACGAGAAATTTTGACAAAAAAAATTGAAAGACGAGCAAACAGTATATGTTGAATGAGGTTAACCTCTGTTCGCTTGTTGTTGTTTATAAACACAATAATGACGTCCAGCCGGTTGTTTATTAAAAGCAGTGTAATATGTCAATAAAGACACGGCGTAAATAATGTCTTTATATGGTGATGAGATGACAGAAAAACACTTAAGACGGACGGAGACATGATGAGAAATCAGTGTGAGACAGACACGGGTGTGATGCTGTTCTTGTTATTGTCACGACGCTTGTGTTTGTTTCCTGCTGAGACAGAAGACAGAACTTGTCCCATCGTTGTTTGTACAGCACGCTGCTTCTGCTTTCATTCTTTCTGTGTCAGTTCACATCCGCTCTATGACTGGATATGAAGGATTATTCATCATCATTTATGTCAAATTGACAGACGTGTGGAGACAGAGGAGAAACGGCCCGTCTGACAGATCATTTATTGGCACAGTTGACTTTGGTTTGTTGCTGGTTGGTGACAGAGTTTGTTTTTTTGCATAACAATATGAACATGTTTCCTCCTGTAAAGCGGTTTTGAAGAGATGCGCCAGGGGATACGATGAAGAAATAACATGGAATAGTTCGAGTGAACTCAGATCACATTGAGCAACACATGTTCAGTCTTTCAGTGGTTGTGCTTTCTTGTATAAAGTTCAGGCGCAGTGTTTCTGTGTGTTTTCACAATGGCTGTTTGACCACATCAGAGTCCCGGAGGGGCTTTAAATCCAGCTGCTCCACCAGAACTCATTCACACATCACTTCCGCTGTCGTGTTAAAACAACCTCAGATACAGACGGCCCTAAAATGGATGTCTTTATGTGGAAGTCCTAAAAATGTGATAGAGAATAAATGTCAACTGCACGTGAATGTTCTGACATTTAAACAGCTTTTTATGAACCGCTGTCTGTGCGTTCAGATAATAAAAGATAAACATGGAAATCACCTATGTGATCTGACACAGACGTGACATTACTTGTGATGTCATGAGGTCAGAGGTGAGTGGACATGGACATGGACCTCAGGTCCATCAGATCTTTCCCAGGACGCTCAGGACAACATATTTATAAATAACCATAACTTACCCCTGAGATCAGAGGGAAATGAGAAGTGAAGAACAATGGTCAAGAAGCACCTAATCCTGGTTAGAAAATTCAACTTAAAATAAACTCTAATCTGATTGGTTGATTTAAATGTTGTCCCAGGGTCAACATGACGTTGCCCTAAGGACATCAACCACTTGGAAAAACAGGAGACTGAAAAAACACTGGACTGATCTTCTCTCCTCATTTATTATAGATGAGAAGAAACCCAAAACTCATTTTAAAATAACGCTGCCATCGTGACCAACATGCATTATTGCAATACTGCTTTACAAAAGCATATCAATATATAAAATATCAGCAGTGAACAAACCGAAAGTGAAAAACTCAAAGCTGCTTCTCATATTATTATCATAACCTTTATTTGACCAGGACAAGCGCATTGAGGTTTCAAATCTCTTTAACAAGGGACAAGATTTGTCCTTACAGACACACATGGTCACACAAAACAAATGAAATCAAGTTTGAAGTAAAATCGAACAAAGCATCTACAAGGCGTTTCAGCTTCCATTGGATGTACCATCCTTTGAAGACCATCTAGTGAGACCAGCTCTCTGTTTAACTTGCTTTGCTCAGGCAAGACTTCAGTTCGCACTCTTGGAACAGACAATAAAAAGAATTCCTCCGATCGAAGATGGTCTCCTCCTACTTGCTTTTACACATATAGTTCTGTCAATAATGATTTATATATAAAAACATACTAATCTTTTAGTCTACGTGCGGACAAAGCAGACCAACCAACACTAGCCTAGAGCAGCGATGTGTGAGGGCCCTGCAATTCCTTACAAACCTCAGAACACCATGTGTGTCCAAAGCATGTTAACACGGAGAAGATGAATGCATGTACATCACATCACCATACTCCAGTACAGACAGAAAAGTAGCAGCAAAAGTCATTGTTTTTGACTCAAAAGAAAGACATGACTTCATTCTGATATCAAAACCCAACATCACTTTCAGCCTTTTCACCAACTGTTGAACAAATGGACAACTCTCTTTCTTTATCATGTAGAAGCTGTCCCATACGCAGGTCAGAACAATCGTTTACTTTAATGGATAGTCATTTCAAAAAGATGAATTTAATCTGAGCTAGGATTATATTAGGAAGGTTTGAGATCCATCTGATTCACAAAACATCATCAACCTGAAAGTAAACACTTCAGGCGCTTGTAGAATCTCCAGAGTTTCCAGAACATCTGAATCCTGAAGACACGTGATGAAGATGAGCAGGACCTGTTATAACCAACAGAAAATCAACATGCTTTGAAGGAAATTCAGAGAGAGCAAGAGAAACTGAGATTGAAAGCAGTCCCACATCTCATGTTTTTAACCTTACATCAGCATCATGTTGACACGTGTTGGAATGTGTGGCACTACAATGTTCTCTGTTGCTTGTTTATGACATTTATTGACATCAGATATAAACCTGAGAACAAATGAGAAGAACAGAGGACATTCACTTACTGAAGGAAGGAATAAGTGTTAATAATCTTCTGGCTGGTGGATTCCTGTACAGTCTGGTCCTCGACTAAAATAAATGTTAAAGCTTTCAAAACTGAAAACAACTTGATCTGACATATCTGATAATACATCCGAGTCATTGTTTTGTCTCAAAACGCACACAAGTAACAGGTTGTTCTGTAAGGCATGGTTATAAAAACGACTTAAATGTCTTTATTTAATCAAAGGCCCAGTCCTGAATCTAATCCCTGTCCGAGAAACTGCCCTTAAGAGATTTATGAAAGATGGATTTTTTTGTCCGCATTCATTCGTTTTTTCTTTCATTCCTCACCTTCAGTTTCGTTACTGGCAGAAATGTTTGCATCCTATTCTTGTTTTGCAGCCACGCTGTTTAGAGAATTCATTGAATTGAAACTCTGTTGAGCTGAATAGATGTGTGTGGAATAGAGATCTTCTGACAGAGCGTCATCTTCAGTGCTTTGTCGAGGGTTAACTCACAGTTCAGCTGCTTCAGTCACTCCATAAAACACAAATCAGACCAGATCACACGAGACAGAGAGTAACTGAACTTCATCGATGTCTCTTAGGTTTCAAATAAACCACTATTGGGTGGATCTTTGCTCTCACACGATCTCTCGTTGAGTTTGTCATCGGGGTTTAATGTTTCACACACTTTCTGAGTTTTTCTTCTCATAACATTCCAGAAAGTAGGCGGTCATGTAAACAGACCCAGAGGTCGTAAGATCTTCTCTCCTGAGACATCAGCGCTGATCTGAAGGCAGTAGATATCAACTGGATCTGCAGCACGTCATGGAAACATTGACACCGCATTCATATGAAAACTGAAGTGTCATGTTTGTACACTCCATGTCATCATGAGTGCTTTGACACAATATTCACATTACACCCGTGAATGATTTCATGATCTTCATCATCTGTGACGCACATGCAGATCTCTGCACATCAACACCTGCAGTCTCATTCCTTATGTCATGATGTATGAAGTCTTGTAATGCTGCTAGATTTGACCCGTGGGTTTTGAAGTCTTGAGTTAAGAAACCTTCAGTCGTCATTCAGGTTTCACAAGAGAAACTTTGAGCTTTATTTCCTCACAGCTGAGATTTTGAAATCAAAGAGCATTTCAGCCATTATTGTGTGTGTGTGGGGGGGGGGGGGGGGGTAAACCCTACGGTATGGGGACAAAATGTCCACTTGTCCATGACATTTTTTGGTCCCCATGAGGAAACAAGCTTATAAATCATACAGAATGAACACAAGCAGAAAGTGTTGTGTGACTGTGAGGTTTAGGGGGTGGGAATGTGATATAGAGTTTGTACAGTAGAAACACCATTGTGTCCATGGCATGGACATGGAAACCCAACACGTGTGTGTGTGAAAACAACTCGGCAAGTGATTTCCCGTCTTAAACTGGAGTTTGCAATCAAAAGCTGAAATCTCAAAATGAAGTCCGGCATTTCTCATGAGCAGCTGTTTTTAAGAGATCTTGAAAGAAACAAAGGATGAACTATGAAAGAGAAACCTGTGAGCTTCAGCTGGAGAATCTCTCTCACACATTCTGTCGTTTCTATTTTTGTTTGTGTAGGAGAAGAGAAGGGTTTTCATACACTATAGTGTGTGCGAGCTCTCCTTCAATGTGAATCAAATGTACATGGAGAAAGCTTTGATGCGTCACATTGCTTTGTGAAACTCCCCGTCTCCGGCTGACATTGTTTGTGATGATGACCTTTGTTGTTTTTCTAGTAGATTTCATAGGATCACATGTGAACATCACTAACTGTGAATGTCATTGATATATATATTGTCCATTTGACCAAATCTCTGTGTTTTGATTGGTTGAGCTGTAAGCCGCTCCTGACCTTTCTTGCTTTCATTTCCTGTTGTTTGGTGTGTATGTGAGACGCTGAACTGTTGCTCAAATGAGTTTTTATGGTTGATGATTTGATCTGAGATCTGGTTGATGTGTTGTGTGGTTTGGCCAGGACAGGACAGGCCAGGCCAGGCCAGCAGATCTCCTCATGTGTGTGTGTTCAGATATATTTAGCTCAGTTTTGTCGTGTGGGATTTCAGATGTAAACAGGAAGAATGTGCTGGAAGCGCTGGCATCTAAAAAAACCTTCTGTTTCTCAAGACGCGTTTCAGTAGTCCAGTGAGGAGAGAGCTGAAGAATACTGTATATGTGTCTGTATGAATGCCTCCTGATGTTGTAGTTTCTGTCCCGACACACAGATATAGGACAACACGCGTGTCATCTCTTCATGTTCAACACATGTTTGAGGAGAAAATGGCGCAGAGGTTTCTGTAGGTCTTTTGGTGAAATTATAAGCAGCTCATATCCGTTGATTCAACGCCTGCTTTGTGTTTCCTTCCTGCAGTTCTGCATCCACACAGCCAGAATGAAACACTATTGTCTTCTGTTTGTGTCTCCACTCCATCCACACAATGGAAGAGCTTTCCTTCTTTCCTTTTCATATCAATAATAAAACCATTGACTGCGGATTTCAGCAGATCCAAACCTTCATCTTTTGAGATCCTCCCTCATTTTAAAAGAATGAATTCTCAAATACTGTATGTGCGAAACTCACGCTGTACCAGGTCTAAATCTGCTCCTGCGGTGTTTCCTTCAGTATGACAGCTATAAGAAAAAGAGCCAAAGAATCAGGCTGGATTCATGTCAAGTTCTTGTGGCTGTGCGTTTGCATTGCTTATATGAAACAGGTTTGTGTTGTTCATCTTTTGAATTGCTGTTTAAGCTGATTTATTCCTTTCAGAAAAAGCTTTATCTAGAACAAACAACAACAACAGTGGGTGTGGCCTTGTTTCTATATCCTGGTGGGGACCTGAATACACACCATCTCATGGGGACTCGTGTCACTGTGGGGAGCAAAACCGAGGTCCTTAAGGTCAATAACGATTATACAATAAGTTTTAGGTTAAGGGGTAGCGTGTGCGTGTTCGATGAATTCTCTAATTCTACGTTATTTCATGAAACAATAGCTGTACCCTAATACATAAGTGAAAGAGTTTCAGTTTGTAATATCACACTTCTGATCAAACTGTGTCTTTCATTCAGCAGTCGAGAAAAACCCTAAGAAAGCTCTTCTGAACTGATTTACATTCAAACAGAAAGTTCAGGACAGTAGGTGGCACGGCACACTTGTGATGCTTTCTCTTGAATCGGCTGAAATGAATCTGGAGAGAGTGGATGATTCCTGACGATCTCATTTGATATGAAGGCAGATCGACGCAGAGAATGGACTCTTTGGTCTTTATGCCAGAATGTCGCTTCTTTTACTGCACCACACCACCAGCACCACCATAGCCAGGGTGAGGAACACGGGCACGAGGATGAGCAGAGCCAGCGTGTCGTCCGGCGGGTCCTCGTGAATGGCACGCTCCAGCGTACAGTTGGAGAAGAAGCGTTTGTGGATGTGGATGATGAAATGTTCTACCACTGGATTGGGCCAGAAGCATCCGATGCGGTCCGAGTTTATCTCCGTGCAATAAGAGAAGATGTGGTACTCGCTGAAAACACAACCAGAAATAAAAGGATTAGCAATTTTCAAGCTATACGTGGACTTGATGAGACTATCAGTGCATCCGTCATTTCCCTTAGAATGGTTTTAGGAAAGAATGAGTCCACTTACACACATTGGCTAACATCATGAATAAAACACATGTCATATTTCTGTTGTTTTTATTTCTGTTGACATCATAATGGTTTCTAAAGGAGAACATGTAAATGTGAATACAACAAACACATGTCCAGGTCGAATGTGCCATCATTTACATGATATACTCACAACTGCACTTTATCGATGGGGTTCTTCAAAACATCTTCTGTTGTGTGTTTTGGCTAAACTTTCATATAAAATTGCTTAAAACTTCCTAACGAATGTTTCGTTTGAGGGTAAGAGCAGAACATTCATGAGATGTGTGTGCGTGTGCATGTCATCATGTGCAGCTATAAAAAGGCATTAAAGGAGAGTCTGTGTTGGAGTTAAGTGAACCTCCATCAGGACACACGCGTGATGACATCAGAGCTCACGGAGGGAGTGTGTAATGATGGATAATAGTCCATCTGCTGATGTTATCAGTGAGGAAAGACTCATCCTGACACTGAATTCATGTGAAACGACACCTCGGATGAGGATCTGATGAAGCTGCATGACTGAACACACAGATGTCCTGCGTCATTCATAAACGGTTTTCTGTGATTAGAATGCAAATGATCACAGCAGCGTGTTTGAGATGTGATTGGTCCGTGATGATTTGAAGGAACACTTGTTCAGTAATTGAGTTTCATGTTGTGACCCATCGGAGCCCCAAACAAACCCCTCATCTGATCGTCATCACGTCTCCAAAACCACTTTCTACTGACAGAATCTGAGATTGTCTGATCATTATGACTGACTGGGGTGTCTTAATATTACAAACCGTCAGTATTAAACTTCTGTGTGTGACGTGAATGAATCCTCCATGATGTCATGGTCAGACTTAAAACAAGAAAGAGCTGACATGATCTCACATGAATCAACCTTCTAAACACCTTCCAATGATAATCGTGTGTATTCTAGACAGTTTCCTCCACAAGCAAAGACGGTTCCAGTGGATTATTAAAATTTTCCCTATGAAGATTATATAAATATATTAGCATTTGTCATTTATCATTGTCATCTTCATCAGAGCTGGAGAGCAGCCAAGACCAGCTGCAAAAACATCTGCAGGCATCCTGACCACTGCAAGGGTCTCAAGTTCCCCAACCACATTGTAACCACCAGCTTAAGACCAGATGTTGTTCTCTTGTCTGAGTCCACCAAACAAGTGGTTATGTTGGAGCTTACAGTCCCTTGGGAAGACCGCCTGGAAGAAGCCTTTGAAAGGAAGCTTGCCAACTACGAGGGACTGGCCAGCGAGTGTCGACAAGCCGGGTGGAGAGCAAGGTGTCTCCCAATCGAGCGATCCCTGTGCAGAGCCTTCAGTCTGTTAGGTATCGATGGAGTGAGGAGGAGAAGAGCTATCTATAATATCACCGAAGCAGCAGAGAAAGCCTCAAGATGGCAATGGCTCAAGGGAGGAGATCCATGGGGGAAAAGTAGCTAGATTAGCCAACTGGACACAAGCTGGGGTCTGGTCAGCCTCAGCTGGATCGCCTGGATGAGGGTGTATGATGTTGAAAGACCCGAAACACCCAATGATCCCAGGAACATCACTGAAGATGCGTCAAGTAGCATCAGTAGATGTATTTGTACAGCATGTTGCTTTTAGAGTAGAATGAAATGTTTACGAATCATTGTGAAATTAAGAAATCTCTAAACACGTCATATTTTTTGAATTAGAATATTTGAAATACAATTCGATACATTTTAGACTCTGTTGTCCAATTGTTGTTAAAGGGACACTTCACCCCAAAATGAAACTTCTATCATGATTTACTCGCCCTCGGATTGTTCCAAACCTGTATGAATTTATTTTCTAAACACAAAGGAAGATATTTGGAAGAATGTCATTAGTCAAACAGATCTCATCCCCCTTGACTTCCAAAGTATTTCTTTTCCCTACTGTGGCAGTGAATGAGGGACGAGATTCTTCCGAATATCTTCCTTCGTGTTAAGCAGGTCTGGAACAATCTGAGGGCGAGTAAATTATTACAGAAGTTTCCTTTTTGGGTGAACTATCCCTTTAATGAACTTTGCATAAAACAAGAAAAGAAAAGCTTGAGTTTTCAGAAGGCTGCTAACAGCTGGGTTCTTATCATCATGATAAATGTGTAAACAAGCGTTTGGAGGATGTTTATGAGAGTGAATCTGTGAAACGTGATGAAGAATGTCACACTGAACTTTCCGAGTTCCTGGAACACGTTCTCTCACAAACTGTTTTACAAACATGTGCAAATGAAATACAGTACAACACAACACACAAAAACCTCTCATTCAACATGTCTGTTTATGATATAATATAACAATAATGAAATACGTGCGTGTTACCCTATGAAGTGCGTGAGGTTGCATCTGTCCTGCGGTTGCACGTGATGATCCATGTGTGATGTGAATCGAGCTCCACACGTCTCCATCTCCAGCAGCAGAAGTGAGCGGTTACAGTCATGATGATGCTGTTGTGCTAATGATAAATCCACAACGTCTGTGGCTGAAGAATCACAACACCCCATCACATCTTCAGTCATGACATGATCTGTGTATATAAATCATCATTCATGAGACACGCTCACCTGACAAACCCCTCATCACCGGCAAACTCGCTGCTGACAAAAGCACAACCACAGGTTTAATAAACACACTCACATATCATCTGTGTGTCTCTGTCAGCTGTCAATGACAAACAACCCTCAATCTCTCATACACTCTTGATGTGGAATTATATTCAGCAGACGCTTTACCCAAAGTGAATTCTCAGTGTTCTGTGTAATGACAAACCTTTCAAACATGAGATCGGTCTGGACTGAAGTCTGTCTGTCACGTAGCCTCACATACATGAGAGAGAGGATGTGTGTGCCAGACACGCACGCACGCACACACACACACACACGTCCTTTCATACGTTCAGAGCGGCATGAATATTAACAGGAACAGACAGCAGTGTGTGTGAGCAGAATCTTACAGCACACGACATGTTTCTTCAGAGTTAAACTGAATGTAAAGTAGAGGACTAAAACAACATTAAAAGCAAAGTTATTTCTATGATTATTATTGTTTACTCACCCTCCTTACAGGTTCATCTAAATGTCATTTGCTCTTTAAGAAGCTGTGCGTGAGTCAGGACTGTGTGTCTCTCCATTCAGACTTCAACTCTTGCGCTAGAAGATAAATTGATCTGTTTCCTGCATTAGGATACAGAGACGATCAAAGACCAACACCTTCTGTAACCCGTGACCTCACATTGTACCCTTCGCCTCAGATCTCAGAAAAACACAAAACTGCAAAGCTCGGTCACACTTCATATGGGAATTCAGATTCACTTTCATCATTTGATTCTGAAGTGAGCTGAAGAACTGAAGAGACAGAAACGTCTCCTTCAGTAAACACAGGCCGTACATCACAAACACTGAAGTCCGTCAGAATCCCGTCACATTCATCATGAGAGTGCTAAACATGTTAAACACACACACACATTCTCCTGCTTCTGGACAATACAGATCATTTCCATTCATTTGTGTTCACAACACATTCACAGAATCAGATCAGAATCTCTCTCACCTCACTAATGATTCTGTTTACACTCCCCACCTCAACATGTATGGAGAAATGTCCATTACAAGCCCATCATTTCTGTTCTCATAGCAACCAGTCCACTAGAGCAGATACAAAAGCAATAAAGGTGTGTGTGTGTGTGTGTGTGCGTGTTGAAGTTTACTTTAGACCTGTTATTCAGTAAACATTACTTTCCTGTAGCTCAGTGGTCAGAGCGTGGTGTTAACAACGCAAGGTTGTGTGTTGGATCCCAGGGGATTGCACATACATATGTACAAATGTATAGGATCATGCAATGTAAGTCGCTTTGGATAAAAGCTTCTGCCAAATGCCTAAATGTAATTACACATGAAACAATGAATGAATAAATACCTCAATGGAAAGAAGAGCTGTATTTTGATGTGTGTGACAGTTATTGGCCACGATGTTGTCTAGACAACAACGACTTCCTGTTAGTGTGTCCCAGTGTGTGCGATCTCTTTTGCCGTGCACTCAAAAGTACCTACTATTCCAACACAAAAACACTGCCTACTGTTAGAATTGGAATGCAGGGAATGTTTTGTGACATGCTGACATCAGTGGTCACCGGGGTCAAAGGTTAACTGTGAGTTAATGTAGTGAGAGGAGAAACTACATTCACATGAAGATGCTGGAGAACACAACAAGTGTTTGTGTGTGACATGAAGTTCAACACCGCGAGAGAAACTGTCTCTCTTCACTGTCCTCCACACACACCAACAGCCTGAAGACAAACTTATAATTATACACACACACACACACGAGAGAGAGAGAGAGAGAGAGAGAGAGAGAGAGAGAGAGAGAGAGGAGAAGATGTGAGAGGTGTCACATGTGATTCATCATCAGCAGCATTATTGATGTCACTCATCATTAACATGAAGAAACATTTGGGATTCATCACCTGCTCCACACATCACCCCTCATCATCATCTTCATTATGTGTGTGTGTGTAAGTGTGTGCGTGTGTGCGTGTGTGCGCGCATGCGTGTGTGTGTGTGTGCAAACACAGCAGTGATGATGACATGTTTTCTTTATTTGGATGAATGTTTCTGTTAAATAAGAGCACTAAAGCAGAGAAAGTGTGAAAATAAGTCAATGACGAGCTTTTTTTAATCATTGTAACCACATCACCAACACATTCAGCTGTCAATTTAAATTAGTTTTGGGTCCTGCTGCAAGAACTACACTTCTCAACAATAACAAAAAACCCCTCCAGCAAACAGTAGAGGAAGCACAGGTGAAACTGACAGATGAGTGACAGCATTATTCTGTAAAACGATCAATGATTCCTGTGTCTACTAAATGAGTAACAGTAGAAATAAAATGAATATTTAAAAGGGTCATGATACAGAAACACATCACTGTATTGTGTAAAGATATCTTCTCCTGTAATACACAACCCTATAGAGATCTGTCTAATGTCTTCGGTTGGGTTATGAGATGTGATCACAGTCATTAGTCTTTCTTATGAGACATCTGAGAGCATCAGGGCTCCGTCACATCACAAGAATGACACACACAAGTATCGGGTTGGTGTGTGTTGTTAAATGCACACAAACACACACACACACACACACAGTCATTTAGTGTGGTCTCACCGCAAGGACACCGAGGCTAAAAGCTTTAACCTTGTCAATGACACACACAAGCACAAGCTCTCTCTCTCTCTGAGGTTCAGTCCGCTGTACAATGGAAGATGGATGTTGCTTTAGGTGAGTCACTTACACATCTACATTCACAGCTGTAATGAGACGCTCTGATTTAGTGAAGAATGGAAAGTGGTTTTTCATTTACCGTGATTGTTACACACACGAGGTCAATTGTATGTCAGGGTTTTTCTCTTTATGTAAAGAAATGATTTGCTGTGTTGCTTTAGATAAAGCTGATAAACAACTAAAGAAATAAATAATAAACAGACCCTACATGAACATAAGGACAGTAGACCGTTATAAAGAGACGTGCAGGGATCTGAGATCACATTCATTAAACACAGACTGAATCTCATTTATTTTATTGTTTCTAAACAGATGACCTGAGTTTACCATGTAAAACACAGTTTACAGTATAAAGTGTTCTTACAGTTATATTCAATGATAATCATGTGTTCTCACAGCAGCGGATGGATTCATTCAACTCAATAACTTCACTTATATTTACGCAACTTCATCTTAAATAAGCATCTAGGTGGATATTCATATAAAAGGCTATTTCAGAAGATGATCAAACTCATTCGTGTAGTTCAGTAAGAAGAACGCGGTCGTGGGTTCGAATCCCAGGAATCTCTCACTGCTGAATGTATTTATAATGTATATACCATTTCATTATCTATAGGTCACTTTGAATAAAAGCGTCTGCCGAGTGCGTTCATGTAAACATTTAGATAAACTCACCGAAGATTCCGAGCAAGAAAACTTTCATGAGTGTGAGAAGATTCAGATCCATGACGAAGATTCAATCAAGTTCAATCTCTCAACAGATTCATCATTTATTTCCAATCATTGAGCCAGTAAATCCCACTGAAGACGTCTGATTTCAGTCTGATTCTTAACATCATCTTCATCATAAATACTCCTCCTCTTCACCACTCCATCAGCGCGAGCGGGAGACACGAGAAGCGATGCTGACTGAGCGCGATGATGTCGATTCTGTCCTCGCGCTCAGTGCCGCCGCTCGCGCGCTCTCTCTCTGTTCTGCTTCCCTGTTCTCTCTCTCTTTCCCTCTATTCGTTCCATTCGTCTCCGTCTGTGTGTGTGTGTGTGTGTGTGTGTGTGTGTGTTATTTAATCACAGGCTGCGGGGGAGATACTTGATATAAAAACAGCAGTGATTAATGAGAGTTTTATGTAACCCTCATCTGATTGTATACAATAAACCACACTGAGTCAGTCAGTTAATAAATTATATTTACAAGAGTTTTTAATGAATGGTTTTATATAATATATGACCTCACAAAACTAATGATACCAACGATATTATTCGTCTGTTTCAGCAGAAATCACTGTCATTAACAAATAAATGTTATGATATTTTCAAGTGCATCACCTGTACGTAGAGTCGAACAGAGAGCGGCACCGTGTGGCGATATAAAATACAGCGGAACTGAAAACACGAGGCGTTTGTTTCTAGACGGCGGCCGTGTTGTCAAGCGCACCGCCGGCGGGAATAATCATAAACAAAACGAACACGTATCAAATGAACAGAAACTAGACAACAGACCAGTTAAAGCTTTACAGCAAAGCCTCACAATGAAGTTCCGATCGAAAATCATCGATGTGGGATGTTTGAATCACTTCACACGTGAGTTTCAAACGCACCGCATGTGTGTAACAGTCATCATAACGATGTTCTTCAGCTTAACGGTTAGTTGTGCTGTTGTTGTTTCTCCTGATGTGACAGGTGTGGTCAACACAGTGTCTAAACTGACCAAGTCTTGTGTTGTTCGTCTCACGCGTGATCACGTGTACTTCGTGCTGTCGGGTAAAGTCTCCACAGGAGGAGTCAGCATGTGGTGCGAGTTACTGCAGGTAACATCGAAGTGATCTTTTCATCAGTCAAGTCAAGTACACACACTTCCTCTTTACTTTTGTACATTTCAATCTTTTCTAATCGTTTCAAGTTCTATGTTGGTGATGTGGAACATACTTTTTACATCCTGTATGCACTCTATACTTTGCATATGAAAATTATTTACTTAATTTATACTTTTTATGTGAACGTGTCTTTTTGTAGTTCTTTGGTAAAGCTCATTAAAAAAAAGTGTGAAACCTGATCAACCTTTTCCCAAAGGGTTATCCATTTTTACTTCAAAAGTGTGCTGATGATGTAGCGTGAAATTCAAGGAAATCAAAATCTACAGCTTTTGAAGGTGTATAAATCTACGTGTCGCATTTCAGGTGAATTTTTTTGATGAGTATCAGATGGAGGGAGTGTCAGCCGACGCCAATGAGATCTTCCTGGAGGTGACGCCCGAGAATCTTGCAAGGGCCTTAAAAACCGCCCAGAATGCCAAATCTGTCAAAATGAAACTTACCAAGAAGAACTGCCCGTGTCTGACGCTGGCAGCCGAGCTGGTGAGCAGAAATATTTCCAGCATGAAGCACGAGTGTTACCTGACCGTGTGACGCACTGTCTGTCTCTGTGGATTCACAGCCGTCTCTGTCCAGCGTCAGTCGTGTTGTCACTCATGATATTCCAGTGGAAGTTATTCCCAGGAGACTGTGGCATGACTTCAGAGAACCCCAGATGCCCGACTTTGATGTGAGAGGGTTTCTGTTTATAGTTGCTCTTATAGTCCGTCTTCTCTTTTCTAAGCCTGAATAACATCATCTTGGTGTAGGTGAGCATATATCTGCCGCCTTTGAAGACGATGAAGAGTGTGGTGGACCGCATGAAGAATCTCTCCAACTACCTGGTACACGCCAATGTCACATTCACCGCTCGGAAGACAAGAGTTGTGCCGTAATCCTGATCATCTGTACATCAACTTCTTTTGTGTACAGATGACTGCAGCTGCGTGTGAACTGGGCTGAACGTGTCATGAGTGTGTCACTGTTGTGTTTGTTTCAGGTCATGGAGGCCAACCTGAAGGGTGAGATGAACTTGAAGATCGAGACCGATCTGGTTTCTGTCACAACACACTTTAAAGATCTGGGCAACCCGCCGTGGGGTGAGAAGATTTACTCCAGCTGAAACAACACAACTTGATTTCTCTGTTGTGCATGTGCCGTGTAGCGGTTGTGTTGTGTAGGTCATAACTCTGAGCTCTTTCAGGGGATGATGGTTCTCAGACAGTCAGTCAAAGCAGAGATGACGATCTCATGGCTGAAGTTCGTGTGGACATCAGAAAACTCCAGCAGTTCCTCACGGGACAGCAGGTCAACCCCAGCAAAGCCATGTGCAGTAAGAACAACACAACATCACACCTGTGTGTGGATCACAGCTCAACGCTCTCTGATCATTCATCCTGACACAGTTTTGAACTGACAAGAATTATTCTGTCGTGTGTATTCCGATGTTTTGCCTCCTTAAAAATACATAAACAAAAAAAAACCTGTGAGAAAAATGCTTTTATTTTTCCTTTGACCCAGATATCGTTCACAAGCGGATTCTTCATCTGATCTTTCTACACGAGGATGTTTCTCTTCAGTATTTTATTCCAGCTGTAGTGTGATGTTCATATAGATCCAAGTGTTCTCTAAAACTGATGTACACAATAGTAAAAGGCCCAGTTTTGGACTCTTATTATGAAAAATACCTTTTATGTATTTGTATACATGTACAGAATATGTGATTAAATGTGTAGTATTTGCACTGAGATCATTTTGTCTAACTGATCTGATCATTAGCTTATTCTTTTTTAATATGTTTATAAGTTCTTATAGAATCTGCTGCAGTTTTACAAGTGAAAAAGAAACGTATGCGTTCACAGTGTATGTGGTTTACATGCCGCTCGATTAAACATTGGTCATTGCAACTCGAGAGTGATGTTGGGTTCACTTTAAAGTGTGTGCGTGTGTAAGATGAATGTAAAAGGTTTAGTCAAGCTGAGCGGTGGGAGAGGGAGAGAAATAACAACGAGTTCTGAAACTGACTGAAGCATCAACTGTGTTCAACACACCGCCATCGGACCAACCGGACACAGTCCGTCACTCTCGCTGTATTTATACCTTACAATCCACACCACCGTGCCGTCGACGGTGATTCACAATAACGCCCCCTTTTCTTCTTTTTTAACTATCCTATGTATTGATATAATACAAATATAACTTTGCTTACATTCGACACATCGCTATATTATATTTTCATCTTTTTTTATAGTCTTGGCGATTTAAAGCAGTGCATTGTGGGAAATATGTTCATGGCCAGACTCCAGGCGGCGCTGAGCATAGCAGACCTAAGCCAAGAGGCGAAACTGGTGCTTTTTGGGAAGCGCGGTCGCCATGTTGGGGTGAAAAGTCTTGATAACTGACATGTTTCTTGCGAGCAAAGGCTTTTGTCATCATGTATTATCATCATCAGGTTGAACTTCAGCTTTAATGTTTACATTTTTTTTAACAAAGTAGCTGATATTGCCAACGCGATAGCAAAAAGCAGACTCGCTTTCACCCCGAAATGGCGGAACAGCAGGTTGCTGGTGTCGCAATTGAACGCTCTATTGAGTTTCGCCTCTCGGTATCTACTGTATACTCTTTGACCCAAGGATGGCGAGTGCCTCATCTAAGACCGGTGGTCAATGTAGTTTTACAGTGAACAGATAAACTGCTTACACATATTATTTATTTGAATATCAATATCCAACGACTGTGGTTGGTTACGTTATTGACAGCGTTGAGAAAAGTCACACGTACCACGAGACATTAGTGGCAATTATTTACACCGACAAAGCCTACCTCAAATGTTCATTTATAATATAAATATCTCTCTCTCTCTCTCTCGCTCGCTCGCTCTCACTGAATTTCTAATTCAATGTAGGTGTGCTTTATTGGCATGACAAAGTGTACATTCGTATTGCCGAAGCATTTGCAGGGTTGCGTACAAAAAGTGCAAGTATGTATACAATCGAAAAGAAAGACAATATAGTAGTAAAATAAAATAGGATAGAATAAAATAAAAAGTGTGATGTATGTAGTGCACTTAAAGTGGTTTATAATATAATATATGTAAATTTATAAAAACAGAAATAGGTTTACAAATATACATTTAAGTAGCAGCATAAAATGATATAATAATATAATGTTATGAACATATATTGGAAACATCAGGTCAGAGCAGATTGATTGTTTTCTCTTCTCTGAATGATTATAATTTTGATGTCCCCGCGTCAGGGGCTGCGCGCGCGCGCGTCAATTTTCGCGCCTTTGATGTTCTTACATAACTAACTCCTCTCTTTCACTAAAAGCGCCGTTCACACACACACACACACACACACGGGTGTGACTTACACTCTATCGAGCTGCGGATCTAGACATTATTTTAGGGAATCGCGCTCGTGGGATTCTACGATCCCTGCTAGAATAAACTTTCTTTAAATTCATTAAAATGCTGACTAGGTAGTTCTCAAGGTTCAGAGACACAAAGGTATCACGTTGTTTTCCTGTTCACATGAGAGAATATTTAGTATTGAGTGAGCATTGAGCAAGCCCCCCTCACACACACACACGCGCACGCACACACTCACTTATGAGCAGTTCTATTGCACAGACGCGGAGTGAAGAGCTCCACGCTTCTCGTGTGCGCTCACGTGTGATGTGTGGACATTAAAGTGCGACTCTTCTATTAGTGTGAGAAGCTCGAAACTGCGCGCTGAAGATGAATCCTCCGTGCGCGCGCTGTGGAAAAATCGTTTATCCGACAGAAAAAATCGGCTGTCTCGATAAGGTTCGTGAAAATAGTTTATTTACACAACATTCACACGATAAACAAACACTACTCACACTTTCTTATGTTTATCTAGTGCATGTTTAAATGCTTTTAATGGGGAATCACAGAATAAATCGATTTGTATAGTCAACATCAGCAGCTAATGTCGATCCTATGGGATGTAACACAAACTTTACTGTGATTATTTTTTTATCATCTTATATTTTTTTTCTCTAAATTCTCGCTTGTTTCTTACATTATGAAGTTTATATATTATTTATAAGCTTACAGGTGCAGTTGTAATGAACCCTTGCGAAAATGAATCATGCTTTTACTACAATTGCATGTATAAAACACATCTGAACATGCTTTAACTGCAGAAACAACAGACATAAAACACATCTGAACATGCTTTAACTGCAGAAACAACAGACATAAAACACATCTGAACATGCTTTAACTGCAGAAACAAGGCTAAACATGATATTTGTAGCCAAACTCTGGTAACGCGAAAAGGAATACAACTATGGTGAAATGTCGTAAGGTGTTGTAAAGAATAAAAAATGAAAATGGGTTAAAAATGTTATAGCAATATATTAAAATGGAAGGAAATAAAACGTGTTTTGTAGTGTCAGCTGTATTTAGAAACACTTGAAGTTGAAAATGCGAGATAAACACTGAAACACACCGTTGATGTTTGTGTTTGTTGCTGCAGTATGACCCAGACAACACACAACAAAAACACACAATATTGTATATGAATCTACCATTCATTCAAGCTCCATAAATCACATGAAAGTGTCATTGTATCTCCAGATAACCTTTGAAGGGTATCCTGTCATTCAAAACATTGTGTTACTGCATATAATATAAGAGCCACAAAAACACAAAACACAATTTGATGGTAAAACACAGAGTTTCACACAGACGTGAAATGTTACGTAAACTGCTTTGCGACAAGGCAGCATTTGAAAAATTCCTACAGAAATACATCAGAATTGAGTTTATACAGACATGCAGTATGTGTTGTGTAATGTGTACAGTGAAGCGTGTGTACGGATGAAACATGCTTTGGTTTTTCAGATCTGGCACAAGGGCTGTTTTCACTGTGAAGTGTGTAAGATGACTCTCAACATGAAGAACTATAAAGGCTACGAGAAGAAACCCTACTGCAGTGCGTAAGTGTGCCAGAAGTGTCACATTCTAGTCAAAGTCACACAAATGCTTTTTTTGCTGAGCTTGTTCACGTGACCTCTTTTACACAAGGCTCTGATCATCACAGATGAGACCACTTACACGTGTAAATAACACGCTGTCATCACGTGTTCATCTCTTGTTTCAGTTGGAACCTGTGACAAACCGTGTTCTTTTAGTATGTGTGTCTCAGAAAACTCATGAAAATCTCAGTCGTGATCGAAGATGCTTTGGAACATCAGGAAAGATTTGAGCGGCTGTGATGTGAATGTTTCATTATACCGTCAGTTCATCTCGAGAAGACATTACACACACACGCACACACACACACGCGCACACACACACACACACACACATGCAGTCATGTTGGAAAAGTGATGATGAAGCTTGCGATGTTTGTTAGGCATGACGTCACACACACACGGTGTCTGTAGTTTATTTACGTTTCCTGAGGTCATGTGTGTGTCTGTCATTTATTGATGTGTTGTGAGGTCATGTGTGTGTGTTGTTTACTGACGGTTGTGAGTTCATGTGTGTAGTTTCTTGAAGCGTCATGAGGTCACATGTATGTGTGAGTGTGTGTAGTTTCTTGAGTGTGAACAAGTGAATGTGACAGCTGCTCTTATCAGAAGCACATTGTCGTGTGGCCTTTTCATTATTTGCTGTTGATTGTGTGTTTAAATGTCAGTGTGTTGTGACCTTTCCGCAACACTGTTGTTTGATATTATTACTTGTGTGACATTTTTTAAACAGTCTCTCTCTCACATACACACACACATTTGGATTTTATTTCTCTTTTGTGTGTGTGTGTGTGCATGGAGGGCAGCAGTACTGTGGATGCATATGAATGTGGGTCAGGGTGTAAACACAACAATAATCAATCAGACAGACATTTAGACTCATTATAACAATATGTGTAACTGTACACACACATGTGTTGTGTGTTTGTTAGTACAGATTCAGTGTTGTTACTTGTTATTGTGTTCAGGTGTTTTAGGAGCTTGGCAGAAATGCAGAATAAATGTAAAATAAGCTATAAAGAGAGAGAGAGAGAAAGAGGAGTGAAGCGATGTGCTCATGCACCTACACAGGTCGAGTGTGAGGGCTGAAGCGCTCCGGGCGTCAGTTTTACCCACAATCCCTCTCTTCATCATCAACAACAACTATGTGAACAGTGAGCAGAGAGAACCAAAACATCCGTTTGAAAATCATCACATAAACATCACACAAGTGTGACATGATGATCAGGATTCTGATGTGACATCACTGATTGTTATTGAAGTGTGTTAAACATTTTTGTTCAACACACTTTATTGTGTGATATTGTGATGTTTAATGTCTGCGTTACACACTGGACGCACACATGCTGGTTTTAGTGTGTTTAGCTCATGTGTGTTACAGTTGATGTAACACAACATTCTTGTTTGGATTGTGTTTAGTTCTGGTGATCTTTCAGCTTCACTTCTATACAGATGAGGCGTTCACATCTGTCCTGAGTTCAGTGTGTGTGTTTGCCTCTGTGTGTGTGTGCGGGGTTCTGTTGCTCAGGGAAAACTTCTCTTTTTGTTGTGGTTCATTCAAGCAGTCACTTGTGACATCACGTGTGTGTGTGTGTCTGTAACTCTTCAACTACTGTACTATTACTGTACATATAACTCTACATGACTACACAACACTCTCAGTGTACTGACAGAAATGTAAGAACACAAATGTGATTGTGGGAATGTTGTTTGTAGTGTTTTCTTCAGGTTTGTGTTGTGGCAGACTTCAGCGTCTCACAGGCAGCTCTTTGTTTCTCAACTCCACAAAATAAATGAGAGCAGTTGCTACTGGAGACACACAGACACACTAACACTACAACTGAACACTTCACACAACCTGTACAACACACTTCACACAGGAACACAGTAACATTTCACACAATATGTACAATACACACACACAGTTTTGTTGTTGTATGTTTGTGGGGTCCTGACTCCTGCCATAGATGTCTGTTATACAGTAGTGATGATATGTTGTGTGTTTGTGAATTGTGTTTGTGTGCAGTTAAACTGTTGTGTGTTGTCTTTAGAGAGATGTTAGTGTGTTTAGGTGTGTTTATAAGTTGTAATTACAGGTTGGTTATCTGACAGACAAAATTGTTGTGCTCTTATGTAGAATCATCTGAGCGGAGTTTACTGAGACCTTTGTTACGTCCACACAGTTACACAAAAACACACAAATATGATTTCACATTGTGTACCAGTACTAGACCTGAACTCAAGTCATATCAGACCGAGAGCTGATTGGTTATATTTGTTCAGGAATGTGTGGATAGGTGGAGTCAGGGGTTGCCAAGGAAACATTCTGCTGATTTATTGTGATCATATAATGAAGTAAAGCATTTTGGTTACGTATGTGTAGTGGAGTAGGCGGGGCGAGACTGTGGTTCGAGACCGGTGAGTAATTGTGAATAAGCGCCAGCTGTGCGCACACCGGGCTCAAATCACGTAGGAGATAGGGAGCATATAAAAGGAACAAGCGACCGGACCGTCGATGTGAGAGGACCGGGCCTGAACGTATGTTAAGTTGTTTTATGTTTATGTATTTTGTTATTCGCCGGCAGTCGTCCGTGAGGGGCTGCCGGCAACACAAACATAAACATAAATCAACTTAACACATGTTCGGGCCCGGTCCTCTCTCAGTGACGGTCCGGTCGCTCTTTCTCTTATGTGCTCCCGATCTCCTACGTGATTCGAGACCGGTTGTGCGCACAGCTGGCGCTCTTTAACAATTACTCACCGGTCTCGAACCACAGTCTCGCCCCGCCTACTCCACTACAGTATGTAACCTCAGTTCCCTTTCTGTCGGTCTCTCGACGTTGTGTCGAACCGACAGATGGGTTTGACTTGAGAACCTATCAACTTCTGACTAGTTTTGAAAAGGCCAATGAAATTGGCGAATGAAATTTGCATGCCAGATTTCGTCCCGGTATAAAAGGGAGATGGCGTGCTGCATTCATTCACCTTTTTGTATTCGGAGCCTTCGCATCTGATGACTACACTCAAATTGCTGGATTCTTACGACGTGGTGCAGCGGATTGTCCCTCGTCAGTGACTTCCCCTGGGTGTCTCGGCAGTTCAAGAGGTTCTAATTTTCTAAAAGAGCTAATTTCTCTAGCGTGGCATGGTCCCGCTGTTCTCGTGGGTGCAACACTCTCATAGAGGAGGGAGACGGACACAATGTCTGCCTCATGTGCTTCGGCACCCTGAGGCAACATTCGTGGATACGTCCTGCCCGCACTGCGGGCGGATGAAGATCTAGACGTTGTGGTCACGGTTGGCTGTGTTCTTATGGACCCAGCCACCACCTCGTTGCTTCCCTTGACGTGATGACTTCGCAGATTGTGATATGGGGAGTAACGTGAGCGTTATCCGTCAGCCACAGGCTCACGGGCCGTTCGCACCTCGTCTCGCTCGTCTGACCATTCCCCAAGAGACGGCCCCGTCTTGTTCCTCAGCCAAGTATTCGGAAACCGTGCGTGATGGAGAGGGGCGTGCGCATACTCAACTATCTGGACGACTGGCTCATTTTTGGTACACTCGCGATATCTGTTGGGAGGCAGGTCACTCAGGATCTTCTTGTCCCGTCCAGGCAGACGTGAAGGTTCCAGAGGTCTGGTCTCGGGTGCCAGACCGTGTCCTTCCCCTGAAAAAGATGGTCCTTCATCAGGGGAATCGGCCAGGGGGGAGTTGCCATCAGAAGCATTAGAACCAAGAGCCAATAGGGCGCAACCAACATATCTTGATGTTCCTCTTCCCTGACCTTGGGGGGAAGTCCTACTTCCGCTTGTCCTGCGACCAGCTGTGCGCAAAGGCATCTGTGCCGAGAGGGGTCAGGGAGTACCAAAGTGGACAATGGGAAGTGTCCAGGGAGGCAAACAATGCTTAAGCAGTCTCATATGCATAAACCCGACTCCCGTCGAGGACGCCATATGCCCCAGGAGCCTATGAAAAGAAGAACTTGCATGGTAACAGAGTCCTGTTCCACACCGAGATAAGAGGTGCTCTGCGCGGGGGAGAGCTTTCTCTTGTCCCAGTTGACCTGTAGGCACAATCGGTCGAGGTCCGGAGCACAAGGTCCCTGTGTGTACACTACAGATCTCGCGAGTGAGCCAAGATAAGCCAGTCGTCGAGATAGTTTAGGATACACATGCCCTGCTCCCTGAGGGGAGCAAGAGCAGCCTCCGCAACTTTGGTAAGGGCACGGGGAGACAGGGCCAGACTGAAGGGCAGGTATGCTTGACCCTCGAAGGCAAACTGAAGAAGCAGTGTGTGCCCTTGGAGAATCGTGAATTCATGAAAAGTTCGCACCCTTCTGGTCGATTGCCACGAACAAATCCTGATGTTGGATAGATGTCAGGATGTACTTCTGCATCAACATTCTGAACGGGAGCCTGTGAAGGATCTTGTTCAGAGTGCGCAGATCCAGGATGGGGCCCAGCCCCCCACATTCCTTGGGGACAATGAAGTAGAGCAGTAAAACCCTGAAGACATCTCGGCCAGAGGGACGGGCTCAATCGCTCCCTTCGGCAGAAGGGTGGCAACCTCCGCCCGAAGTATGGGAGCATACTGGCCTCGCACTGAGGTGAACAGAATGCCCAGAAACTTGGGCGGGTGCCTGGCGAACTGGATCGCGTAACCGAGATGGATCGTCCTCACTAGCCACTGCAACAGGGTTAGGAGAAGTCCTTGACAGTGTCACCAAACAGCCCAGCCTGCGCGATGAGCGCATCGAGAAAGCCGACTTTCTCTGCGTCTCGCATCTACGCAAGGTTTAGCCAAAGGTGTGTCTCCTGGACCACCAGAGTGGACATCATTGGACCCAGCGCGCGGGCCATCACCTTGTTTGCCCGGAGAGCGAGGTCACTGCATAACCGCTGAGTCTTGCTTTCCCTCGTCCAGTTTCTTCAATGCCTCAGCCTGGTGGACCTGCAGTATGGCCATGGCATGAAGTGCAGAGGCAGCTTGACCCGCAGCAGTGTAAGCTTTCGACACCGGTGATAACGAAAACGTACATGCTTTGGAAGGGAGCCTTGGTTGGTCCCTCCAAGTGGCGGCCGTCTGCCGGCACACCTGCAATGGCATGCTCAACCTGGGGTACATAGACATAGCTCTTAGCTGCCACGCTGTCGAGGGAAGTCTGACATGTATGCGCCGAAATTGGGGAGTCCCAGGTCTTCGTTAGCTCTTCATGCACCTCCGGGAAAAAAGGTTCGTATCCAGGTACCAAGAATCCAGCCGTGAGCGCTGCGGGGAAGGCAGTGCGGTGCACTGCAACCCGAGGCTCGCGGCAGGTCAGGAATGCATCCCTGTGATCTATGCATCAGACTCGTCCTGGGCTCAACCGGCCGTAGCCATAGCTCCAGGGAATCCTCAGCCTCTGATGTAGGGCTGCATAATAAATCGAAAAGAAATTGAACGCGATTTGGCGGTTGGCTGCGATGTTTTATGCGCAGTTTGTCAGTGAATTACTGTTAATTGCAGCTGCATCCGAAGGTCTGCCAGAGGGCGCTCTCGCACAGAAACTCAAATGCTCCATAGCAGAAGTACCACACATATAACCGGGAAATGCCATATTTCTATCTGCATCTGGCATCTTTTTATCACTGTTTTTCAAGCCTCCTCAGGTATTTTCATGATAATAAAGTATATTTATAAGGATGATATTTGACGGATGTAGCTTTTTTAAATGCACCTTTAAAGCAAATCAAACGCGCAGTGGGATCAGATGGAGCAGCATTTCCCACAGATCACAGAGTCGTGCTTCACGAACAAGCTATGCATAAAACATAACCGGAAATTAAAGAGACCTTTGCCTATCACAATCGCGAGAGCCACATTGATTTAATCACGGTTTGAATAGTTGCGTAGATCCGATATGGAACGGTCTACTGCCGCCAATCGGAGACAGGGTAGGCGAGCGTGAGGGGACATGGACGGTGGGATTCTGCGGCAGATTAACGTCCATGGGAGTCCCCATATCACAATCGCTGCTGCGGACGGCTTGGCAGCCGTCACGGAAGGGGTAGCCGACGATGTTGTGGCTGGGTCCAACACAGCCAACTGTGACCGCAGACCGCAAAAAAGCTCGCAGTGCTGAAATGCTGTATCCACGAACGCTGCCTCAGCATGTTGGAGACTTAGACCAGTGATGCAGCTATCGTGCCTGTCAGACTCGAGGCGAGTCGGCCACATCTGAGATTACAGCGGCGGGACATGCCTGGTGGCAAGTGCACGCCATGAGAAATTTGCTCCTTTAGGGAAATTTACTCTAGTAGACACCCTCTACTCGAAATGCCCAGGGGAGATCACACACACCAGGACGAATCCGCTGCTCTGCATCGTAGAATCCAGTAGTTTCAGAGATAATGCGCTCAAGCATGTATGCTCAGCAGGTTTCGATGAACAAAAGGTGAATGAATGGGCACGCCATCTTTTATACCCATATGTTTGGGACGGAGACTGGCATGCTATAACATTCGCCAACTTCATTGGCCTTTAAAAGTACAATCAGAGATGATAGGTGTAGTGGAGTAGGCGGGGCGAGACCGTAAGTCGAGGCCGGTGAATGGGTGTTAATGTTAAAATTAAAGTTTGTTTAAATGTTCGCCGGTTCCCGCCTAGTTCCTTCCCTACTTTGAACTGTATTACATTGATGCCGAAACCCGGGAGGAAGGAGAGACATGCTGTCGGAGAGTCCTTGCCGCCGAGTGGCCTCGCGGTGCCGGAGAGTTCGGGCACACGGACGAAGGGTGTCCGCCAGTGGCTGCCCGAAGCGGTGGTTCTGGAGAAGAGGATTGTGGGCCGCCAAAGCTTCGGTTGCTCCGGGAGTTTCGGGAGTTGCCACCGTCCACCAGATGCCGGAGCCTGCGTCCGTCCGCCCAAGGGGGAGGAGCAGGGGGCGGAACACCGAGGACAGCCACCGCCTGCCAGAGGCCGGAGCCTGCGTTTGTCCGCCCAAGGGGGAGGAGCAGGGGACGGGGAACTCGCCGCCGACTTCCCGCAAAAGGAGGAGCCACCGCCGGCCGCCAGGGGGCGGATGGTCGGGCCGTCCACCGAGCGCCCAGGGCCACCACAAGGCACCACAAAGGAGAGAACCCCGGCTGGTTGAGGACCGAGCGGCAGCATGTCGGGGAACCGGACTTTTTTTTTTTTTCCTCTCTCCCCTCTCTCTTTCCGGTCGCTCCAATGGCTCCCGTCTCCGATGTCTCGTCTCGTCGCTACATACCCCCAGGGGAAAGGTACTCCAAGACTGGGAGACCCCCTGAGGGAGGGGGGGAGCAAGCACAGTCTCGGGGGTACCCCCCGGCCTGTGTGGGGTGATGGGGGTATGTAGTGGAGTAGGCGGGGCGAGACCGTGAGTCGAGGAGCGGGAGCATAAGAGAACGAGTGACCGGACCGTCTAGGAGAGAGGACCGGGCCCGGACACATGTTAAGTTTATATTTATGTTTGTGTGGGCGGCAGTGGTCCGTGAGGAGCTGCCGCCATTTTACTTTCGTTGTTTATTTAATTAAAGTTTGTTTAAATGTTCGCCTGTTCCCGCCTACTTCCTTCCCTACTTTGAACTGTATTACAATAGGTTCTCAAGATCAAACCCCATTCTGTTGGTTAAAGACATGTACGTGTAAATAATGATTCTGTTTATTTTGTTTTTTCAGTCACTATCCAAAACAATCATTCACCATCGTGACGGACACACCTGAGAATCTTCGACTGAAACAGCAGAGTGAGTTACAGAGTCAGGTGAGAATATACAACACATCAGCTCAGAGTCTCTAATTTGTGTGTGTGTGTATTAAAACTGTGTGTGTCTGAATTAGAACTATGTGTGTTTGTGTGTGTATTAAACTGTGTGTGTGTTGAAACTGTGTGTGTGTGTATTTCAGGTGAGATATAAGCGAGACTTTGAGGAGAGTAAAGGACGTGGATTCAGTATCGTCACGGACACACCTGAACTACAGAGACTCAAACAAACACAAGAACACATCAGCAACGTATGGACACACACCTTACAATCACTGTGTGTGTGTGCACGCATGCGTGTGTGTGTGTGCAATTTGGTCACTGATAAGAAAACACACAACAATTTTTCATTTTAAGTGTAAACAATCGCTTAATCGAATCGACGAGAATGTGACGTATGTTCTGTGATGAGCTACAGGTGAGAGCTTCTCTTATAACATGTTTAATTCATGTGCTTGTGTGATCCTTAACCCCCCCTCTCTCTCTCTCTCCCTCTCCCTCTCTCTCTCTCTCTCTCTCCCTCTCTCCTTCTCTCCTCTCTCCTCTCCCTCTCTCCCTCTCTCCTTCTCTCTCTCTCCTTCTCTCTCTCCCTCTCTCCTTCTCTCTCGCTCTCTCTCTCGCTCTCTTTTTCCACTGGAAGGCCGGACTTACAGCAGCTGTATGGAGTGTTGGCACATTCACAGTAATAGAAATGTAGTGTCTGTTTATATTTATCATTATAAATGAAGATAAACTGATCTGTAATAAATCAATGAACAGAACATGATCGACTGAAAGTGTTTTCTGACACGCATGTTCCCATCTGACTTATGTCGTATTTTAATTGATTGTTTAAAACTGCTCAGGTGTGATATTTTTCAGTGTTTTCTTTGTATTTTGTGTTGAGAAAGCTTTGGAGTTGTTGAGTGATTGTGAAGCAGCCATATGGCGTATCTCTGTGTGCACCACCAGAAGCTTCTGGCAAACTCACAGAACACATGAAGCCTCTTGTGTGTGTAATTGTGTGATGTTATCGGCAGTGACTGAGACGAGATGTGTGTAAGACTTCAGAGATGTTTCAATAAACCGTGTTTAATGTTTTATATGAAACTATAACAGCATGATTTCACACTGTGTGTGTGTGTGTGTGTGCGCGTGTTTGTGTGTGTGTGTCAGTGAGAGAGGACATGTGAAGCGTTTGGACATTCCTGTGATAAACTCAAGAGTTTCTAAATGTGGCCGCTGCTGTGATAAGAAGCTGTGATATGGAGAAAGTCTTCAGAAAGTCACAGTTGTGTGTCCTGTCGGCTGTGTTTCACTGCAGCGCTCTCATTCTCTCAGTTTGATGAGTTTTTATGATGTCTGATGTAGAAGAAGCTGCTCACACAGATGGAGGTGTTGATCCAAACACACAGGTGAGATCAGAGCTCATATCACAGATGACCTTCACACGCTGATGACATCACATGTGTCTCTTTTTCACAGGACCTTCACGAACCCATCACAGGTGATCCAGACCAGCGTGATCTAGACCTGCATGATCAAGACCAGCATAATTCAGATGTGTGTGAGCCAGACCAACGTGAGCCAGACCAGCATGATCCAGACATGCATGATCGAGACCTTTGTGAGCCAGATCAGCTTAATTCAGATGTGTGTGAGCCAGACCAGCGTGATTTAGACCAGCACGATCCAGACATGCAGGATCGAGACCTTTGTGAGTCAGATCAGCTTAATTCAGATGTGTGTGAGCCAGACCAACGTTATTTAGACCAGCATGATCCAGACCAGTGTGAGCCAGACCAGCTTGATTCAGATGTGTGTGATCCAGACCAGCATACGCCGAGCTCATTCACCCGTCAGGTGAGTGTCTGTGAATCCTCTGCTTCAGTGCGTGCGTGTGAGCTTTACAGTAAAACACATTGTAGAACAGTGCAGAAATAAGAAAATAAAGACAAAAAACTTTTAAAAAAAAGATATTGATATAATTTATAAATAAATGCATGCATAAAAATAAAAGAGCTGCTGATAATGTGAAGACTGGATATGACATGATCACAGCCATGAGTTGATATTCAGTAGAACAGCCCTTCTGCTTGTGTGCCATTATGACATGAAACTGAGCCTCACGGAGTCCAGATGTTCTGAACCTCTCAATGGCTGAAACCCATCGGCTCTTGTTATTCTGCATCTAGAGAACACAAAACAGAACTGAGACCTTAGAATTCATGTGGTTCAATTTGAACATATTTCTGTTCTTTCAGAATGACATCAATGAAATCATTCAGTCATGTGTGGAGGCCTTCACTCAGGTCATCAATGTGTTTTCATTCAGATGACTTTACCTGTTTCATGATTTGAGTTATGTGAAGTGTATAAAGTTAAAGAATGTTGATTCTTCAGGAGAATGAAGATTCTGTGCTCTGTGATGTTCTCAGTGAGGTGAGCGTGTTTATCTCACTGCAGACGTCACAGAGCACCAGATGAATGTCCTGAACGCTTCTCACATCATACTCACGTCTACATCATTTATTCTGAATGTATTCTTGTAGGACACACAGACAGATGAGGACACGTCAACACCTCCTGAGGTACAGTCAGATGATTTCCCATTCAAATGTGTATACAGTGAGGTGCTGTGAACTCATAACCTCCCAGCAGACGAGTGTGTGTAGACTAGTGTTGTGTTCTATGATCTTTAACAGAAGCCGTATGAAAACAGCAGAAAGAAGCTTGTGAAGCATTTACAGCCTGAAACATTAGACATTCAACACGCTGGAGAAATCACACAACTTTACAGTGAGGTGAGACATCAGCACAGACAACACAAGTGTTTAATGTGTGTTCTCTTTCATCATCTCGTGTTCGAGATCCACCTATGGGAAGGGCATCCGTGAGGTGGAACATAAACAAGAACATAAACACAAACTTAACACATGTCCGGGCCTGGTCCTCTCTCGTCAGCAGTCCTATCGCTCGTCCTCTTATGCTCCCGGTCTCCTCCGTGAGAGATGCGGGACCGGTGTGCGCACAGCTGATTCACACTATCACTCACGCCACCGGCCCCGCCTCGTTCCCCCATGACTCTCGTCCCGCCTTCCTCCTTACAACATTATAAACACCACATTTGTTGCCTCTAGTTGGAACATTATTACTGATTATTAGGACTTATGTTGTCTATTTTCACATTCGTGCGTGTCTGCATTTGCAGATCACAAACACACGACAAACTCAACTTGCGTTAGACCGTAACAAAGTATTTTACAGTGAAAATATACTCACAGGCTGCGAATCTGAAGCGCCAGCGAAGTTTTAATGGCTGGAACGGCCCCACTTTTTACCCAAAGCTTTGGTGCACAGTTGGTCTTAATCTCTCCCACATTCGTGAAGCAATCTTCGGTGAAATGCGCTGCTCAAACTTGAACATTGGGATTGTACTTTTCTGGAAAAGTGTTGTAAATAAAATGCTACCATTCGTTTTTAGTTGTCTCATCTTTTGGCAGGGCAAACAAAGAGGCTTTCTTTTCACAACCAAACACAGCGTCTCCGTGACATTGCTGCGGCGGTGACAATACAATGAGATTTACAAGTACGCCCACTATACTTGCGTTTAGATTTGGGCGGCCTTAGTCAAGTCATGTTGCGAAGTGACGTAGATTCGTTGGGGTGTGGTTACACGAGGCATTTCAGGCAGGTCTGGGTGAGCATTTGCTTTTAGATAGAATACATCTTTTGTTCCGACACTTTAATTTTTGCAATTTAACATGTCTAATACATGCATGGGCAACTTATAACACACCAAAGACACAGAAAAACACGTATTTCCGCCATATGACCCCTTTAAAGAAAAGAGCAGACAACGATCATTTGGTTTGCTCGACGGCGCACGAGGGTAAACTAAAGTAGCATTAAGCATTGCGTTAAGGGTCTCGCTCTCTATTTCACTGTCACAAAGCAAATCGAAATGCCAATATTACGTATTAAAATGCGTATTCATGTGTTGCAAATCTAATGAAGCTGGTAATGATTCTCTCTGCCCAATCAGTGATCTGTGTGTAAACATGTCACATTTTGGTATCGGTACAGTACGCTTGGAACCTCAACTGAGGTGGTACTAAAAAAACAAGTATCAGGTACTAGGTACCAGTGTTGGGTAAGTTACTCTGAAAAAGTATTTAGTTACTTGTTACTAATTACTTTCTATATCCCATATCAACCTTGATTAGTTAAGTGATTCAAGGATGGACATGAAACAGCTTATTTAATTCATTCAAATAAATAATATTAAACTACATAACGTACTCTTATATACTGTCCGAAGTATTACAAATGTGAGAATTATACATTAAAGCACAGATTTTAAAGTTAGACTTTAGATTTTTATGTCAATTCCACTATTGCACACGCATATATTACACAAAGTATTTAGTGTAATTACATCAGAAGTTACTGTAATTAAATTACAGAAAAATAAGAGTAATCCCTTACTTTACTTTTTCAAGGGAAAAGTAATTAAATTACAGTAACTAATTACTTAGTATATAGTTACACCTAACACTGCTAGGTACTGTACCCAATGGAAAACCTCCCAAAAGTGAGCTTTACCGAACCGTACCATGCAGTACTATGCAGTGGAAAAGCGCCTTTATACTGTGTGTTTTGTACAGAGACAGTACCGAGAGGAGGGCCGGAGAGATTTGTGTGTCAATCTCTACTCACTGCTGCCTGACACACAAGAAACTCAGTTTGCTCGAGAGATGTCAGACATTCAGAGTCAGGTACAACACTCACATCTCATCTGTCTCTCATGGGGAGTGCTCGACTCATTCTCATCTCTGTCTCACCTGTCTCTCATCAGAAGCGCTCGTCTCTTTCTCATCTCTGTCTCATCTCTTTCTCATCTTTACAGTAAGGAGCGCTCGACTCTTTCATCTCTGTCTCATCTCTTTATCATCTTTACAGTAAGGAGCGCTCGACTCATTCTCATCTCTTTCCCATCTGTCTCTCATCAGGAGGGCTTGACTCTTTCTCCTCTCTGTCTCATCTCTTTATCATCTGTACAGTCAGGAGCGCTCGACTCATTCTCATCTCTTTCTCATCTTTACAGTAAGGAGCGCTCGACTCTTTCATCTCTGTCTCATCTCTTTATCATCTTTACAGTCAGGAGTGCTCGACTCATTCTCATCTCTGTCTCTCATCAGAAGTGCTCGACTCTTTCTCATCTCTGTCTCATCTCTTTATCATCTTTACAGTCAGAAGCGCTCGACTCATTCTCATCTCTGTCTCATCTGATTCTCACCTGTAGAGTCAGGAGCGCTAGACTCATTCTCATCTGATTCTCACCCGTAGAGTCAGGAGCGCTCGACTCATTCTCATCTGTCTCTCATCTGTAGAGTCAGGAGTGCTAGACTCATTCTCATCTGTCGCTCATCTGTAGAGTCAGGAGTGCTAGACTCATTCTCATCTGATTCTCACCTGTAGAGTCAGGAGCGCTCGACTCATTCTCATCTGTCTCTCATCTGTAGAGTCAGGAGTGCTAGACTCATTCTCATCTGATTCTCACCCTTAGAGTCAGGAGCGCTCGACTCATTCTCATCTGTCTCTCATCTGTAGAGTCAGGAGTGCTCGACTCATTCTCATCTCTGTCTCTCATCAGAAGTGCTCGACTCTTTCTCATCTCTGTCTCATCTCTTTATCATCTTTACAGTCAGAAGCGCTCGACTCATTCTCATCTCTGTCTCATCTGATTCTCACCTGTAGAGTCAGGAGCGCTAGACTCATTCTCATCTGATTCTCACCTGTAGAGTCAGGAGCGCTCGACTCATTCTCATCTGTCTCTCATCTGTAGAGTCAGGAGCGATCAACTCATTCTCATCTCTGTCGTCACGCTCAACTCATTCTCATCTGATCTGATTCTCATCTGTAGAGTCAGGAGCGCTCGACTCATTCTCATCTGTCTCTCATCTTTACAGTCAGGAGCGCTCGACTCATTCTCATCTGATTCTCACCTGTAGAGTCAGGAGCGCTCGACTCATTCTCATCTGATTCTCATCTGTAGAGTCAGGAGCGCTCGACTCATTCTCATCTGTCTCTCATCTTTACAGTCAGGAGCGCTCGACTCATTCTCATCTGATTCTCACCTGTAGAGTCTCGCTTAGTAGAGTCAGGAGCGCTCGACTCATTCTCATCTGATTCTCACCTGTAGAGTCAGGTGCGCTCGACTCATTCTCATCTGATTCTCATCTGTAGAGTCAGGAGTGCTAGACTCATTCTCATCTGTAGAGTCAGGAGCGCTCGACTCATTCTCATCTGTCTCTCATCTGCAGAGTCAGGAGCGATCAACTCATTCTCATCTCTGTCTCATCTCTTTATCATCTTTACAGTCAGAAGCGCTCGACTCATTCTCATCTCTGTCTCATCTGATTCTCACCTGTAGAGTCAGGAGTGCTAGACTCATTCTCATCTGATTCTCATCTGTAGAGTCAGGAGCGCTCGACTCATTCTCATCTGTCTCTCATCTTTACAGTCTCTTCTCATCTGATTCTCACCTGTAGAGTCAGGAGCGCTCGACTCATTCTCATCTGTCTCTCATCTTTACAGTCAGGAGCGCTCGACTCATTCTCATCTGATTCTCACCTCAGGAGCGCTCGACTCATTCTCATCTGTCTCTCATCTTTACAGTCAGGAGCGCTCAACTCATTCTCATCTCTGTCTCATCTCTTTCTCAACAGTCAGAAGTGCTCGACTCTTTCTCATTGTTGTTGTTGTGTTACAGGTGAAATATAAAGCTGATGGAAAGAAGAATCTTTGTAGTAGTTTGTACTCACAGCTGCCCGATACCATTGAAACTCAACATGCTAAACTAATGACAGATCTACAGAGTGATGTAAAACAACCACTCTACTGTACACAATTCAGTCAGATGTTTCAGCATAATATGAGGTCAGCTCTTATATTTCTGTGTGTCTGTGTGTGTTGTCAGAATAAATATAAAGAGGCCTGCAGGAAAGACGTTTCCAAATGTCTGTACACACAACTGCCAGAAACACTTGACACACAACACGCCAGAGATGCCTACCTGCTTCAGAGGTACACATGCCTACCTGCTTCAGAGTGAGGTACACACAAACACAACACACGCCAGAGATACACCTGCTTCAGAGTGAGGCCACACACACGCCAGAGATGCGATGCAAGAGTGAGGTACACAAACACAACACAACACAACTTGCTGCTGCCTACAGAGTGAGGTGAGATACCAGTGAGGTGCCAGATGCCTACCTGCTTCAGAGTGAGGTACACACAAACACACACAGCCACCTACCTGCTTCAAGTGAGGTACACACAAACACACACAAACACAACACTGCCTACCTGCTTCAGAGTGAGGTACACACAAACACACAAACACAACACGCCAGAGATGCCTACCTGCTTCAGAGTGAGGTACACACAAACACACACAAACACAACACGCCAGAGATGCCTACCTGCTTCAGAGTGAGGTACAGCCAGAGATGCCTACCTGCTTCAGAGTGAGGTACACACAAACACACACAAACACAACACGCCAGAGATGCCTACCTGCTTCAGAGTGAGGTACACACAAACACACAACACAACACGCCAGAGATGCCTACCTGCTTCAGAGTGAGGTACACACAAACACACACAAACACAACACGCCAGAGATGCCTACCTGCTTCAGAGTGAGGTACACACAAACACACACACGCCACCTAGCTTCACAGCTGCCAGGAGGTACACACAAACACACAACACAAACACGCCAGAGATGCCTACCTGCTTCAGAGTGAGGTACACACAAACACACACAAAACACAACACGCCAGAGATGCCTACCTGCTTCAGAGTGAGGTACACGCCAGAGATGCCTACCTGCTTCAGAGTGAGGTACACACAAACACAACACGCCAGAGATGCCTACCTGCTTCAGAGTGAGGTACACACAAACACACACACAACACGCCAGAGATGCCTACCTGCTTCAGAGTGAGGTACACACAAAACACACACACACACGCCAGAGATGCCTACCTGCTTCAGAGTGAGGTACACACAAACACACACACACAACACGCCAGAGATGCCTACCTGCTTCAGAGTGAGGTACACACAAACACACACACACAACACGCCAGAGATGCCTACCTGCTTCAGAGTGAGGTTGAGATGCCTACCTGCTCCACGCCAGAGATGCCTACCTGCTTCAGAGTGAACACACAACACAACACGCCAGAGATGCCTACCTGCTTCAGAGTGAGGTACACACAAACACACACAACACACAACACGCCAGAGATGCCTACCTGCTTCAGAGTGAGGTACACACAACACGCCAAGATGCCTACCTGCTTCAGAGTGAGGTACACACAAACACAACACACAACACCCAGAGATGCCTACCTGCTTCAGAGTGAGGTAGCCTGCTACCTGCTTCAGAGTGAGGTACACACAAACACACACAAACACAACACGCCAGAGATGCCTACCTGCTTCAGAGTGAGGTACACACAAACACACACAAACACAACACGCCAGAGATGCCTACCTGCTTCAGAGTGAGGTACACACAAAACACACACACAACACAACAGAGATGCCTACCTGCTTCAGAGTGAGGTACACACAAACACGCACAAACACAACACGCCAGAGATGCCTACCTGCTTCAGAGTGAGGTACACACAAACACACACAAACACAACACGCCAGAGATGCCTACCTGCTTCAGAGTGAGGTACACACAACACACCACAAACACAACACGCCAGAGATGCCTACCTGCTTCAGAGTGAGGTACACACAAACACACACACACAACGCCAGAGATGCCTACCTGCTTCAGAGTGAGGTACACACAAACACACAAACACAACACACCAGAGATGCCTACAGAGTGAGGTACACAGCCAGAGATGCCTACCTGCTTCAGAGTGAGGTACACACAAACACAACACGCCAGAGATGCCTACCTGCTTCAGAGTGAGGTACACACAAACACACACAAACAACAACACGCCAGAGATGCCTACCTGCTTCAGAGTGAGGTACACACAACACACACAAACACAACACGCCAGAGATGCCTACCTGCTTCAGAGTGAGGTACACACAAACACACACACAACACGCCAGAGATGCCTACCTGCTTCAGAGTGAGGTACACACAAACACACACAAACACACAACACGCCAGAGATGCCTACCTGCTTCAGAGTGAGGTACACACAAACACACACAAACACAACACGCCAGAGATGCCTACCTGCTTCAGAGTGAGGTACACACAAACACACACAAACACAACACGCCAGAGATGCCTACCTGCTTCAGAGTGAGGTACACACAAACACAACACAAACACAACACGCCAGAGATGCCTACCTGCTTCAGAGTGAGGTACACACAAACACACAAACACAACACGCCAGAGATGCCTACCTGCTTCAGAGTGAGGTACACACAAACACAACACGCCAGAGATGCCTACCTGCTTCAGAGTGAGGTACACACAAACACACACACAAACACAACACGCCAGAGATGCCTACCTGCTTCAGAGTGAGGTACACAAACACAACACACAGATGCCTACCTGCTTCAGAGTGAGGTACACACAAACACACAACACAACACGCCAGAGATGCCTACCTGCTTCAGAGTGAGGTACACACAAACACACACACAAACACAACACGCCAGAGATGCCTACCTGCTTCAGAGTGAGGTACACACAAACACACAAACACAACACGCCAGAGATGCCTACCTGCTTCAGAGTGAGGTACACACAAACACACACAAACACAACACGCCAGAGATGCCTACCTGCTTCAGAGTGAGGTACACACAAACAACACACACACACAACACGCCAGAGATGCCTACCTGCTTCAGAGTGAGGTACACACAAACACACACACACAACACGCCAGAGATGCCTACCTGCTTCAGAGTGAGGTACACACAAACACACACACACACAACACGCCAGAGATGCCTACCTGCTTCAGAGTGAGGTACACACAAACACACACACAACACGCCAGAGATGCCTACCTGCTTCAGAGTGAGGTACACACAAACACACACAAACACAACCGCCAGAGATGCCTACCTGCTTCAGAGTGAGGTACACACAAACACGCGCCAGAGATGCTACCTGCTTCAGAGTGAGGTAACACACAACAACACAACACGCCAGAGATGCCTACCTGCTTCAGAGTGAGGTACACACAAACACACACAAACACAACACGCCAGAGATGCCTACCTGCTTCAGAGTGAGGTACACACAAACACACACACAAACACAACATGCCAGAGATGCCTACCTGCTTCAGAGTGAGGTACACACAAACACACACAAACACAACACGCCAGAGATGCCTACCTGCTTCAGAGTGAGGTACACACAAACACACACAAACACAACACGCCAGAGATGCCTACCTGCTTCAGAGTGAGGTACACACAAAACACACACAAACACAACACGCCAGAGATGCCTACCTGCTTCAGAGTGAGGTACACACAAACACACACAAACACAACACGCCAGAGATGCCTACCTGCTTCAGAGTGAGGTACACACAAACACACACACACAACGCCAGAGATGCCTACCTGCTTCAGAGTGAGGTACACACAAAACACACACAACACACACGCCAGAGATGCCTACCTGCTTCAGAGTGAGGTACACACAAACACACACAACAAACACGCCAGAGATGCCTACCTGCTTCAGAGTGAGGTACACACACAAACACACACAAAACACAACACGCCAGAGATGCCTACCTGCTTCAGAGTGAGGTACACACAAACACAACACGCCAGAGATGCCTACCTGCTTCAGAGTGAGGTACACACAAACACACACACACACAACCTACTGCTTCAGAGTGAGTACACACAACACACACGCCAGAGATGCCTACCTGCTTCAGAGTGAGGTACACACAACACAAACACAACACAACACGCCAGAGATGCCTACCTGCTTCAGAGTGAGGTACACACAAACACACACACAACACAACACGCCAGAGATGCCTACCTGCTTCAGAGTGAGGTACACACAAACACACACACAAACACACACAACACGCCAGAGATGCCTACCTGCTTCAGAGTGAGGTACACACACAACACACAAACACGAACCTGCTTCAGTGAGGTGCCAGAGATGCCTACCTGCTTCAGAGTGAGGTACACACAAACACACACACACACACAAACACAACACGCCAGAGATGCCTACCTGCTTCAGAGTGAGGTACACACACACACAAACACAACACGCCAGAGATGCCTACCTGCTTCAGAGTGAGTACACACAAACACACCAAACACAACACGCCAGAGATGCCTACCTGCTTCAGAGTGAGGTACACACAAACACATACAGAGTGCTACAACACGCCAGAGATGCCTACCTGCTTCAGAGTGAGGTACACACAAACACACACACAAACACAACACGCCAGAGATGCCTACCTGCTTCAGAGTGAGGTACACACAAACACACACACACACAACACACGCCAGAGATGCCTACCTGCTTCAGAGTGAGGTACACACAAACACACACACAAACACAAAGAGCCTACCTGCTTCAGAGTGAGGTACACACAAACACACACAAACACAACACGCCAGAGATGCCTACCTGCTTCAGAGTGAGGTACACACAAACACACACAAACACAACACGCCAGAGATGCCTACCTGCTTCAGAGTGAGGTACACACAAACCACACAACAACACCACGCCAGAGATGCCTACCTGCTTCAGAGTGAGGTACACACAAACACACACACAAACACAACACGCCAGAGATGCCTACCTGCTTCAGAGTGAGGTACACACAAACACACACACAAACACAACACGCCAGAGATGCCTACCTGCTTCAGAGTGAGGTACACACAAACACACAAACACAACACGCCAGAGATGCCTACCTGCTTCAGAGTGAGGTACACACAAACACACAAACACAACACGCCAGAGATGCCTACCTGCTTCAGAGTGAGGTACACACAAACACACACAAACACAAACACGCCAGAGATTACCTGCTTCAGAGTGAGGTACACACAAACACACACAAACAACACGCCAGAGATGCCTACCTGCTTCAGAGTGAGGTACACACAAACACACACAAACACAACACGCCAGAGATGCCTACCTGCTTCAGAGTGAGGTACACACAAATATGTTTTTTTAGAGAAAGTGATTGCGTGTGTTTGTGTGTGTTGTGTCAGATAAAGTATAAGGAAGGGCAGTTGTGTGTGGACGGCTCTTTGTTCTCTACACTGCCTGACACTCCAGACATACAGTTTGCCAGAGAGATGACCGACACTATCAGTGAGGTAAAACAAACACTTTACATACTGTATCTGACAACATAACAATATACTGCACACTCACTCTGTGTGTGTGTGTGTGTGTGTGTGTGTGTGTGTGCGTGCGTGTGTGTGCGCGTGTGTGTGCAGAATAAATACCGCGAGCAGGGCAAGAGGAGTATGAGCAGCAGTGTTTACTCTCAGCTTCCTGTGACGTCTGACACTGAGTTCAGCAGAAGCGTCAGTGATCTTCAGAGTGAGGTACACAAGTAAACTTCACATGTGCACCTCACGCGCACACACACACACACACACACACACACACACACACACACTGATGATGAATGAAATATTCTCTCTCAGGTGAAATATAAATCAGGTGTTAAAGATCAGATGAGCAGATGTCTGTACCATCAGCTGCCTAAAACTTTAGAAACTCAACACGCTAAAGAGGCTTCACAGCTCCAGAGTCAGGTATCTGTCACACACACAAACATTCCTGAAACAGACACACACTAAGCAGATATTTGTATTTGTGTATTGTCGTGTGTTCAGCTGAAGTACAGAGAGAGCCGTAAAGAGCAGATGGACACAAGTTTATATTCACTGATGTCACAGGTGAACATTCAGTCATTTATTTAATTATTAATTCATTCATTGATAAACAAACAACTCCATTGACTTCCATTGTATAAACACAACCACACCACAGAGATAATTCTCAAAATATCTTCTATTGTGTTCCACTGAAGAAAGAGTCAAATACAAACACATGAGAGTGAATAAGTGATGACAGAACTTCGAGATTTGGCTGAAAAAATTGCCCTGTTGACTCTCCAGTAGATTTGTGACAGTTTATGTGTCATGTGTCTAAATGTGTTTGTTTCAGATGAAATATAAAGAAGATTTAAAGGAGAACTGCAGTAATCTTTACTCTCTTATGCCTGAAACACTGGACACACAGTTTGCCAAACACACGGGTGAAATACAGAGTGATGTACGTACAACACACAAATATACATTCATCACAGTGTTGTGTGTGTGTCAGTGTGTGTTTCATGTGTTTGTGATTCAGGTGAAATATAAATCAGGTGTTAAAGATCAGATGAGCAGATGTCTGTACCATCAGCTGCCTAAAACTTTAGAAACTCAACACGCTAAAGAGGCTTCACAGCTCCAGAGTCAGGTATCTGTCACTGTATGTCTACATGAACGTGTCCGGCTGTGATGTCATACCATGAACGTGTCCGGCTGTGATGATGTCGATGTATGTCGTGAACGTGTCCGGCTGTGATGATGTCATCGTCTTGTGATGTCCGTGTCCGGCTGTGATGATGTCATCGTCTGATGTATGTCTACATGAACGTGTCCGGCTGTGATGATGTCATCGTCTGATGTATGTCTACGTGTCCGGCTGTGATGATGTCATATTCTGATGTATGTCTACATGAACGTGTCCGGCTGTGATGATGTCATATTATGATGTTTGTCTACATGAACGTGTCCGGCTGTGATGATGTCATCGTCTGCTGTATGTTCATGTGAACGTGTCCGGCTGTGATGATGTCATCGTCTGCTGTATGTTCATGTGAACCTGTCTGGCTGTGATGTCATCATCTGATGTATGTTCGTATGTATGTATGTATGTTTACACAGATGTCATATAAAGGTGTGAGGAAGGGCGATTTCTCTGGTTCCACCTTCACTGCGGTTCCAGATTCAGTTGAGATGAAGTTTGTTCAGGACATCCAACATGTTATCAGCGAGGTGAAGACTCACATTCATTCACAACAGCAGCATTGTGTAGATTTGTTGTGTACTGTATGTTGTTGTGGTGTTTTTTTCAGATCGAGTATCGTGAGGAAGGAAAGAAAAGTCTCTCGTCCAGCGTTTATTCACAGATGCCAGAGACGCCAGAGACTCAGTTTGTGAGATCCGTCAGTGATCTTCAGAGCGAGGTGAACAAAACACAAATCATCATTGTAATGAGCAAGGCGGGACAAGAGCCGTGAGGGAACGGCGCGAGGCCGGTGACGTGAGTGATAATGAGTGTCAGCTGCGCGTTACACCGGTCTCGCATCTCTCACGGAGGACGAGTTATCTCTCATGTTATCTCTCACATAAAAGGACGAGCGACAGGAGTGTACGACGAGAGAGGACCAGGCCCGGACTTTACGTTATGTTTTATTGTTTTTGTGTGACCGGCAGTCGACCGTGAGGGAGCTGCCGGCATTTTACTTTCGTTTTGTGGTTTGTTTATTTTATTAAAAGTTGTTAAATGTTCGCCGGTTCCCGCTTCCTTCTTACCATTCCTTGAACCTGAATCATAGAAGCATAAAAACACACAACATTAAACATAAATTCACTCTTGAAGTTTAAAAAAAAAGAATGAGTTTTGATTTTAATTCATGACGTAATACAGGGATCGATGGATCATACAGTGCGGTTTTATTGTTCTTTTGAGTTTAGGGAATCTGTGAATTAACTGTGTGTGTTTTATCATTCAGGTGAAATATAAGAAGTCTGAGAACGCAAACAACACACTGTATTCCACCCTGTCAGAGACGATGGACACACAACACGCTAAACATGTTACTGACATCATCAGTGAGGTCATTCAAACATCAAACTTCTTCATTTGTCTTTATATGTTCTGTTGTTTTTTAACACAGTCTTATTTCGTGTGCTGCAGGTGAAATATAAGCAGGAGGGAAAGCAGAGTGTGTCCCGACCTCTCTTCACACAACTGTCTGATACATCACACACGCAAACACAACAACACATTTCTGACCCACACAGAGAGGTAGAACACGTTACACACGTGACGTTACGCACGTCACTCATGTTCATCACAGTTATTAATGATGATGTTCTGATCTCAGGTCAGATACAAACAGAAAGATGATCAGAAGAGTTTATATTCACTGATGCCTGAGACCTCAGAAACACATCTGGCCAAACACATGAGTGACATCCAGAGCGAGGTAACATACTTCTGTCTCACTTGTGTTTCTCTCTCTCACTTTACTCTCTGTCTATCTGTCTGTGTGATGACAGTTAAATGAGTGAAGGTGTTTATACAGAGAAGAGGTTTGTGTTTGATTTCAGCTTCAGTACAAACAGGACAGTAAGAAGGAGGCGGAGAGTAATTTATACAGTCTGATGCCAGAAACACTTCAAACTCAACACGCTAAACACACGTATGAGCTGCAGAGTCACGTGAGTCTATGTGTGTGTGTGTGAAGTGACAGCAGTCAGTGACTTTTATTGTTTGTAGGGGAGGACTGTAAAAACATTTAACATTTGAGTAAAAATCTCTCTATATGTGTGTGTGTGTTTTCAAATGATGTGTGTTTAGAATAAATATAAAGAGAATCAGGGAAAAGACGTGTCTCTTTATGCTCATCTGCCCGAGACACGAGACACTGAACACGCTAAACACGTCGGCAAGATACAGAGTGAGGTAAGACATCAGACATCCATCAACACTGACCTGAGATCGGATTGACATGAGAGCCGACACATGTGTTTCTCTCTCAGCTGAAGTACAGAGAGACTGTGAAGAGAGATCTGCCTTCATCTTTATATTCTCACATGCCAAACACACCACAGATACAGCGAGCCAAAGATCTGAACACACTTCATAGTCAGGTATCAATAATACCACATGAAACACACACACAGCGTCAGCATCAGCACCGCAGGTGAAGAGTTGTGTTGTTGGGTTTCAGGTGAAATATAAGAGAGACAGTCAGAAGAACATCAGCTCTTGTGTTTATTCACATCTGCCTGAAACTCCAGAGATTGAGTTTGTGAAGACGGTGACTGAACTTCAAAGCGATGTGAGTTACACATCATCACACTTTACACACACCCATCTGACAGTCGTGTGTGATGATGTTTGTTTAAATCTGATGATTCAGGTGAAATATAAATCAGGTGTTAAAGATCAGATGAGCAGATGTCTGTACCATCAACTGCCTGAAACTTTAGAAACTCAACACGCTAAAGAGGCTTCACAGCTCCAGAGTCAGGTATCTGTCATACACACAAACATGTTTGGTGTGTTTTTCTATTTGACACATCTCCAGAGTCTCCAGGATGAAATGAGATCAAATAAAGTTTAAGGGCCCTATCGTACACTCGACGCAAGGCGCAGCGCAAGTGTTTTTGCTACTGTCCGCCCGACGCTATAGCGTATCGTGTTTTGGATTCGGTACTCAAGGGGGCCCCCTGGTGGTGCAGAGGCCCAACTCCACATGCGTAGTCTCCGTATAGCGAGGATCGGCTCTGGGTTTACTGCACGTTTTGCCCATGACCCATTAAGACCATGCGTCTGGCGCACTGACCGTTTTTCCCGTCCTTAAACTAGCAAAAGCGGCTTTGGACACTTTGGGCCCTGAGTGCACCTGCGCCCTGCGCTTAAATATCGGTTAATATCGTTAAAGATCCTTTAAATAGAGCCCTAAATGTCACACGTGTGTGTTTCTCTGTTGTGTTACTGTAGGTGAAGTATAAAGAGAGACATCACAAAGAAGATTCCTCATCGCTTTATTCCCGACTGACTGATACACCAGAGAATCAGATGGCCAGAGAAAAGTCTAAACTTTACAGTCAGGTACATCTGATCATCTGTCATCTGTGAATCCATGAGCTTCTGTACATCGTGGACAGTCCATGAATAAAACATTTCTGTTGTTCTTTTTAGCTTTACGGTAAACACACTGTGAAACAAACAAGACACAAACAACAGAAATGAGTCAAAACAATCATAACCACAAGAACACGATGAGTTCACACAGTACGTGATGTTGTGCACAGCGACTGGTGTTTGTGTGATAAGATGATGCTGTGATTTCAGGTAAAATATAAAGAGGACGGGAGGAGAAACGTCTCATCTTCTCTTTACTCTGTGATGCCCGACACTCCAGACACACAACACGCCAAACAACAGTGTGCACTACTGAGTGAGGTATTTGTTATGTCTCGGACAGCTGCAAGTATTCACCAGCAACTACGCGGTAACTCACTGAACAGCAGATGAATTCACTTCTCATACTTCTCCCTCTACTTACATACTTATACTTTCTTAGCTCTCTAGCGACACCTAGTGCCTGGAGCACTATAACATATTCCCCTTTTACTCAAGAACATTCCTTCGTTAGAAAATTCACATAATAACAAATGTTCCTGTAACTTAGACATCAGAATGAACTCTTACTGTACTCTAGGTACACTCCTAGTTATATTACTCAAAGGCATATCCAACACAACGGAAACCACAATTTGTATCAATTACTACATGCATCAAATATACGTTATTTCCCAATGTACAAAACTCCTTAACATTCTAATAAACAAGATCCCTTAACCTTTTCAATGAACACAGTCTTTCAACCACCTCGGAGAGCACCTTACGCGCTGAGGACGAGGTGAGACAACCCCAGCCGACCCGGAACTTTCTACCTGCACGTGGGGTGGCTGTGTGAGCCAGTCAGTCCCAGCGGTTGAAGCAGAACCACTCGGCAACAGTGCTTGCTGTGATGCATGCCATTTTCTACCGTCTGAAAGAATGAATGTATTCTTACCAACTTGCTCTCTGATTTCTTTCGGGTTTGAAAATCTTGGCTGTCCCTTAGATACGTGCCACGGAAGTTTAACACGCACTTTGTCGCCTTGTTTTAGAAGAGTTAGGCGCGTTCTCCGTTTCTAATCAAACCGCCACTTAATTTTTGCTTGTTGCGCCGACACTTGTCGCTGCAATAGACCTCTGAGGAGCTATGACATCCAGGCGATTGTGCATCTTCCTTCCATACAACAACTCGAACGGAGTCACTCCAGTAGTGGAGTGAGGAGTCGCTCTGTAGACGTGAAGGAATTCCGTAACTGTTTTTTTCCAGGGTGTTGACTCAAGTTTGCCAGACTGTATGCAACTCTTGAGCACTCTATGGAAGTGCTCTATCTCACCGCTGGCTGCCGGATGATACACAAGCATGCAGTTTTTACCATGGCTCGGCGGGAAAGGGAACAGGCTGAAGTGGATCAGGATTAAGTTTAGCCGTTTTGTCCGAAGCTTGACACAGCTGATAGGATGCAATAAAGCGCGTCACCGACTCATCCATCCGCGGCCACCAGTACAAATCACGTGACCGATGCTTTGTGCACAGTCACCCCCTTAAGTTGTGAGCAAGGTGGTTAACACTTGATGGTTCGTGCGTAATGTGAAGGTCCGACCCCACAAATACGACCTCCATTTCTCAACTGCCCAAACGCAGGCGAGGGCTTCTTTTTTCACAATCGAATATTTGCGCTCAGCAAGAGTGAGGGTTCTTGACACGAATGCCACGGTGTGTTCAGAGCCATCTGCGTGTATTTGCGAAAAGACAGCCCCGAGGCCGTTATCAGATGCATCGCTCGAGATGAACGTGGGCAGGTCACGGTTATACAAAGCCAAAGCAGGGCTATTGATCAATAGCTGCCTGACAGCCGAAAAACTGTCTTGTGCCTTTTTGACCAGGAGAATGCTGCATCCTTCCGCAAACAGGCACGTAACGGCTCAACCACTGATACAAAATTCTTAATGAATTTACTGTACCAAGATGGCAGCCCAAGAAAAGAGCGTAACTGGACAGTATCTATCGGAGCTGGTGCCTTTAAAATTGCGGACATGTGTTGTTTGTCAGGCTGAAGCTTGTGTGCTGCAAGCTGGTTTGTCTCAGATGACATTTTGTCTCATTGATTCTCAGTCCGGCATCTTGCAACCGCTGTTGAACAGCCTTCAGAGAGCGTTCAAGTAGTTTGCCAAATTTGGTAGTCCTTGCAGGATGGAACGCATCATCTTTTGAAAAGCAGACGGGGCTGAGGCCGATCCGTATGGCACTTGGCAGAACCTGAATAGTCTGTCGTGCGTGATGAAAGCGTTTAAGTCTCTGCTGTCAGGATGCAACATGACCTGATAATACGCACTTTGAAGATCAATAGTGGAGAACAGTGTAGCCCCAGTAAGTGACGAAAGCATATGCGGCAGGGGATAACTGTTGGTTACAATGGCCTTATTGAGTTCTCTAAGATCAATGCACAGGCGGATGTCACCCGTCTTCTTTTGCGTAACAACGATCGGAAATACCCAGGATGACGCATCGATTTTTTAATCAAACCCTCTCTTAGGAGGTGGCCCAGCTCGTCTGAAACAGCCGAACGAACTGACAGTGGTAATCGGCGCAGTTTTTGGCGGACCGGGACAGCACTGTCTGACAACTTCATCTTAGTACTGCCCATTGAGACGCAACCGTAACCCTTTCATTAGATCCATTTCAAGCAAAGCGATGCCCGAGTCAACTATGTAGAGATTTTCAGGGCAGGTGACGGCCTCTCTAGACACGGTGGCGGGCAAACGCTTTAGTACTGGTGCTCGGGAGTATGTGACCAAGTGAGCGGCAGGTGGCCGAAGGCGCACAGGACTAAAATGAGCCTCATAAATGGACATCGGCAGAACAGAAACGGCTGAACCAGGATCCACCATCAACTCAACCTCTATTGTAGTAGTGGCAGCACTTATGGAGACGGGGCATACGATTCTGTTTGCAACATACGAGGCAAAGCAATCTTGTCCACTGAACGGGTGTCCGCTGATCGACACACTCTGGCAAAATGCCAATTTTGCATGGGCAGCGGGGCAATGTTGTGCATTGGCTAGATGTTTGTCCGACCCACAGCGGAAGCATGTGCGGGCTGAAGATGTAAGTGTTCTTGAGCCAGAGGACAAAGTTTTATTGTGTGGTGGTTTAGGTCTGCGTCGATCCATGGCATCTTTGACCGCAAGCGCATCACCTGCACAGGTAAGGAATGAGTCCCAGCGATACTCTTTGCCAGTTCACTGGCTGCGTGGCGATCGTAATGGCCAGCGATAACGTCAAGTATGTTTCTAGCAACAGTCTCTCACGTATGCTGTGACTCGCCACATGTTCAATTAACTGATCCCTGACCATGTCATCAGTGTTAGGACTAAACTCACATTTGGAAACCAACTTAAAGCGGCCATGTACTGTATAACGGATTCGCTGGGAGCTCGTGCACGTTTATGAAATGAATGTCTCTCCGCTACCACGTTGAGTTTTGGGTTGAATTATGATTGCAAAGCAGCAATTGCCGAGCGGAGTGTGTCACCTGTATCGGGCAGAGTGTAGAAAATGTGTTGTCCTTCATTACCGAGACAATGGAGTAGTAGGGCCATTTTCCTCCGTTCGGGCCAGTCATCACCTGTAGCATTGATGACCAAAAGGTAGTTACGGAAGATTTTCTCCCACGTTGTAAAAGGAATAGCCGATTCCCCTGGACATGGAAGCAAAGGGCTCGGAAATGGGGCATTTAAAGCGGCCATCCTACTTTAAAGCAGTGTGCAGGTATGCAGAATCCTCGTCCCCAATTTGTTATGTCTCGGACAGCTGCAAGTATTCACCAGCAACTACGCAGTTACTCACTTATTCTTTATTTTTAACAAAAGCAGATGAATTCACTTCTCATACTTCTCCCTCTACTTACATACTTATACTTTCTTAGCTCTCTAGCGACACCTAGTGCCTGGAGCACTATAACAGTAATGCTCACTACACTTCTACAACTACGCCTGCTTCTCTGTGAACAACGCTTGGAGGAATGTATTCATTTTCAGTGTGATGCTAACTATGTGTTATTCATCAGCCGTGTGTTGTGTTGTTGTGTAGAATGAGTACAGGAGAGAGGGTCAGGAGGAATTATCAGACTGTCTGTACTCACAGCTGCCTGAAACACTTCACACACAGTTTGTGAAAGACGTCACGCCGCTCATCAGTCAGGTGATCTACACACATACACATACACACACACACACTTATTTCATTTCTTCAGTCTCAGTGCCGTCAAGTCTTGAAGTTCATCAGTTTTTATTCATCAGAGAACACGTCACATTCTGTCTGTCAGAGAACTCTTACTAAACTAAAACACACATCTTACAGAAACTACACCAAAACCAAATGTGCATTTGCTCAATTCCATCTGAAAAGGATGATGTTTAGTTCAAGTGTTTCACACCATGTAGATTTAGATTTGAATTGAGCTGATTTCTTGACGTTTATCTCTTGAATGTTTTAGATGAAGTATCAAGCGTCGGGTAAGATGGAGATGAGCACGGCTTTGTATCACACACTGCCAGAAACTAAGGACACACAACACGCCCGAGACGCTTCAGACATACAGAGCCAGGTGACGTCTTCACAAGATCAACAGCTGAATGGAAGCATTGCTTTCTCTTTAACCTCTTTAAAATCTGTAATATCACTAATAATCAATAATGATCGATTGAGCACCTGATTGATGACGTCACTCTCTTCATCAGATCAAATATAAAGAAGGAAAGACGGATCTGTCGTCCAGCGTTTACTCACAGCTATCACAAACACCTCAGACTGAATTCACTGCTCAAGTGTCAGAGCTTCAGAGTGATGTACAGTATTACAACAACACAAGTCATACATACAGAATCACATGTCAACAGTGACACCTGATGTGTTGCCTCATATTCCTCAGAATAAATACAGAGAGGAGGGCAGAAAAACACTGAGGACGAGTGTTTATTCTCAACTGGCCGAGACGACAGACACACAGTTTGTCAAGACAATGACGGAACTGCAGAGTGATGTGAGTGACACAAACACCACAAACACACATCGGAGCTCTCTCACAGTCATGTGTCGTGTGTTTGTGTGTTTCAGGTGAACTATAAAGCTGCAGGTAAGAAGCAGATGACCAGCGCTTTATATTCTCTGCTGCCCGAGACCCTGGAAACACAACACGCACAAGAGATCACACAGCTGCTGAGTGAGGTGTGTGTGTGCATCACATGTGTCATGATAAACACGTCATATAAATCAACATTTACTGTGATTTCAGAGTAAATATAAAGAGCAAGCGAAGAAAGAGATTTCCGACAGTCTGTACGCTCGACTGCCCGAGACAACACAAACTCAACACAACAAACACATCTCTGAACAGCTCAGTCAGGTGTGTGTGTGTGTGTGTGTGTGTGTGTGTTGTGTTGTGTTGTGTTGTGTTCTCACTGTGTGATTTGTTTCTTTCAGAATAAATACAAGCAGAAGGTCAAACAAGAGATTTGTAAAAGTGTTTACTCACAACTGACAGACACACAAGAGATGAAGTTTGCCAAACAGATGACACAACTCCAGAGTGAAGTATGTGTGTGTGCGTTGTAAGAAAGGTGATTGTTGTGATCTTCTGTGCTTTATTCCCAGTGTTGTGTTGTTGTGTAGAATGAGTACAGGAGAGAGGGTCAGGAGGAATTATCAGACTGTCTGTACTCACAGCTGCCTGAAACACTTCACACACAGTTTGTGAAAGACGTCACGCCGCTCATCAGTCAGGTGATCATCATCAAGACTCTCAGTTTTCTCTTATGTGTTTTAATTCATCATTTGGAACTAATGTTTGTGTGCAGATAAAATACAAAGAAGAAGGAAAAAAGATGATGGAGAACTGCCTGTACTCACAACTGCCCCAAACTACTGCAACACAACACGCCAAAGAACTGACACAACTCTACAGTCAGGTACTCACACTTATATTGATCAGATGTGTACACATCATGGGTTATTTAAGGTCAACCAGAGGTAAATGTGTTGATAATTCTATGAGTTGTGTTGATAAAGTCATGAATAAGAAATTTACAAAGCACTTTTTGTGTTCTCATTTTAATGTTAGCTTGTGTGTAATTCCAAATTACCTAGTAAAGATTATTGATAAACTTTTAAACTATCTTCATTTATAAGACTCTTTATATGATTCTAAGGATCTCAATGTGACCTCATGAGCAAAAATTACACCAACAAATTCCACCAACAAAAACAGTGTTTTGAGAGTTTTGAGTAAATATACATCCGTTACATTTCATTTGTTGACTCTGCTGATGACACAAGTTTCATGTGTGTTTGAATGACAGAAAAGTTACACAAACGCAGGGAAAGTGGAAACACAATCGTGTCTGTACACTCAGATGCCTCAAACCATTGAGACTGTGTTTGCTAAAGAAGTGTCTAAACATCAGAGTAATGTGAGTGTGCATCACAAATACAAAACAACATGTGCTGGCTGTGTTTGTGTTAGTCATTGTGTTAATCTTGTGTTTTTGTAGAAAGCATATAAAGAGAAGTTTGAATCTGAGAAAGGCAAATCAGACTACACACACATGAAGAATCTGCCTGACGTGACACACGCCATACAGGTCAACAAACACCAGAGTGATGTAAGAAATCAACACACGCCACACATGTCAACAAACACCAGAATGATGTAAGAAATCACACACACACACGGGTCAACAAACACCAGAGTGATGTAAGAAATCACACACATGCCACACATGTCAACAAACACCAGAATGATGTAAGAAATTACACGTCACACAGGTCAACAAACACCAGAGTGATGTAAGAAATCAACACACGCCACACATGTCAACAAACACCAGAATGATGTAAGAAATTACACGTCACACAGGTCAACAAACACCAGAGTGATGTAAGAAATCAACACACGCCACACATGTCAACAAACACCAGAATGATGTAAGAAATCACACACACACACACACACACAGGTCAACAAACACCAGAAAGCATATAAAGAGAAGTTTGAATCTGAGAAAGGCAAATCAGACTACACACACATGAGGAATCTGCCTGACGTGACACACGCCATACAGGTCAACAAACACCAGAGTGATGTAAGAAATCACACACACGACACACGTCAACAAACACCAGAATGATGTAAGAAATCACACACACACACAGGTCAACAAACACCAGAGTGATGCATGAAATCACACACACACACAGGTCAACAAACACCACAGTGATGTAAGAAATCACAAGTCAACAAACAATGGAGTGATGTAAGAAATCACATATCACACAGGTCAACAAACACCAGAGTGATGTAAGAAATCACACGTCACACATGTCAACAAACACCAGAGTGATGTAAGAAATCACACGTCACACATGTCAACAAACACCAGAGTGATGTAAGAAATCACACGTCACACATGTCAACAAACACCAGAGTGATGTAAGAAAACATGATAACTAATGCTAATGTGGATGTTGTTGTTATAGGTGATGTATCGCAAGGGGAAAGAAGAACTTCATAAAAACAGTGAAGTCACAGACAGACCAGACATTCTGAATGCCATACGAGCCACTAAACTCGCCAGTGACGTAAGTCACACACACACAACACTGATTGTACACACCGTGAGAGACACACACACAAAACATTAAAGACAGGTGACAGCTGTGGTGCGGCAGAATATATACAAACAGGTCTCATCACATTCATGAGAATCAAACACACACACACATGTATCTTATGAGCATATATCTGTAGTGTATTTCATTGTGTGTGTGTGTGTGTGTTCGCATGTGCGTGTGTATTATTAATGCACATCACAGGTGCTGTACCGGAACACAAGTAAATGTAAGACATTCGACCAGCGAACGTTGCAAGAGAGACCCGACATCCAACACGCAAAACAAGCTGCAAAACTGGCCAGTGATGTGAGTCACACACAGACACACACACAACTGTCCAGTCTTGAAGATAATTTTTCATTGATAATGTGGAGTTCTTCTGAATATCCAGTCAGAGAGAGGATTCATGACAGTTTTGTGTGTTATTTGTCAGAGTTGTGGTGCAGTGGAGTGCACATGTACATTACACAAATAAAGATCTCACGGGTTTGAGTCCGACCCGTTTCATGCCCTGATCACACTGCACTGTTACAAATAATACAGACAAAAAAGACCAATAAAAATCAAATAATAAATATCTAAAATATAAGGAGTTTGTGTGTTGTGCAGGTGAACTACAAGCAGAAGTTTGAAAAAGAGATTAAAGAACAGAGGCCTCAATACAACCCCAAAGAGTGTGTGAGCTTCAAACATGCACTAACTGCATCTGAGCTGGCCAGTCAGGTGAGAGATCACACAA
>VCII01000162.1:177500-466635 GCA_006030095.1 Triplophysa siluroides
AGATCATAACTGATTGATCACCGCTGATGGTACAGTCTGACTCTCATCATGCTTCAATAAACTCTTTCCTTAATAGAACAGAACAGAATAGAGATAGAGAATAGAAGAAAAGAGCTGAAATGAATGCTGATGTTTTAGGATGTAACAGTTGTGTGTGTGTGTGTGTGTGGTGTGTGTGCGTGTCCCACACAGAGGGTGTATCGAGCGCTGTACGATTACTCTGCACAAGATCATGATGAAGTTTCATTTCGTGACGGTGACGTGATCATTAACGCTCAGCCCATCGATGAGGGATGGATGTTCGGAACCGTTCAGCGGACAGGAAGATCCGGCATGCTTCCCGCCAACTACGTGGAATGTTTCAACTGAGAAACGTCGTCCATTCCTGTTCTTCTGTTTGTCGGTCTGTGTTCATCTTTAAAGCGCATTACACACATTCATGTGGTTTCTTTACTTCCAGCTTCTGTTCTTCATTAGATTTCTGTCGCGTATGACCCTCAACACGCCACCAAATTTCAGGTCTAAACGGCAATAAGTGCTGATCTTTTTCTGCTCTCAGGGTCTGCTGTTATATTTCCAGAGAAGAGAATGTTTTGCATGTCATGTAACGCGCACTGTTTGTTGTGACATCACAGAAGTGTGTATTGGTTGTTTTAGATTTGATTTGATTTGATTTACTGACCTTCAGAAGCGCTGAAACAAACACAGCCGAAAAGATTCTCTGTGTGACACTGGAACATGAAACATCTAGTGTTTGTGCTCTTTTGTTTCTTTGTGTTATTTTATTGTGTGTGTGTGTGTGTGTGTAGGGGGGTGTACTTTAAGAATGTGGTTTTTACACTGTTCTGTTTTCACACATGCACATGCCAGTAGATCTCTTTAACAGTTGGATTCGTTCAGTCAAATGTTTGCAGTGAAGGACATGCTGACCACAGATCAGGATCAACAGCGTCCATCCTGATTTCATCATCTCACTGTTCACACGCTGCACAATCTGTCGACAAGACCTCAGTGTATTTGAATCATTCATTCTTGTTTTAGCATGTAAACGTATTCGACTGGTGACAGTTATAACAGACTAAATATATGGTGTTTCATGTACACTGTGCTCTTGTTTCTAGCTTACACTTTATTAAATAGCACTTATTTAACATTTTATTAAGAAAATACCCATTAACTTGTTTTAAACTCAGCCACGTATAAAATGTGGCTTCTGTGCCCTTTTAATCACCTGAATGCACACATATAAAGTGTGAAAGATGGTGATCAGTATGTGGTGAAAGCGTCGTGGTTGATGAGTTTAAAGTGGATGATCAGCAGGTTTTCAGATGGAATGCAGGTGTTACTGTGTGTACTGGATGCAATTGAAAGTCGATTCTAAAGTTTGGGTTTTTATGGGTTCTGTTGAATTAATTTTGTCACATCACTGTTTTTTCTGTTAACATGTGTAGTGTTTCACAATGAAAGAAATTAAAGAGCTGTTACCAGCACTTCTGTCTGTGCGTTTATATAGTTGCTGTTTGCTATATGAACACTACACTGCCGTTGTCTGATCTGAATTTTTTCTCCAGTTTAAGCACACGTGTCTTTGTGTGGGACGTCGTACGTGCGCATGCGCAGCGTGAGGTGACCCCGAGGGACACGTGTGTTTACGTTCATATCTTCCCCCAGGGGGCGCTGAGCGGCTCATAAAGCCCAATCCACCATTCAACAACACGAATGTCTATAAATCCCAAGGATTTGGTGCCTGATATACGTGTTGAAAATGCTCATTTGAACTATGATAATACTGACAAACACGAATCGTCATTGAATTATAAAAATTCAGTGGAAGTTAAAAGCAGAATATGGATTATTTAAGTCTAATGTATCGCCCTTTCTTCAAATCGGCGTGCCATTCCAGCGCTTTTCTATTATTTTATTTATTATTAATAAAGTATAAAAGAGTACAAACATACACAACTCATAACAACACAAATAAAATAAACATTACATCAATAAATAAAACTTGGGGTATAATTTGAAAAATGAAATTACAATCTATGTCAGGGGCTAAATCAAGCACATAAATTAAATTGACATAGTGCTTCGTAAGTCTTTTTTGTTTTTTATATTGCTTACAGTTTGTCCATATTGTTTAATTTGCCAGCGCTTCTCTTTCAATACACGTGTCCGTGCGTGTGACGTCAGCGGTGTCCCGGATGACGCGCAAGCGCAGTGCAGTTTTCCTCTGAGTGGAGTCAGTCAGCGGTTGACGTGCGTTTGTGTTACAGGTTTTTCATTCTTTCTCGTCGTCGTTTCATTTGTGTGTGTTTGACGCGATGAGGCTGTTGAGTAAACTGCTTCTGCTGCTCCTGCTGGCGTTTCCCGCGACGCTGCTCGTGAAGGGTGAGTTTACACGACACTTTTCACGCCTGTATGATCAGGCCGCAGGTTTATAAAACTCTGTGTATGTGAATGTGATGAACACTCTGTACGTGTGATCTTTAAACTCATCACTAATCTCACCTGAAGTCTGATTGTGTAGTGTTTGAACACGTTTAAACGTGCTGCGTGTATATGTGTGTGTTCGGTGTGTGTGTGTGTGACGTGTCCTTCTCGCGGCAGCTGTGATTCATTCAAACTCTGATCATATCACATTAACACACACTATACTTGAATATATCTCACTTTCACTTGAGTAAAGGACTTCTGCAGACATCATTCCACGTATTACTCTTCAGATGTGCTCACGGACTCTTTCAGCCCTTTACTCGAGCACTTCCACAGACGGCTGAGGTCATGAACGACATACTGTAGTGTTTACTGTAGCGAACCGTAGTCAAAATGATCGTGAAGAACACTGCGGTTTATCAGTTCACTGAAGTTAATACTGCAGCGTACATTCACTGAATGTGTGCTCGTTACTAATACTGTTTACTGTGGTAAATACTGAAGCATACTACAGTATATTTGTTGGTGCACGCACACATGTTTATCTCACTTTTAAGACACGATTGCTTAATAATCCTGATGTATTGATTGAGCGTGTAAAGGAATCAGAATGTGTGTGTGTGTGTGTGTCATCAGGTCCTGGGGTGTCTGCACAGGACGCTACTGAAGAAGAGGAGGCTGTGGATGAAGATACGGCTGAGGATGTGATGGCTGAGGATGAAGATGATGAAGCTGAGGTGGAAGATGACGACAACACTGAACTAGTAAGACTCACAAACTCTCCTCGTGTGCCAAGTACATGAGCAGCTGTTTGTCATGCCGTGACGTTTCTGCTTTCAGACTGAAGAAAAGGAAGAAGAGGAAGAAGAAGGTCTGGTGGGTGAGATGAAGGCTTCGCCCAACGCTGACACCACCATCCTCTTCGTCAAAGGAGATGGTAAACGTGTGACACGAGCCATTCATCTCTCACCTGAAGATCACATGAAGTTCTTGTTTCTCGTCGCGGTGCCAATAGGAATCTTTTGTGTCTTCTTTCTCCATTCCAGATTTTCCTGCCAACAACATCGTGAAGTTTCTGTTGGGATTCACCAATAAAGGTTCAGAAAACTTCATCGTGGACTCTTTGGACGCTTCGTTCCGTTACCCTCAGGACTTCCAGTTCTACATCCAGAACTTCACGGCTCTTCAGCTGGGCACAGTGGTTCCTCCTCAGCGTCAGGCCACTTTTGAATATTCCTTCATCCCTGCCGAGCCCATGGGTGGACGTCCCTTCGGTCTGGTCATCAACCTGAACTATAAAGACAGCAGCGTGAGTCGAGAGAAAGGAGACATGATGATAAATCACACTCGGGCCAGAGGTTTAATCTGAAGTTTCTCTTCTGTGTGTTTCAGGGTAACGTCTTTCAGGATGCTGTGTTCAACCAGACAGTGACCATCACTGAGAGGGAGGACGGTCTGGACGGAGAGACGTAAGAATGTTTTGAACCCTACAAAATAACACAGAAAAGTCTGGAGAACAGAGTCACTAACTCCTCCTTGATTATTTATGGGTTTCACATTTGAGCAACAGTATTTAACTCATGGGGATTGTTGTGTAGTCAAACTCGCACTGTTCTCTGATCAGTTGTACTGTGTATGTTCCTCTGTGTGCAGAATCTTCCTGTATGTGTTTTTGTCTGGTCTGAGTCTGCTGGTGATCGTCGGCTTGCATCAGCTGCTGGAGTCACGCAAGGTACACGGAGATCACCAGTCTTCTTTACATGATGTTCCGTTCAATGCACACCAACAAAGATTGAGTTCATGCTCAACAGCAGCTGATCCGCTCCACTGTTTCATGACTCCATTGTGTTTTCTACCGTGTGTGTGTGTGTGTGTGTGTGTGTGTGTGTGTGTGTGTGTGCGCGCGCAGAGGAGGAGACCGGGTAAAGTTGAGATGGGAACCTCCAACCACAACGATGTGGACATGAGCTGGATCCCACAGGAGACGCTCAACCAGATCAGTGAGTTTCAGCCAGTCAGTTTTTGACAATCACTTGATTTTGTTGATGTGTCGGTGGTATCAGAATATAAATGAGGGTCTTTCTGTTTCTGAGAGCTTGTCTAATATCTCTCTGTCTTCTGCTTGAGACCAATCACAGCTCTGATTCAGTTTGATTTCTGCTGGTTCACTCACTCATTCGCTCTCTCTTTATTTCCTTCCTTCCTTCTCTCTCCCTCTCTTATCTTTAGTGGCGAGTCGACGAGGTGAGAGTTTGATTCCTGTCTCTTGTGTTTCTCTTTAGTTCAGACTGGCTCTGTCTGAGAATGGTTAGAGATGTTGTTGTTTTGTGTGTGACTGATGTTGAACTGTCTCGTCAGATAAAGCGTCTCCCAGGAGATCTCCACGAAAGAGGACTCAGAAACGCTCCGCCGGATCAGATGAGTGAGAGAAACGCTCATCGCTGCTGCTCATCATGCGGCTGCTCTTGTGTTTTCAGGGGAATAACAGATTCTGCTCATCACTGAACACACAGAGACTGACACACACACACACACAGCAGATGGTTTTTTTCGGCTAACACACGAGTGAAATGTGCAGGTCAGCCATTAAAGCGTCTGTAGTTTTGCTTTATTTTTCAAATGGTGTTTGTCATGTTATTTTGATTCTTTACTCGTGTCTGTTGTTCTGCATGAGCTCATGAATGTGTGGAGGATTCTGGGATTTAATTTGATCCGCACAGTTTAGTTTTTTTGCTTCTAATTGATTAATTGATTCTTTAGTTCTTCAACTTTTTTTTTCTGCTGACATTTCAGCCGATGAATTGATACTGACTGATTGATCTTGAACATGGATAACGATTTGCTTTCATAAGGTGCCTGCTTTCCATCATTAGACTTTTCATTCTAGTAGATTCCTCACAGATTGCTCAGTGATAAACACGGATGTATTCGTACGATTGAGGAGTGTGTGCGTGCGTGCGTGTGTGTGTGTAATCTGAGTTTGTGCTGTTGAGAAACTGATGGTGTTTAATACTTTACGGCACAAACACAGACACTTTTCCTGATGTGATTTCTGGACTATAATGTTGATGCTGGGTTTATCACAGCTTAATTTCAGGATGACGAAAAACTTTTTTCCCTTTTTTTGTTTCGTTTTTTTTTTCGTGTTAAGAACAAATACAATTTGAGTGTCCATTTTCTGAGAACATTTTTCACCGAGCGAGTGCTGTAATATGTGAAGTTCAAGATTTACTTGGACAAATAAACATGAAAAAATCTGTTTTTGATTCAAGAGTATTTTTAAAAGTGTGGTTTTATGAGCAATAGTTATGTTTATTACAGAACTGAAGATTAATATATATAAAATTACAATATTTACATTATGCATTTGGCACACTTTTATCCAACTTTATACTACATTGCATTATATTATCCATTTGTTTCTGACTACAATCCCCTGGGATCTGACCCATGACCTTGGCGTTGCTAGCTCCATGCACCACTGAGCCACAGGAAATAATATAACACGTTAAACCTGGTATGAAATCATTTATTAAATACATTTTTAGGTTAAATTACAATTTATAAAAAACCTTGCCATGTTGCTGCAGCGTCACTTTAACTGTTGATGATTGGCTCTTTTCACTGGGAGGCGGGACTTCAGACCGAACGGCACATGACATCAAGTATCGCGAGAGCGATTCGAGAGTTGAGTTGATCAAGTTTGACGTGTGCAGATGTTGCTGTTCGCCGCTGTGTGGCGTCACTGAAATTAAACGCATCATTTATTTTACATCATCAATACAAACCTGAAACCTGCAGGAAAATGTTTCGTCTTTACTGCTTTTGACCAGAGAGAGACGTAATGTTATGAAGGAAAATGCAACATGAATTTATTGTAGTCTAAACATTAGATATGCATTGGTTTAACATTGGCATTCAAATACAGATCGAATCTAATTGTTTCAAATGTTTGTCGGGCACATTTTTCTTAATGTTATTTTAATTTCAGTTTTCCATCATGGATGTGTATTTATTAAGAAATAATGTTCAGGCAGCAGATGTGAACAGAATTAAGGAGTTGTGGATATAAACTCTGGTCTGTCTAGTATAAAGTTCGTATGTTGATCCTACAGAGGAAACTTTCTAATGGTTCAGTGTTTTGTGTTTGTTTGAATATTGTTCTGGTTTTGTCCTGTAGATCAGATCAGTATATTGTATCTTCAGCTTTGCAGCTCACAGCAAAAGATCCACATCCGAATCCACATCTCAGAGCAGTAGATGAGTGGGGGTGTGTGTGTGTGTGTGTGTGTGTGTGTGTGTGTGAGACAGCCGCCAGCAGATTCCTCTATCATGTCTCAAGCGCGCGCGTGTGTTTGTCTGAAGATCACACGGAGATTTCACTGAAAGTGTGAAGTTTAACATCACGAGAACTTTCCTGCAGCACAGATCACGAACACATGCACGCGCGCGCGCGCACACAAACCTTCAGACGCGTTCAGTGAGATTCATTGGCGGGTAATTCGACACATTCGCGCTTTCTCTGTGTTTACAGGCTTTGATGTCACCGCGTATTGTTGTGTATCGTCAGTCGGACGCCGCTTTTGTCTTTGATGTGTTGAGCTGTTTGTTTATTCCGTCTCTCTCTCTCTCTCTCTCTCTCTCTCTCTCTCTCTCTCTCTCTCTCTCTCTCTCTCTCTCTCATCCGTGTGTTGATGTAGGTCGGACGGGTTTGGTTCGGGTCGGGTCGGAATGCAGTCATCATCAGCATCAGTATCAGTATTTCTCATTGTTGTCTCAGGTGTTTCTCTCGCTTTGGGCTGTAATAAAGCGTTGTGTGCCAGTGATGTCAGCAAATGTCTCATTCAGGTAAGTCGCACTTTCTTTTGTTTGGTTCTGTGAAGGTGAACCGGTTCGAGCATGGAGCTCGTGTGTGTGTGTGTGTGCGTGTGTGTGTGTGTGTGTGTGTGTGTGTGTGTGCGTGTGCGCGCACATTCTTCAATGAACTCGTGTTTATAATGTGTTTGACTATCGCGCTGTGTTCGTGTTTTACTCGTGATAAATGTCACTCGACCTTCACGTTGAGATGAAAGGACTCGTCTTAACACGTCTGCTCTGTTAGTGTTGAGACACAATATATACAGTCAGATGTGCACGAGTCGAAACTAGTCTGTGTGTGTGTGTACCTGATGAAGTGTGGTGGTGTTGTGTTGTGTTTTACAGGAGTTGTGTCAGTGTCGACTTCAGGACGGGAATTGTTCGTGTTGTAAGGATTGTATGATGTGTTTGGGCTCTCTGTGGGAGGAATGCTGTGACTGTGTGGGTAAGAAAACTCTCACGTGATCGTGTATAAGGGTTTAAGGTTGTGTGACGTCACATCCTCACGTGCAGCAGAAATGAATATGTGGTGTTTTTGGTTGAAATTCTGTACACGTCTGTTTTATAATAAACAAGAAAAGAAACTGACAACCCAAAGCGTGGAGTACAGCCTACCGAGTGATCAATATGGAATTCCTTTTCTCCTCTTATCATGTCAGTAGTTCAGCTTTAGTTGCACGCGTGCAGTTCATGATCATATTATGGGGTGTTTTTTTAGGATTTGAATGTTCTTTTCTAGGATTTACAGCAAAAGCAGTTGTGCCCTCAATGGCCGCACACGTTCTCTAGAACGCCGGAACCTTTGTCTTTCTAATCTAATCAACATCACTGTCGTCTTCACAGGGATGTGCAACCCTAAAAACTACAGCGACACACCGGCCACCGCGAAGAGCACGGTGGAGGAGCTTTACAGACCCATCCCGTCTCTGTTCAGAGCTCTGACGGAGGGAGACTCGCCCGTCAACATGATGGTGGTCTCTTTTCCTGTAGCTGAAGAGCTCTCCTATCACGAGAGTCTGGTCTCTTTCCTGGAGACGATGGACAACACGCATCCCAACATCTCGCTGCCCGGCAACAGCATCCACGCCAGCTATGACAATACTCAAGGTTAGTGTGGGTTGAGTTTATTTGATAGATTGTGAGTTTGAAGCTTGGCATCAGTTGCAGACCTGCCAACCTGTACGCATTTTGACCTCAAAGTACGCTGGTACGATTTGTCACTCTAAACTACGCAAAAACCTGATGGCGCCTCTGCTGCGTGCAGTACTCAAAACAAGCATAGCAAAGAAGAATATGTCCAATCATAGCACTGAGTTCTTCCCACAAATAGAATGCAGCGATGATTGACACGTCCTATGGCCTATCAATCAATAACAAGAGTCAGCAACTCGGCAGAACCGCAAATTCTCGCGTGATCCCGTTCCACCCACACGTTCTGACGCATTGTTTTAAACGAAGACGTCTTCTGAGCTCTGAGGTAAACTGATCGGTGGATGTGGAAAGTTGAAATATTGAATTGGCTTAATCCTATGCTGTCGATGATCTTGCGGGCTCATTTGATAATGTGCACTTACCCGCAAGATGCGCTCACAGTATTTATGATTTATAAATGAGCGCTCACAAAAAGTTACTATGATTTTACCAAGTACCATAGGCGGCGATTGCGCTGGTGGCTTCTCACTCAATAACGTGCACTTATTTCTGCGAGAGAGCATCAAGTTTTGGTCACATAAAAAAGCGTCCTGGCGCCGTTCGCTTTCAGTAAAGGGAATTCACCTGACAGCGGAGCCGATTGAATGCGCTCTGCAAAATCGAGCTCTCGATAATTGTCAATAAAATAGAACGTCATATGCAAACCTTTGAGATTACTAATTTAATCAAGTATATCATTATTAAAGTAGATTATGGTAGGCTGGAAAAGTGCATGTGAGCAGCATAGAAAGTTACCAAGAGGTGTTTGTTTGTGCGTGTGTGTGTGCATGCATGAGTTGCGGCAAAAAATCAGATGAGGACACAGACAGGGAGGGAGAAAGCAGCAGACCACCTAAAAAAGAAACGAGCCCATGCCCCACAGCAGTTCCTAAAAGTGTATCAGCAGCAATGGCAGTGTCTCCGCCCATCAAAACTGCTGAATCATGCATTTTGCATTATGATATTTGATGTCAGCCATCAGGGAGCCACAGGTAAAATAGTGGCTTTAGGAAGGCCTATATTTTTTATTAAACAGAACACATTTGTGATTCTGCCCATATTAGGATGTGTGTATATTATTCATTCTTTTCCCACCTGCATTTTTTGATAATGTTGCCAGCTGGCATAAATCATTTGTGATAATCACAATAAGAAGGCTTCAGGTACACCCCATAATATTTTCTTTATTGAATATATGAACATTTATTAAATGAGAAAACATTCCCTTTGCTTTTAAACAAACAATAAAAAGAGCCATATTATTCTATCTTTATTAGATAAATAATACTTGTTTTGGTGCTGTAAAAGCTGTACTTTTTTATGATATGTATGACAGCACTCTCCAAATCAGCGACCTATGAAACAAAGCAGTCAAGAGCAAGTGCCAGTGCAAGTAAATGTCATTGATACACATCAAGGTTATCTCACTGAAGATTATTTACACACACACACACACACACACACAATATACACAATGTTTCCTAAATTTAAATACTTCAATAAGAAAAGTTATATTCAAAAATGTGATATAACTTATTGGTTGTAGATGTTAAAAACCTGTGTTCTGTCTCTTCGGCTGATGGTACTCCAAAAAATATTCCAAGGTTGGCAGGTCTGCAGTTGTCATCTTTTTGTTAAATATTCATGTTGAATTGCACAGAGAGAGCGTCTCGCACACCTCACGCTTCAGCACACAGGAGGAGGTTTGTTAGGTTGACGGTAATTGATTCTGAACTCCAGCACTTTGACCTCATGATCTTGTGCTGTGATTTGCAGGAAAAACACGTTTGTTAATTCGACATCCTGCAGATCGCAAGCGTGTCTTAACTTCCGAGTTTAGTTAGTATGTGTCTTTAACACAAAGGTGTTAACTTTATTATGATCCTGAGTAACAGTCATATTTTTGAGGAAAGCGCATTAAGGCCCTGTTGGCTCACTTTGTAGAGCATTTTGCTAACAATGCAAAGGTCATGGGTTAAATCCTGATACTGATAAACATGTGTACACTAAAATGAACTGTCTGCCAAATGCATACATGTAAATGAGGTCAATTGCATCATTAAAGTCTTTCTACAGAGAAACGTAAAAGAATTTGAAATTAATTTTGGAACTACTATGATTTGATCATGTGTGGTATTGTTACTGAAACAGAATCTGGATTCAAGGAATAGTTCACATTCAACATTCATGACGTCATTGTTTACCTGTATGACTTTCTTCTGCAAAACACAGAAGACATTTTGAAAAATATTGGTCCCCATTCACTTCCACTGCATGGTTACAAAAGGGGTTATCGTAGGGGTCAACTGTTCATTTTGAAGGTCAATGTAGCCGCCAGATCCCTGCGCTCTGCAAATGAACGACGTCTTGTAGTGCCATCCCAAGAAGGGGAAAATCACTCTCACGTTCCTTCTCTGGATGGGTTCCACATCTGTGTAATGATCTGTGCAGCAGCAGATTCTGTGTCCATCTTTAAGAATCGTCTGAAAACACCGTCAGCATCTGACCCATCAGTTCTGACTTCTACTGTATTTCTTTCTAGCAACAAACCTCTGTATACCGTGCTGGGCTATACTGTATGAGACTGCACGTATGCTTGTTGTCCTAATGTGGTTCCGATTGCTTCCATTGGTTACCTCATCTGTGAGTCGCTTTGGATAAAAGCATCTGCTAAATGACTAATTGAAAATGTAACTGTTCCTTTAAATGTTGTATTGTTGTAAATGTTGAAGGTAGAGATTCAGTATGGTGTTTTCTGATCGGTTGATTTGATCTTTGCAGATAAAATGTGCACGGTTGTGTACTTTGATGACTGCGTGTCTATTCGTCAGTGTAAGCTGTACTGCGAGTCTATGGGCGGCTCCAAGTATCGCTGGTTCCACAACGCCTGCTGTGAATGCATCGGACCCGAGTGTGTCGACTACGGCAGCAAATCGGCCAAATGCATGAACTGTCTGTACTGACCTGAGATCACCTTTATAAGACGCATCACTTCAATCATGTACATTTAATTCCTCTTTTATTTTTTCACATAATGATATATTTTATAGTGTCCAACCAAAGGCTTTTGGATTTGTATATTTTTGTAGACGCTTTGATATGGTCAGATGTTGTCTCTGGTTGTTCACACTAGCAGTGTCACATAAAAACTCTTGATAGCACAAGGAGATCTTCTTATATGATCTTCTGGTGTTTCATCTCATCGTGTTTGTCCTCTGTCAGTCATCTGCCTGTCATTCATCATCATAGCTTGAAAGTGAAGTTAAACGCACAGATGATTTTTAAGTTTACAAAGAGAAAGTTTGTTCTTTTGTTTGACAAATAATGAAGCAGAGCACCTCAAATCAAAAGTATTTTAATAAAACATGTCAATGAAACTCTCATGTGTTTGGATTATTGTTGTGGAGTTTGTTTTTCAGTTGAAATGTTCTGTTAAATTGTGAATTTGTTAAAAAATAAAAAGCAAAGAAAATGAATGGAAAGGATATCAAAGCATTGTAAATGTATTTCATGTCACGTGATGACACATCAGACGCTCTTCATCTGACCGTCATTGTCACTTTTGAAGAAACTGAATTGATCAGAAAAGACTAAAGAAAAATTCCATACAAATGTTAAAATGAGGACTGTAATGTCTATCTCTGTGGATAAATAAAGACTGGGAAACGACCTTTATATTTAAGTCTTGAAGTGAATCATTGAACGTTCTTGTCTGAAAAGTAAAGAGATGAATAATAGCTATCACTCATAAAAGTTCTGTAAGTTCTGATTTAAATTCAGGAACAGCTGATGAGCTCCTCTTAATGCAGATGATAGCTAAATACATGTGTGTGATGTGAATAAATGCAGATCATGCAGATGTCTTAATCAGTTTCCAGGATTTCAGTGCGCTTTCTTATTATTATGGTTTAATACTAGATAATCCATGATTTGAGTTTGATATCAAGGATTGTTTAGTATCAATCATAATAAATAATAAAGCATTTTTTCCCTGCTTCTGTTTCTATTAACAATATTTGTCTCGCATACATTTTTCATATGTCATCAGATCTTCATCAAAGTCACAACACTAGACAAAACACAATGTGCAGTACATGTAACGGAGGCCAGCTAGTTAAGTGCTGTGCAGTGTGTACACCTCACTCCCCGACCTCAAGCGACGCTGTGGGACAGACACTAGAGTCTGTGGCCTTCTGTGGCCTTTAGCCTCCTCGTTAGAGCGCCCGACTCCCATGCCGGACCGACCGCTGAGAGCGGTGCAGGTAGTTCCGATTGGCTTAATAGGACTAGGTGTAATAATCTGTCTGTCTCAGCACAGTTGAATTGCCCAATAGGACATTTCCCACGCCGAGAATATGACTTGAGGAAAGGAGGTCTGAGGTTTCACTGGGTTCTTCGGGTAGGCATCCTCTGTGTTTGGGAGATAAATCCCAGCTAACAATTTTACGTTATAAAAACGTTCCTGTAACGTTTCAATTAAGTTTTAAAAACGTTTATGTTTTAACGTTCTTATAACGTTCAAAACGTCCAGTTTTTTAGACGTTGTATTAACGTAATTGTTTGGTTATAAGAACGTTATTCAAAACGTTTTTAGAACGGTTCCATTTGTTGTTAAATTAATGTTCTAAGAACGTTTTTAAAAACGTTATAAAAACATTCCATTTGCCATTATAACAATGTTCTAAGAACGTTTTTAAAACGTTCCATTTGCCATTATATGAATGTTCTAAGAACGTTTTCCTAACGTTCACATTAAGTTTTAAAAACGTTTATGTTTTAACGTTCTTAGAACGTTCAAAACGTCCAGTTTTTTAGACGTTGTATTAACGTAATTGTTTGGTTATAAGAACGTTATTCAAAACGTTTTTAGAACGGTTTCATTTGTTGTTATATGGATGTTCTAAGAACGTTTTTAAAACGTTCCATTTGCCATCATATTAATGTTCTAAAAACGTTTTCCTAACGTTCACAGTAAGTTATAAAAACAATATGTTTAAACATTCTTAGAACGTTCAAAACTACTACCAGTTTTTAAACATTGTATTAACGTTATTGTTTGGTTATAAGAACGTTATTAAAATCTTTTAAGAACGTTCCAGTCTCTTGTTATAAAAATGTTCTAAGAACGTTATATAAAACATTAGGAAATTAAAAATACTATTCCGGTTCTTTTGTAGCAACAGCCAACAATACATTGTATGGGTCAAATGTATAGATAGTATGGATACAAAATCAATGACATGTACAAAGAATCAATTAAATGTATACTTTATATTTTAGTTATATTCAGTTTATTTTATAATTAACTTGCAGATCAAACAGTATTTCCAGTTCACATCAATATAAAACATGAAAAATAAAACAATCAGAAAAAATTAATAACTTTAAGATTTTTAAATGGATTGAAATTATTCAAAATATTTAGAACATTCATGGAAAATGTAGACATGGCAATATTAAAAAAAAAAGCTTAAACAATTAAATCTTAAAACATAGACAAAAAATTAAAAAACAAATATTTAAAGATGCAGAGATATATTATACATGACAACTGTTTTTAAGGATGTCACTGTGACTCCATGTCAACTTCAATCACCGGGACATCTGAGTGGACCTAAGCTTCAGAGAATTTCGGGAGATACTGGAACGACAAAAAGACAACAGTATTGTATTTAAAGTGGAAGTTCACCCACAAATCAATTTTGTGTGATTTCTTTACTCACCCAGATGACGTTAAACAGGTTTAGAGAACTTCCGGCGTCTTTGGAGCACAAATGAAGATATTTAGGTGACATCCGAGAGACTTCCAGGCCTCCTCATAGACATCATGGTGTCAGTTTTGGCCAAGGTCCAGGAAAGTACTAAATACATTGTTAAATTGGTCCACCCGTGCATAGTGGCTCAGTTGAATTTTTTGAAGCGATGAGAACGCTTTATGTTTGAAAAACAAACCAAACGTTTTGTGTCAGTGTCTGACGAATGTCAGTGTATGCCACGCGTTCACAAGAGCACTTCATCTGCATGAAGAAACACAGAGTTGCGCTTCCGCGTTATGAGTCAGAATGCCCAATAGGGGCAATCCCCATGCGTTGTTCGGCACACGAACCTAATACGCATGCGTCAAAGTGCTCTCATCCAAGAAGAAGATGAAGAAGTGCTCTTGTGAATACACTGAAAAGACAGAGAATGTATTGATTAAATTCTGTATTTTGGTGTGTTGTTCGCACATAAAGCATTCTCGTCGCTTCAAAAAAATTCAAATGAGCCACTATGCACGGGTGGACCAATTTAACGATGTCTTTACTACTTTTCTGGACCTTAGCAAAAACTGACACCATGATGTCTATGAGGAGGCCTGGAAATTTCTCGGATGTCACCCAAATATCTTTATTTGTGCTCCGAAGATGCCAGAAGTTGTCTAAACATGTTTAACGTCATGTGGGTGAGTAAAAAAAAAAAAAATCACACAAAGTAGAATTTTGGGTAAACTTCCCCTTTAAGTGAGGTGAGATTTAGTATAAAATAACTGGAACGCTGTACTTGCTCATGCAGAAGATCTTATAAAAAAAAGGAGCGAATATTTTTTTTAATGCTTAAGTATGATGAACTAATGATTAGTCAGAGTTATGGACAGGTGTTCCTTTAAGTTAGTATTTGAAGAGTATGGTTCCAAAATGAGATCACAATAATTCCAAAATAAAGTTATGTTTAAAAAATGTATTGTTCATTCCAATTGAGTGATATCAATCAAACTGCAGTTGGTTTGTTTTGATTTGAGACATACTAACTCAAAAAATACAGCTAACTAACACAATGAAACATAATAAAAAAACATGATTTTTGAAAATTGAAAGCTGAGTTCTCTCATCTGGGAACCAAACACTTCATTTGTATTTACTACTAATATTCTCACACTGAGTATTACTGCATCAAAATAGTCTTGCTATTGTATCGTTTAAAATATTATTTATTTACAAGAGTTTCAAAAAATATTTTCTACCTTGCGCAAAATAGTATTTTAAAGATATATTTTTTAACATGGCAAATATTGAAAATAATTTAATTTATATATAAAAAATAATTAAAATATAAACCAGCATGCTCTAAAAGGGGGAACAAAATGGTCATACCCAGTCCCGGTCAGACTTCATGAGGGATATAGTTTTGTGAAATTACCACTGTCAAAGAAATGAGAAAAAAACAGACAAATTAATTCATCTTAAAAAAACAAGCCTGATGCGTTATAGGGAATAATATTCTGATAATTTTACAGTTGGTTTGATAACTTTATCTGAAACGGTGGCACAGTTAAATGAATTTAAGTACAGTATATTAAACATAAAAATATGGATTCAGTACCGTATATGAAAACATAACACGCGCAAAGCCCTAAATGTCTAATGAATATCAAACGTCAAACTAACTTGAACGCTTTGGGGGAAAATGCGCGGCTTGTCCCGCCGGTCATCTATCTTATCTTAGCCCAGTGCCAGGCAACGTCGGTACTGAGGGCCGCGCTAGCAGAGTTTAACTCGGTCCAACCTTATCAAACACAAGTCTTGATATCTGGGTTAATAACGTCAATCCCGAATACACTGATGAGCTTGTTAGGATGTGTTTTATTAAGGTTATAAACTCTGCTGCGGCTCTCCAGGGCCGACGTTGCTCTTAGCCGATTTGGGTTGAATATCAAGAAAGTGCTCCAACGAAAACATTTCGATAAATCGAAAGAGTGAAACTAAATGGTCCGGAAAAACATCGCCTTAACAAAAACATTTATCAACGACATTCGACTGTATTCCTTAGTAGTAAATAACGTTAGCCTAGCTAACAGCTCTGTGAATAACGGCCGCAGTTTTCGAGAAAATTCAAATCCTACGGTTAACCCAATCATAACCTCAATAAAACAATAGTAACTGCTGCAAAACTAAGATAATCAACATTGTTATTAATGTATTTTTCATAGAATCAGCAAATTTCTCTATGCTTACCTGAAAGTCGAAGTAGCTCTGAACCAGTCGACCGTCCGTTAGTCCCGCTGTTTGAATACGCACGTGGCGCGATCTCTAAAACCACGCCCATACTATCACGGTCATCAGCATCGTAAATCCTTGAAAGTTTTTCAATGTATTTATATATTTTTAAATTAATGTACATTTATAATACTATTTTTGGTATTATACTACCTTTGTATCAAATTACAAGAAAAAAACTAGTTAATGCTAATGTGGGGGTGTTTCTAATGCAGCTTCTGTGAATTTGATATCGTTCTCTCTGCTGACTGCCTATTTTTTCCTATTTTGTGGCTATTTTTGGCTATTTGAGCAAATGGGAATGAAAAAAATATTTGTGGTACTCTCCCATTCACTACAACTTCCGCTGCTGAGAAACGTTGTGGAGTTTGAATAAGTAGTTTTGAGAAATGTATTTCGGATCTGAAATATGAGCAAGCGACTGAGGGAAAAAATCTCCTGACAGATTCGCTTAATAGGACTAGTTGTTATAATCGCACTATTACAGCACAGTTGAATTGCCCAATAAGACATTTCCCATGCCTTATACAGGGGGAAGCAGTCAAGAATATGAATAGAGGAAAGGATGTCTGAGGTTGCATGGTTCGTCGGTAGGCATCCTCTGTGTTTGGGCATAAATTATTATAATACATAGCATAGCTTTCCTTGCCATTATCAGAGAGACATCTCATGAGTTGTGTGTCCCAATTTCATCACAATACCATGCCTTTTGGTGAGATGCTGCTGATAGTGCCCTTTGTATGGTTCCCATCAATGCGACACATCATCAGTTGTGCACCTCAGCCTCATTGGGTGTTTCAGCCCTTTATCACTAGACACCCTCAGCCAAGGTAGGCCCACCGCAGATTAATCAGACCTGTGTGTCGCATTGTTACAAGGTCATCTGGCAGAAGCAGTGGGCAGCTATCACAGCAGCTCAAAGGCACCACAGTCGTTACCTGCCGGCCCTGAGAAATCGAACCGGCAACCTTCTGGTCACGATTCCGACTCTCTAACCATTAGGCCATGACTACCCAAACCGTTAATGCGCTCTCAGTCCCCCCACAGTCCTGTATGCATACCATTACACATTACCAAAATCAACGCAACCATATGCACCAACCCATTGGCTAAGGCTGTTATAGCCCCACTGGCTCCGTTAGTGTTAGCTCAGAGCCCCTGGTCCCATATGGCATCACAAAACAACACTATTTTATTACGTGGTCAGCAGCCCATATTACGTCATTCTGTTTCAACCACAGCCAGCTTCTACTCTCAACGACAGTGGCAAGTTCTTTGACTAGTGTTCGTTTGGTCTGTCCTCTGATCCCCACTTTCTTAAGCAGCCTTATAGTGGAATTGGAAACACAGCCCTGCAGCCCACTTCCACCAGGAACACTTTCGATGTCCATCTCCGATCTTCAGCCTCCACTGACAAGTTGGGCATTACCGTAGATTTTTTCTTTCAAATCTTTGTTAATGACCTCATCCAATGGTACAATCAGCTCAACTATGAGGAATGTCCTACTGGCGCTGACCACAGAACCATGTCCGGCTGATTGATGGCACTCATTGCTTGTTTTTTGAATGTCCCCCAATGGGTAAGCCCCCGGCAAAAAGTCGTTTGAAAAGACGACGGATGTTGGGTAACGTTTTGGTTTTAAAAATGCATTCATAACGTTTGTAATGCTAAAAAACGTTATAATTGAAATTTTTTTCAACGTTTTTTAAACGTTGCTAACTTTTTCCGTTTTTGATGTAACAAACGTTGTTTTAGCAACAAACCCGCTTGTTTTTTAAAAAACAGAACGGTTTTAGGTAAAGTGAACGTTGCTCGTTCTAACGTTTTAAGAACGTTTAACAATGAACAACGTGTAAAATGCTAACGTTTAAGAACATTACATTACCACGCAAAGGTAACGTTTTCAAAGCAATGTTTTTAAAACGTTCCGCTAACAATGCAATTTTAACGTTTGTAATGCTAACGTTTTAAGAACATTACACTGGTAACGTTTCGCAAAGAACGTTCGCTAACAATGCAATTAACGTTTGTAATGCTAACGTTTAAAGAACATTACATTATAAAGGTAACGCAAGAGAACGTTTAACAATGCAATTATAACGTTGTAATGCTAACGTTTTAAGAACATTACATTACCAACGCAAAGGTAACGTTTTCAAAACGTTCCGCTAACAATGCAATTTAACGTTTGTAATCTAACGTTTTAAGAACATTACATTACCAACCGCGTTTTCAATGCTAATGTTTTTAGAACGTTTTGATAACAATGCAATTATAAGGTTATTAATGCTAACGTTTTAAGAACATTACATTACCAACGCAAAGGTAACGTTTTCAATGCTAATGTTTTTAGAACGTTTTGATAACAATGCAATTATAACGTTATTAATGCTAACGTTTTAAGAACATTACATTACCAACGCAAAGGTAACGTTTTCAAAGCAAATGTTTTTAAAACGTTCCGCTAACAATGCAATTTTAACGTTTGTAATGCTAACGTTTTAAGAACATTACATTACCAACGCAAAGGTAACGTTTTCAATGCTAATGTTTTTAGAACGTTTTGCTAACAATGCAATTATAACGTTTGTAATGCTAACGTTTTAATAACATTACATTACCAACGCAAAGGCAACGTTTTCAGAGCAAATGTTTTTAGAACGTTCCGCTAACAATGCAATTATAACGTTTGTAATGTTAACGTTTTAAGAACATTACATTACCAACGCAAAGGTAACGTTTTCAATGCTAATGTTTTTAGAACGTTTTGCTAACAATGCAACTATAACGTTTTAAATGCTTACGTTTTAAGAACGTTACATTAACAACGCAATAGTAACGTTTTCAATGCTTATGTTTTTAGAACGTTCCACCAACAATGCAATAATAACGTTTGTAATGTTAACCATTTTAGAACGTTTATAAATTGCAGATAACGTTAACAAAACGTTCTACAAACGTTATTGCAAGAACGTTTTTGATAAACTTTGAGAGAACCTTCAGAGAACGTTAGCCAAAGTTACGGGAACGTTCCCTGTTAGCTGGGATGTTACAAGGCATTGTTACAAGGTCATCTGGCAGCCCATGCTGTATCCATCCGCCTCAACCACAGCCATTGGCTTCTTCTTTCCACATGACTGATAAGTTCTTGATTATCCTCCACTGGACCTGGCCTCTGAAAGTGACCTATTTGTCAGTTTAACCCGTCCAGTGAGTAGTGAACTCACATACTGCAAGTCATGAACACACGTACACACGGAGAAGTGGGCAGCTATCACTGCAGCACCAGGGGAGCAAGTCAGGGTAGTGTCCTTCCTCAAGACTTTACCAAATTCAACGCAACCATACGCGCCAACCCATTGACTAAGGCTGCTCTATAGCCCCACAGGCACCGTTAATGCATGCTCAGTCGCATGGTCGCTGCGATTTCCCAATCCCTGGCTATACTGGCCCGCGTTTTCTGCCCCTCCCGAATAAAGGGTGGCCTTTTTAGCGAGTTAGACTGGGCGTTTTGGGGTATGGCATTTGTCACTCTCTTGGTCTCTACTGCTGCAGCCAAGCACTGTAGTACTTGATTGTGGCGCCCTGTGTATCTCCCCTGTGTCAAGCTCTTCTTACAACCCACAAGAATATATTTGAGGTTTGCAGGAGCTGCACATAGGTGGCAGGCTGGATCATGTGCACACCGAACATGTGGATTTGTTGGTGAGGGAAGCACATCATATGTAGCTCTTATGATAAAACTTAGCCTGTTTGTTTCCATACTCCACAACTCACTCCAAATTATTTTTTGCCATTCAATGCCTTCCCACCTCATCCAACGGCCTTGCTGGGGTTGAGAGACTGCTCTGGCACATCTACTTGCTTCCTCTTGACACCAAGAGTGGCACTGTTCCTTTGGTGTCGCTTTTCGCCATGTGGGTGTGGTTGGCGTCCTGGTTCTCTAACTTTTCTTAAGTTGCTTTCTCAAGCTCTCTGCTCTTCGCAGTGAGGACAGGCAACTTTTAATATTGCCTTGTAGTGCCTCTAGGCCCTTCCTTTCCTCTTCTGTGGCCTTGTTCCACTGTTTCCTCAGGCTCCTCCTTTCTCTCACAAGTCTGTCAATTTCTTTTTAGCTCCTGGACTTAGGTCGGCCCGTCGTCTCCTTCTGTGAACTTGGGTTCTTGCTTTTCACTCCAAATCTCTCCTCCCCATAGGTGAAGATGATCTCCCCCATCTTCTCCAGTTTACTTTTGACATCTCCTTGACCTGCTAAAAGCTGGACGAGATCTGAGTCAATGGTAGTATCTGAGGTCTTCTTCCATCCATTTTCCTTTCTACTGCTTGCTGCGTCTGGGTAGTCTCCAGGTAGCTGATTGCTGGTAAGTTCATGCCTGATTGGGCTTCGTCTGGGGTTCTGATACCCTGTGGTTCTTGTCCCGCCACTGGGCTTCACCCGACTGATTTATGAACCTTTTGTGAAGTATTGGTCAATGCGAGGCCCCTCACTAAGCTCTCTAAGGCACTTCTTCCTGCCTTGATGGTTTTTAAGTCCTTTCTCTGATGTTACCTTTGTCCAGCCGCATATGCATCTCTGTAGTTTCTGTCTTGTTGTTCCTATTTCTGCTGTGCTGATCTCCTGGTTCTTTGTCATTTCCATTCCTAGGTCTGTTTCCATGTGATCCGTCCATGAGTCATCTTGCGCCCCAGCTCTCGCAGACTCCAGGGGTATTCTTCCTCTTGTGTTTTTCGTAGCCATAGATGGATGGACCCATTACACTTTATAGTAACGGATCCTGCCGACATGGGTAGCTAGCCCACGTCTGCCCCGGTGAGGTCTATTCCCTCCTGCCAGCAGTCTCTCCAGGCTGTCACCAGGTCTTTCCCTGGTTGTTAGCTGCCCTTTCACAGCAGTCACTGGTTTAAACCACATTGTTCAGATTGGTTTAATAGGACTAGGTGTAATAATCCCACTATTTCAGCACAGTTGTATTGACCAATAGGACATTTCCCACGCCTTCTGCATGACAGGGGGAACCAGTCAAGAATATGAATAGAGGAAAGGAGGTTCCCATCAATGCGACACATCGTCAGTTGTGAACCTAATATATTTCTAATGTATCTCTAGCTCATCATATATGTGTACGTATATTGATAAATACGTGAATGTGTATGTATTTGATCTTTTTTTCATAGTTTCATATGACTTTGTACAGGGCCGCTGTACTGTATGTTTAGTTATTCTGTTTGTTTAACAGGTTTGTTTTTACTCTACAGCTGATAGGATACAATGCAAAATAGCAAATTGTAAAAACCACTATAAAATAAACTTGATTTGACAAACAATTATAATGTTGAATGTCATTATTGAATGCATCCCATTAAACATCTAGTGCTGTTGATCACACCCCCACAAATGTACGTCATTTTGTGGTATGACTTGACCGCCCAAATGTCTCATTGTATCGTCGCCGGCACATCCATGTCTGGAGACGCTGTGTTTCGTTGTGAAAAGAAAGCCTCTTTGTTTGCCCTTCCAAAAGATGAGACAACTAAAAACGAATGGTAACATTTTATTTACAACACTGTTCCAGAAAAGTACAATCCCAATGTTCAAGTTTGAGCAGCGCAATTCACAGATGATTGCTTCACGAACCTGGAAGAGATCAAGGCTGGTGTTGTACCGAATTTCGACTCCCCGTGAGATTTCGACTCCTCGACCTCTGATTGGTTCATTAACCTAGGATGCTGCTTTGTGATTGATCCCTATCTCTAAAACACGCTCCACACCTTATCCTAACCCTAACCTTCGTAGGGGAAAACAGGGGAGTCATAATCTCGGCTGTGCACGAAAGCTTTGGTTAAAAAGTGGGGCAATTCCGACCATTACAACTTCGCAAGGACAGTCTGGCACTTCAGATTCTCTGCCTGTAAGTATATTTTCAACTTTGTCTAACGCAATGGTCTAACGCGAGTTGAGTTTGTCGTGTGTTTGTGATCTGCAAATGCAGACACAGGCGCAACGTGAAATAAGACAACATAAGTCCTAATAATCAGTAATTATGTTCCAACTAGAGGCAACAAATGTGGTGTTTATAATGTCTTTATATATTTAGTATTTATTTTGGGTTTATTGTCTTTGTTGAATCGTGACGAGACGTGGCGTAACACTGGTTGATCACTAACGGCAAATCTTTATAATGTCGTATATAAAAGGTAAAGCAGTTAGCTATAGTTTTAACTATTTAACATAATATATTTTTTAAAAACCTTACCAATCCTTTACATCCTGCTCAAGTCGCGCGGGCAAAGTTGATGCATCGGCTTGATCATCTTCATTTTCCGGATCAGATTCGGGCTCGAATTGATATAAGGAAGTCACGATGACATTTGATCACCTGTCAGCACAATTGCTTGGAACCTGATGTTCTGAATATGGTAAGAGGCGTGACATTTCCCTCACACGCTTGCAGTATTCCACCAATCACTACACACTGGTTAACTGGCCAATCAGAGCACACTTCGCTTTTCAGAGCCATGAGCTTTGTAAAAAATCTGCGTGTTTCAGAGAGGCGGAGCAAAGAGGAGATACAAACATGTACGGTGTGTGGAAAATACAGCGTTTATGAACCTTAAATCCTGTTTACACATTACATCTAAAACAAACCATTATATTCCTTTGAGCTGTGTCATATGACCACTTTAAATACACTACAGCAAAAGTGCAGTCACACCGCAGTCCCATTGAGACTAAATCATTCATGTTTGTTACGAAAAACTTCAGCTTCAGTTGGTGAACTCAGAATGAACTGATCAACAAAAGTCAAGTAATGTAAAATGTAATCCCACCTCATATAAACTCTGAACAAAATTGATGACATCAGACACAGAAAATCATCTTGTGTGAAATTTTATTCTGGAGAGATTAAGAGAATAACAGCGATGCTATCCATGATCAAAGACAGAATATATACAGAACATATAAAGAGCGAAAGAGAATTTTGCATTAAAATACTTGAGGCTTCAAGTGTTGAATATCATGTTCACATTCTCATCGAAATGGACCGCTCGCGATATCACTTTAAAAAATACAAGTTTACATTAGTTTCTATGAGAGACGTCCATCAGTACAACAATGTGCTGCACGTGAGATTAAAATGAGCCACAACTCGAGCCCTTGAGATCAGACGGACGCCAGTGATGACGTCACCTGTGCAACTACTGTAATGATGCAGTATGATGAGACTCTCAGAGAATCAAAGGTCTGCGCTACAGTCTGCGCCTCTGTAAAGCTCACAGAGAGACAGACAGAGAGAGACAGACAGGCGTTAGGTCCCATCAGGAGAGGAAGAAAACGGACCCGTCGCCCGGCTGAAACCTGAACGGTTCTTCAGCTCTTCAAGTATCTCCTGCTGTAAGGAAGACGGTTTTAAGGCTTCTGCGGCAAAACAAATGAGAGCGCACACACACCCATGAAGTGTCTGCTGTAGTGAGGTGCATTCTGGGAAAGTTTTCTCAGTCTCTAGCCAATCAGAGGCACCCGTGTGTTCAGTATGTAGACGAGGTGGTGCTCATGGCGTCCTCATTGAGGCGGTTGCTCCCCGGATGAATGCTGGCGAAATATTTCACGTCCTTGTCGACATCCGTCTGCAGAATGACCAGCGTGTGCTCCAGCGCCTCCTGGTGACAGTTGGCTGAGTTGAGGAAGTATTCTGCACGACACACACACACACACACAGTGAGCAGAGAGAAGACAGCAATGGAGCACACGCACGCACACACACACACGAGCAGAGAGAAGACAGCAATGGAGCACACGCACGCACACACACACACACACACACACACAGTGAGCAGAGAGAAGACAGCAATGGAGCACACGCACGCACACACACACACACACACAGTGAGCAGAGAGAAGACAGCAATGGAGCACACGCACGCACACACACACACACACACAGTGAGCAGAGAGAGACAGCAATGGAGAACACGCACACACACACACACACACACGCACACACACACACACACACACGCACGCACACACGCACACGCACACGCACACACACAGTGAGCAGAGAGAAGACAGCAATGGAGCACACGCACGCACACACACACACACACACACAGTGAGCAGAGAGAAGACAGCAATGGAGCACACGCACGCACACACACACACACACACACAACACACACGCAAGCACAGACCAGCACACACACGCAGCACGCACACACACGAGCACGCACACCACACACACACACACGCACACACACACACACACACCACGCACACACAGCACAGCACATACACACACACATGTCACACACACACACACACACACAGTGAGCAGAGAGAAGACAGCGCACAGCACGCACGCATGCACACACACACAACGCACACACAGTGAGAGAGAAGACAGCACACACGCACACACACACACAGTGAGCAGAGAGAAGACAGCAATGGAGCACACGCACGCACACAAACACACACGCACACACACACACACGCACCTCTCTCCAGCAGCGTCTGACGCAGGGTCTTGGCGAGGAGCACACGGACGTTGGGAACGGGATCAGACGCCAGCTGCAGTAGTGGAGGCAGCAGGTGTTCTGAGAAATGATCCAGGGTCAGACATTCCTCTTCTATAGACAACTGATGAGACAAACAGATGATGAGATCACACACACTCACACACACACAATGACGAGAGAGAGAGAGAGAGCAGGTGAATCACCTGACAGACGAAAGCAAACGCCTGCCGTCCCGACCACTTGGATGAATGACAGAATTTATCCACCAGCTCACTGAGAAAATTCCCCAGCAGAGCCGAACATGTGGACAGTTTCCTGATGATCTCACTCACCTGAAACACACACAAACACTTGAACCACAGCAAGATGATGACAGTGTTAAAATGCTTTTTGTTGTTTATTTGAAAACGAACATCGCTGACCATGATGATGTGTCATTCATATCGGACACTTGAGAACTACAATCATAAGAGTCATGTCGCATGGAAACAAGTCCAGTGGCTTGAATCTGTGTTTAAATGTTACATTTCATCAGGTCTGATCTTCTCATCGCTCATCGTGTGTGTGGTTATGATCAATATTCGTTCTTCTGATCTGTGTGTTTGTGTGACCCGACGGAGACTCAACACAGACCCTGTCATGATATCAGAGATGTGTGTGAGGTGTTGCAGTACCAGTCTGTAAGACGTCCAGCGAACAGACGAGACACGATCTGTGCACAGACAGAAGGCCAGCGGTCTCAGATAATCATGAACGTCTTGAGGGCTGTACAACTCCAGCAACAGAACCAGCTGCCTGTCACACACAAAGAGAAACACAGACGGTCACGAGAGATACACACGATGATTCAGACGGGTGATATGTCAAAGGATGATGCATGTCACGTACTCTGCCAGTTCCGATCGAAACCTCCAGTTTCTGCTGTTGTCCGTCACTAGAAACTCCTGCAGCTGGTAGAGATATTTCCTCCGTGTGTCCTGATGTAAGAGCTGAACACACACAGAAAACACACATGATGACATCATCATCATCATCTTCTGAACGCCCGCTCTCATGTGGTGATGTTTCTGCATGAAACGCCAGAATGATCGGCTACAGAAGAGCACATGCATGAGGCAGCGTATCCCACAATGCACTGCATTCAGCTAAAGAGAATCAGGAACAAACGCCCTGATGAGGCCCAGGATGAAGAAAAAGGACTTTGACTAACAACACAACTTACACCAAACTCAGAGTTTATTTCATTGATCATTTTCAGAATCAATATTTTAAATGACACGTTTCAATACCAAGTATGTAATATTCGAATGTCGGCGCCAATAGTCCAGTGGTCAGTGCGCTGACATATCCACAAGCTTTCTACGCCCGTGACGGTTCAATGTAAACAAATGTGTTTCTGCAGTATTTCAAGTCATTGGTTTATAGCAGAATGTGAATTTACACACAGACAGCACTCAAATTAATAAACTACATCAGCATTCTGTCCACCGCTTTATAGAGGAATGGGATGATGATTTTAATACTTTTAGCAACTTTATTAATTCAGTTGTTGTGACAGAAACCAATGAGCAATTTGAAAATGACGGCGTGGTGTCAATGGCTTCACATGATGTGGATTGTGTGCTATTTAAAGATGTGGTGTTTTTTTGTGTATTTAAAAGAGAAAGTGCAAGCGTGACATTGGCCGCGTGCTGTATCGTCAGCTGGCCATTCATCTGATAAACATTACCTGCTAAAGCTGCACTTTTATTCATTCTCTCTACGGCTCGTTTATAAGATGATAGGTGGAAGAAACAGGCCGCCTACTTCACATCCAGCATATCATATGAGAAATGTATTCATCACATGATGGGATATATTACAATAGACTTTTGACAAAAATACAGTAAAGAATCCTTGTAAATGCAGTTTACCGTCTGGAGACCGTACCGTGTGTTGATGATTACATCAATCCATTACAACTCTTAAAACTGAAAACTCTTTTTAAACATGAGCACATTCAGTCTAAGGGATGTTCATGCTCGTTCTCCGTGTGCTTGAGATAAGCCCTCCACATTCTGAACACAGATCTGTGTGCCAAGCGCTCTTTTACGCCGTGAAATAAGCTTGGCCCGTTTGTAAGTGCAGCCACGAACAGCAGGTGTTGCTTTCAGTCTCCAAATGATTTTTTGATATGAAACCAACAGAATCATAATTCAAGATATGAATCACAGCCTCATTTTCTGTCATCAGAATAAGTTCTCTTTCAAGCTTACGTTTCGGTGTCTCACTATGGGATACGCTTCCGTGTATTCCTCAGAAGCCCCATTACATTACACCCGCCCCTATCCTTTTGTATTGTAATCATAAAGACCTTGCATAATGACCTCAGTCGATTAATCCTTCCGTTCATTTCTCACTCAGTCTTTTAAAATAGTCGGCTATAGACCGCTTCATATTTGTGCTTTTTGTATTTTTTGCATATTTGTCACGCTTAAATGATCCAGATCATCAAACTAATTTTTATATTACACAAAGAAAACCAGAGTAAATACAAAACGCAGTTTTTAAATGATGGTTTTATTTCTTAAGGGAATAATAATAATAATAAAGGGCTCTCACTGTGGTTCGCTGGAGTCCCAAAGCTTCAGAAATGACCTTAGAACCCTTTCTAGACCGATACATTTCAATGACAGTTTCTCATCTGTTCTTAAATTTCTTTAGATCATGATGTGTTGCTATTTGAGATCTTTTAGACTACTTCAGTTTGTCAGACAGGTTCTACTTCAGTGATTTCTTGACTCAACAGGTCTGGCAGTAATAAGGCTTGAGTGTGGCTAGTGAAATTTCAATTCATCAGTTAATTCATGACTTACCAAGGGGGCAATTACTTTTTCACATCGGGTCAGAAATGTTTGGAAAGTTTTTTCCATTAATAAATAAAACCATCATTTAAAAACTGCATTTTGTATTTACTCTGGTTTTCTTTGTGTAATATAAAAACATCCTCTCCGCCTTGGAGTGTTGATCTGCAGGACGTGTGCAAACGCACAGCGAGAAACGTAATGTTCCGTGGCCGAGGAAGAAGGCGGCAGTCTGATCGGGGGTTTTTGAGGGAAGGGACCTCACTGCCCCCCATTTTCAAGCTCCGGACCCTCAGTTCAGCAAATTTCAGGAGGGAACGAGTTCAGAGATTCCCAGATGTTCTGCGGGGACAACAGATCGCGTCCCGGGACAATCCTCAGTGCACTGGATTTTTCTCCCTGAAGGACACGCTGGCGCACAGATGGCCGCACGCTCTCTTGTTTGCGTTTCCACTGATAGCTTTAATATCCCGACCCTCGAGAGATACAGACTAATAGTGATGGCTCCGCGCTGGCCTGGGAGGAACTGGCTGCTGGAGATCCTTCGTATGTCATACGCAGAGCCGTGGGCTCTTCCGTGACACAGAGATCTGCTGTCGTAAGCAGGGGGGAGAGTTTTCATCCCCATCCGGAACGCCTGGCACTATGGGCTCGGCCAGCGAGTGGTTTAACTTGAATGCTACTGGTCTGCCTGACAGAGCGATACAGAACGCAAGGGCTTCGTCTACTAGAGGTCTGTACGATTGAAAATGGCGCGTGTTTGAGCAATGCTATTAAGCACGTAATACCTTTTCAATGTTCGGTGACTGTTATACCATCATTCCTTCAGGATTGGATAGATAAGGGCAAAGCGTTCTCTACGATTACAATGTTTCTAGCTGCTATATCAACATGGCACGTAGAGTTTGAGGGAAAGACTGTTGGACAGCATCCTCTAGTGTTTGGTTTTATGAAGGCTGTGCGTCCCGCTTTGCCCGTGTCGAGACCAATTTCTCTCTCGTTGGATTCAGACCTGGTACCAGAGCTCTTTCAGGGGCTCCATTTGAGCCCCTGGACATAGTTGATGCTAAAATATCATTGTTTAAAACTGCGCTGCTGTTGGCTCTGGGTCAGTGAAAGTCACGCACTTTCTGTGAATCCTGCACTATGCAGTGTATGCGGGGGTTTTGCTGAAGCTCTTGCTACCCCATCGGGCTTACGTGCGCACTGGACTAGGGGGATGTCTTTGAAGGGGTCACTATCAGGCACTGTACTTCTGTGAAGCGGCGAGATGGTCTTTCACCAGGTTTATGGATGTTACAGCACAGGCATTTGAGCATTTTGTGCCGAGTGTGGGACCTCATTCATTCAGCCCTGACTGTATTTTGGTTTGAAACCGGATATCTGGCAATACGGGAGTTAGGATATCCCATAGTGAGACACTGAAACGCATGCTTGAGATCACCCTCCTTGCAGTGTGAAGCGAGGTGTAGAGGGCTGCATTGGGATTGGGCTCCCCCGGGACCCAACGTAAATCTCGTGGGAGCGGGCGGGTTTACCGTTGCCGCGGGCGGGTAAAACAAATAGTGCGGGTCTGCGAATTATAGCTGCCAATAAGGATGGAGTAAATGAAGTAGAGAGAGGGAGATTAAAGCGAGGATTTACTGCACAAAACAGAAGCAAGGCACGTCCCACATTTGGACACATTTCTCTATTGTTACTGACAAAAGTGATAAAGAATTAGAATTCGTAAGTTGCAATAAATGTGCAAAAGTGTTAATATACAACGCACATTGCTACGTTTGAATGCGGTGTGTGTGCTGTTATAGGCGCAGCTGAAGGCTAAGAGATACCCTTTCAGAAGCGAAAAGTTTTGTCTAATAAAAAATGTCATTTGTCACATGTCGTCACTTGTAAAGTTTTTTTAAAGGGCGTGGTGCTAAACCCGCACATGAACATTATCCACCATAAGATGAGCGTTTATTTAAGTGCAAATGTTCTGTGCCTGTTGTTAGGAACATTAGCATACCTCAACATTGTTTAAATCTTTTAAGCTAATTGTTCGTGGGCGGGAGAGAGCTCACCAATTGCGGGCGGGATTGGTCAGAAATTCACCGGGAGCGGGATCAAAAACTCAGTCCCGCGCAGGGCTCTAGCGTTGTGCTTGTTTTGAATGACACCATGCTACTCTACTTATACTATGTAGGTAGCCACACAAGCATCATGTCCGGAAGGGGCGTATCTCATACCTCACTTAACGCTATCAGAGAACCTACAGTTATTCAAGGTGCAATACACTACTTCCACCGCTTCACCGGAAGTTGTACCCACGTTTATTTTTACAGTAGCGCCCTCCGAAAACATGTGGAAAGCGCCAGTGAACTCACGGTGAACCGAGTCCGATTCCCATCTCGACGGTCCTATGCCGATCCTGCTCCCCTATCTCTGCCCAACACTTTCCTGTCTGCTCTCTATGGTCCTGTCCCCAATAAAAGCCGCTAAAAATATCTCTTAAAGAAAAAAAGTTGCATTGTGATAAGATATTCAAATGTGTTCTATGAGAATAATAGTGCAGGCAAACCATTTTTCGTTTCTCTCTGTACTTGAAATGTATGTGTAGGTGTGGAACGAACGGGTGCTTTGACAGAAACACTGCAGACGACTGTGACTGTGACCTTGAGGAAGTCGTAGAGATGTTTGAGGACTCCGATCCGCACTTCATCCAGATCCTTCAGAAAGCTGTTGAACACAGGCACCAGATCAGCGGCTGTCAGGTGATCACCCAGAATCAGAGCCAGCTCATGGATGGAGAATGCCAGCGTCCGCCTGACCTTCCACTGCCACACATCAACAACACGTCATGAATCAGACAATGGCAGCGATTAGGAGTCATGCGCGTGTCCGTTCTCTCACCTGCATGTCGGAGGCCAGCGTCTCATAGGTGTCTCTGAGGCAGTGCCAGTTCTGTCGTCCCAGCGTCAGGGCCACGCCGGGCAGACTGTAAGCGCAGTGTTTGGCGATCTCCATGTCTACGGTCTGAGCGCGGGACGGGTCGGTCATGGACAGATACTGATCCAGTAACGCCTGAGGAACCACATCCTGCACCGTCCACACACACATACGGTCAGAGCAGAGCATGATGGGATTGAGAGGACTGACATCACAGTGCACAACTCACCTGGTGTCTAGACTTCTGCTGGTCTTCAGGATTTAAACTGTCGCTCGCGTCCGAGTCCTCATCGTAACGACTCAGCTGCAGGGCGGAGTCACAGTTCAGCCAATCAGAAGCAATCAAATCATTCATTCTCACACATAACTATTCTAGCATAGCCAACAATACGGCGAACGGTACATGTACAGACATTAAACAAACATTTCACATCCGTCTGTGACAATATTAACATGAATGTGATTATTCCAGCTGATAAACACACAAACCTGTGTGCTGGCTGACAGGAAATCAGGGGGCTGCTGGGAACTGAAGGGGTTAGATTGTGCCAGCCGGGGCTCCAGGAACGCATCTATCCCAGAATCCAACACTGTGGCCCTCAGAGCGGCTGTCAGGACGTCCACTTGAGCTGTAACACAAACATGTCAGAGGAAACATCTCTATCAGAGGTTACACACACTTCCTGTTCCGTTTCAGCTCAACTTCCTGTGGTCATTTCCTTTCAGCTCAATCAGAGTTCACAGCCGGACCGCACAACACAACAATAAACAGCACAACACAACACCACACACATCTATTTTCAGAAATTCAGAAATGATTCAGGAATCGAAATGTTTCTTTTGTTTTTATATGACCACAGGAAGTCACTGTAGTGCAGAGTAAAGGCGTCTGACCTTTGACATCAGGATCATCGATGTGCGGCTCCAGGTTCTCGATGAGTTCCTCCAGATGTTTTCTGTCCAGAGCGGGAGCAGTGGATGCTGGGATGTCCTCCTCCAGCAGATTCAGGTCCAGCTCTGGGATGGGCGTCCTCCAGTAGTGGAAGGAGTTAAAGAGCTGGTGATCTGGGATGTCCTGTGGCGCGGCGCAGCAGATGTTCTCGTCAGAGCTCTTCTCCTGGAGGTCGGGTTCGGGTGGATTCTCGGTCTCTTCAGGAAGGCACTCAGACTCTTCATCAGCTGACAGAACCTCGGCTGTCTGCTCTCCTCCACCCTCCTCCCCTACATCATCATCATCATCATCATCATCACGGCTCTGCTCCTCACAGCCTGAGGCATTGTGTGGGGAACACAGTTCTGCTGCGGTGAGACAGGGGGCGTCTCTGCTGAGCTGCCGCACGCGCCATCTGTGTTTGTGCTGCACGAGAAATAAACGAGTGGTCAGCGAGACGTCCGTCGCTCATGAAAGCATCTGGTCAGTCAGTGTGTCTCACCCGTGTGTCCAGTCGCTCTCACCGCTGGAGTCTCTGAAGTACTGACCCGCGTTACTGCACGCTCTAGCGAACGTGGAGATGAACTGACCTAAAGACTGAAACGCCGCCTGACGCACCTGATGACACAACACACGCGTGTTACACACATGACTCTAATAAACTCGGAGGACGTGTGTGTGCGCGACGTCACAGACCCAGCGGGACGGGTCGCTGATCAGACTGATGAAGAGAGAAGAGAGCTTCGACCTCCGCACTTCTGGAGACGTGGCCGACGACACGCTCATGAAACACTCGGCACAGGCCTTCCTCACGCCCCACACGTTATCAGAGCACAGCTGAAAAAACCTGGGCAACTGCGAGAGAGCGAGAATGAAGTATTATTAACTAGGCATGTGGGTGTGTGTTGCACAGAAATAAAAACACAGATGTGCTGTTCTTCTGAACACGAACGCATGTTTCTCATGAGTCATACATGTTCTGTCAGATCTGTGTTTTGTTCTGTGAATGGAAACAGAAAATAACTGAATAATATCAGAGTGACGTGTGAAACACACCAGCAGCTCTTCTGTAGCTTCTCCTCCAACAACACTGCACATATCACCAAAGTTTGCTGCACAAACCTGTCAATCACACAAACATCAGCCAATGAGAAGACACTCTTCCGTCGGACTCTCATCACCAGCCAATCACATCAGGGCTCGACATTAAAGGCCATTGCACATCAAGTCTGAAATTTCCTCACGTATTTCCAAAGAAATACGACCTCAAGTTGTGTCAATCACATTTACACACTGCCTTCGATAATTTCGTCCGTCATAAAACATTTTGGACTGGGTTAGATGTTGTCATCCGTATCAAGCGTTTTGAGAGGTGTTTTGACAATTCAGAGACAGGATGGCTCGCAGCACAAAGTAGACTACTGTATGAGAAACAAGGTGCGGATGACAAAGACACAGGATATAAAGAGAGCGCGCGGCAGCTGATGCGGAACAGATGGATAACTGTACTGATTTTCTACCCAGGGTGCAAAACGCAAGAAGACCATATCGCAACATTTAAAATCAAAATGTTCACACCTCAACGTTTAAAATAGTAAAAAAAGAAACGTATAAATGAACATTTTTTTGGTCAGCTAAAAATTATTTGGCACCAATTTATCCATCTGTCGGTAACATTAATCCCAGTGAACTGCACATGCGTGATTTTTAATATTGATGTGTTATCCAACGTTAAACCTCTGTAGCATCAGTGCTATGTGCAAAAGAAAGTTAACACCCAGCCCTGACACTCATTAGAATCTCTGCTTGTCTTTGTCCTATAGCAGTCACAGAGGGCATGAACACATTTAGCGGACACTAGGTTAAACACTTCACGATCCAAAACAATTATATTGACACGTTTATATCCTTTTTTTCATCTTCGGACAAGAATTTGGCAGTCGGACAAGCACATGACGATGCTTAATGTCAAGCCCTGCACATTCACCCACCTTGCGTACGTGGAACATGCGGCAGTCGCAGCACATCTCACAGAAGCGTGGCAGAAAGAGTCGCTCCGTGATGTCCTTCCCCACCATAGGTGCCATTTTACAAATGATCTGAAAGCAGAAGCAATAACATCTCTCAAACCCTCAGCCGTCGCTCAGCTCTGATTGGTGGACAGGAATGGTTTATAGAGCATGTGAAGATCCTCACAGCCATGGCTTCAGTTTTCACATCATCGTTACTGTCAGGAGCGGTGAGATCCACCAGCACAGGACACACCAGACCCTCCACATCCCCTCGATCCATCAGCTCCTGCTCCAGAAGAACCAGAAGAGCCGCCTGACTGGTCTTACGAACCTGCGGCAGAAAAAACTCAAATCACAATCCTCTTCTAAAGACAAGAGAGACGTTCCCCACACACACACACACACACACACACACACACACACACTCACTCACCAGATTATTCTGGTCTGCCAGGTATCTCACCACGGTGGGTAAGAGGTACTTGGAGAAGGCAAACGGAATGGACGGTCGGTTCTCCTGACAGAATATGGCAATGTGCGGGATTTGCTCCATGAGCTCTGCTCGCACCGTCGGCTCTGAGAAACACACATCATTACAAAAACCACAACACACCTCCTGCACAGACACACAACAGAGTTCTGAGAGACGCACCCGAGTCATCGGCGAGCCTTTCGATCCTCTCCAGCACACACACACACTCTCTGTCATCATCACTGATCACTCGCAGCGTGTCCAGAATACTGCGGGCCACCATCTGTCTGAAAACACACACACACACACTCAACATCACAACAGAGCAAACACATTCAATGACTCCAAACATGTGTGTGCGTTCACCTGTTAAAGACGTTCTCACTGTTGATGTATTTATCAAGTCGTCCCAGAGGAGTCAACATCTCATCCTGAGACACAAAATCCAGAGCTGAGGGGATTATAATGGTGTCAGACTCTGAGCTGTAGCCATCTACAAACACACACAGTGAGCAAAACACAACACAATACATCATATCACAACACAACACAACACTCATTCAACATCAGCTTTTGAGATGTACTTGGTTGTGTGACACTATCATCTCCTGTGACACTGAGTGTGTGTCACGACTGATGTGGGATTGTATTTCACATAGACATGAGAAGCAGTACACGTACACACACACACACGTACACACACACACACACGTACACACACACACGTACACACACACACGCACACACACACACACACACGCACACACACGCACACACACACGTACACACACACACACGTACACACACACACGTACACACGCACACACACGTACACACGCACACACACGCGTACACACACGCACACACACGCGTACACACACGTACACACACGTACACACACGTACACACACGTACACACACGTACACACGTACACACACGTACACACACGTACACACGTACACACGTACACACGTACACACACGTACACACACACACACACACACACACACACACACACACCCCTAATAACATCTGTATCTGAGATCAGAATGACACACTTCACTGAACCACTCAATGGTGTTTGTCCCACTGCACCTGAATCACAAAATCATTATTGCCATTTCATACCATACTACAGCACAGAGATTCCTGTACGGATCACGTGATCTGATGTAAGATAGTGTGAAACACAACACACACACACAACACACACACACACACACACACACACACACAGAGACACACACACACACACACACACACACACACAGAGAGACACACACACACACACACACACAGAGAGACACACACACACACACACACACAGAGACACACACAGAGACACACACACACACAGAGACACACACACACACACAGAGACACACACACACACACACACACACACACACACACAGAGACACCCACACACACACACACACACACACACACACAGACACACACACACACACACACACACACACACACACACACACACACACACACACACACACACACACACACACACACACACAACACACACACACACACACACACACACACACACACACACACACACACACACCACACACACACACACACACACACACAGCACACACACACACACACACACACACCACACACACACACACACACAGAGAGAGACACACACACACACACACACACACACACACACACACACACACACAAACACAAACAGCGTGCGCGCGCGAGAGAAACTCACATCCGTCCGTGTCCTCCTGTGAGTCCTGCAGCAGAGAGAGATCTACGAGAAAACACACACAAATATACACAACACAATCAGAGTGTGTGTGTTAACGTCTGTGTGTGCTAAGTCTGAACTGTGAGTGAGTGTGTGTGTCCGTGAGAGAGTATGTGTGCGTTTATCTGTACACACCAGCCATCTCGCGCTGATCCTACATTTAACCCGCACCAGCAACCGCCACGACACAAAACTACACAAAAACACACACAAACACGCGCCGCGGAACACAAATCGACCAGTACAGCCGGGCCCGCGCACGCATACTTTATCACGCGCACGTCTCTGGAGCGTGCGCGCACTTTACGTACGTGCGCATGCGCCAAGACGAGCACAACACGAGCGCTCGGATGCATATCGAAACTAAACCATCCCTCAGTCTACAGAATTAATGGATTTATTAATTATAGAATTTGAAACATTAAAGAAAGAATATACGATTATTTTACCTGCCATAACAAAAATGGCAGTGATGATGGCAAATATGACTTTATCATTTTGTTTGGAGTTAGCAAGAAACATTAACATAACTGACGTAACTGTCAGTACAATAAATAATAAAAGCATAGTTTGGTCATTAAATGTCTTTGATGTTTATTGTTTAACCTTACTGTAAGCACCTGGACATTACTATTTCTTTTGCACTGTTTCTCTTATTTCTGTATGGTGTGTCTTTATTTGTGTGAATGTTTATTAAACCCAGACTGTGTTTGAAGTTAGTGAGGAGTTGTGTTTAAATCTTTACTTCCGACCCGATATAGTTTATTTAGAAAGTTTGTGAATGCTTTTGCATTTTGTAAATATTTTGATCTTTAGTGCTTGTTGGGCTTTTAGCTTTATACCATCTGGGTTTTTAATTCTGTGGGTGTGTTAAAAATATTCGCCATTAACACGCGTGGCAGCTCGCGCACGAAACCTCCACAACTTCTCAGATGAAGCGGACAGTGATTGTGCGCGCGCACATTTCCAGTTGAACCAGTTTGTGCTCTTGAATCGTTTGTTGTGTAGAATGACGTGTTACCTGAGTGCGCGCATGCGCACAACATTCAGAACGCGACTCGTTTACACAGCCGCAGAAGAGATTCGGATAATACTGACAAGCAAACATACAATTAAATATTAGCAGTATTAGCCGCCGTTGTTCCACGCTCATCTCAGTGACGTGTAGCGCCGTGCTCGCTACCGCGTCTGCCTGCTGCAAGTGAGCGCGTTGCGCGGGTGTGTGAGTGCAGTGAGTGCGCGCGCGTCGTGGCCGGGGCTCTTGAGCAGCACGCGACTGTGTCCCGTAGAACGGCTGTCATGTCCAAACTGGAGCAGATTCTGACCCTCGACCCACCGAACGACCTCCGCTTCAGAGGTAAACGCGTGCGACTGCCTCGCGTCATCCAGCCGCCGGTGTGCGGAGGCCGCGTCGGCCCGCATGCCTGCGTCTCCTCTCCGGATGCGCTTTAACGCGAGCCTCGGAGGTGCGCAGGCCTCTGTGGGAAACGCGAAGAAGTTTGTTTATTGTCGCTTTAACATCGCGGTAGTCTTGTGCTGATCTCTGAACGGCAGTTCATGTGATTGACGATTGTGTTGTGTGGACCGTCAGGTTTAGCATTAGCACTGGTCATGAAATATTCAAGTGCTGAAGGAATGTGATGTGTTATTAATACCGCTGAATGATCGATACTGACCGAGAAAGAGACTTTCAATCTGACGTGTGTTCAGAAAGTCGAGGTTTGAACACCCTTTACTCGAGCCTGGTAATAATAACAACACATGTCATCATCACTTGTGTGTTTCAGGACTGTCATGCTTTAGCATGTGAAGGTGAAATGTGTGTTCTTATGAATAAATAAGCATTGAAGATGGCATCATGTCATTGGCACTGGATGAATAGTCCAGCATTTAGTGTCTGGGCGTGAACGCGACACACAGGGCTGATGTTGATCTCAGTTTAATGAACTACATGAATCAATCATTCACTCGTTCATATGTGCTGATAGAAAACACAGGTGTGTGTGAGGATAGGAAAGAGGCTTAGACGTTTGACATTATTTATGTATGACATGTCTGCCTTTACACTAGTAATGAACTAACCTGTCTGACGGCATCTATGTGTCAGCTGTTCACCAGACCTCACTTATGCTGTTTATTCAGAAAAACGATCAACATTTCAGTCAGTCTGCATCAGTGTTGGATGTGACTAGTTACTGTCTTTTATTTACTTTTCCCTTGAAAAGTCAAGTAAGGGATTGCTCTTCTTTTTTCTGTAATTGAATTACAGTTACTGCTGATGGAATTCAACTAAATACTGTGTAATATAGTCACTAGTGGAAATGACAACTTTTAAATGTATGCTTTAAATCACGTTTGTGATAAGAATACTTTATGCAGTCATTTATTTGAATGAATGAAACGAGTCGTGTCATGTCGACCTTTTAATCAATTCGAATGGAGGTTGATGTAGGATATAGAAAGCAGGAGTCATTTGTACAGTAATCTAGTTACACTGTAGAATATGTAATGAGTAACTAGTATTGAATTACTTTTTCAGAGTAACTTTTTCAACACGTGTCCGTACGGAGGATAATCCCACTTCCCACAGTGTTTCTGACGTTGGGTTCTTTGTGGTTTTGTTTGGTGTCGTGCGCAGGACCTTTCACAGATGTGGTTACCACCAACCTGAAGTTGAAGAACCCGTCTGACAGAAGAGTATGTTTCAAAGTGAAGACCACAGCTCCTCGCCGCTACTGCGTGCGGCCCAACAGCGGCATCATCGACCCGGGCTCTACGGTCACTATCTCAGGTAAGAGGTCGCCTGACTCGTGCACGCTCCGTCTGACCCTGCATGATGTCATTCCTTCATGAGTCGATGATGTGTTTCTGCAGTGATGCTCCAGCCGTTTGATTATGACCCGAATGAGAAGAGCAAACACAAGTTTATGGTGCAGACCATCTTTGCGCCGTCCGGCGTATCGGACCTGGAGGCGATGGTAAGCGCTGGATCTTTCTGCTTTCATAAGAGCCGTTAGTATGAAACCCCCACGTGACGTCATCCAGCAGGGGGCAGCAGAGGTGCACAAATAAGCACATGCAGTACACAAACACTGTTTATTCACATCTGCAGCTGATCTTCGTCTCACTGTTGAAACTAAAGTTACCGTCATCAATGTTCTTATAATGAAATCACGTCAGTGCTGGATGACACATGGAAAATTCATGATAGATTCACAATTTCACAGGAACACTTTTTGTTACGTTACCCAAAGAGGGTCAAAAATCGCAGAGATTTCTGCAATGGACAAGTCCGCTGTAGATATTGTTTAAGCAATGTGTGTCATGTTTCTCATATCCAGTGGAAAGATGCCAAACCTGATGACCTGATGGACTCTAAGCTGCGCTGTGTGTTTGACATGCCTTCAGAGAATGACAGAATGGTAAGAGTTCTTTCTGAAACACTCGTCCTGCTGTAGTGAAGCTGATGATCTCAGTTACGCGCATGTGTGTGTGTGTGTGTGATCAGAACGAACAGGAATCCAGCAAAAGCACTGCTGTTCTCAACGCGTCTAAAGCGGACGGCACGTCAGGAGCCAAACCCAGCAGCCTGTCTATGGACGACACTGAGATGAGGAAACTGGTGGATGAGTGCAAGAGACTGCAGACAGAAGCGGGAAAACTGTTCGAAGAAAACCGCCAGCTTAAGGTATATTCTTCAACGCTTTTATTTCAGAAACAAGTAGCAGAATTATCAAACAGAATATGAATCTTTATTTCAATTCATGATGAATATGGCTCTGACCCGCACCGGCTGAAGATCAAATGAAAGCAGTACCATGAACGACAGCAGAGGATTGGTTTAGATTCATGAAACAAACACTGTTCTAAAGTCACTTGTGATTGGTGAATCAGCGGTTTCAGATGAATACCAGGTTCACTTTAGTGAGCGTGTGCTAATGTGTGGTCTGTATATTTACCTGCGTGTTTCGTCATCAGGATGAAGGACTGAGGATGAGGAGGGCCAATCAGTTCGACACCTCCGCTTCCAAGCCTTCAGCGATGCTGAGCAAAGACCCCGCCTCCAAATCCCTGCCGTCACTGCTGGTCGTCATCGCCGCAATATTCATCGGCTTCTTCCTGGGAAAGTTTGTGTTGTAGGACATCGGCGTCCTCGTTTCCCGGGCCTGGCGAGCATCGCGTTTGTTCTTGGCGATAACCGTTGCGTCAGTGCCGACGTGCCCCAAAGCGACGGCAATACATGTGTCTGTGTACAAGATCATTCAAACGGGCCTTGCCTTTCTCACACGGTTAGTACACACTAAAACAAACAAACACACACACACACACACACAAACACGAGAGGATGGTCGGGTTCTCCTGTTATTCTGCTTTCTGTGGTTCCGGGTGGGTTTTTCTGGGGTCGGGGAAGAAGAAGAAACTGTCCATTTGTCAAAGCCTCATTAGCAGCCCTGTACAGGGCACCGTGTGTAGAGACCTTCATGGAAATCTATGAATAAATAAAAGGATGTGTTTTCTTCCTCTCTGTGGTTTTATTAAGAGTTTAACGGAATGTTTTAAGTGTCATGTACATGTTCATTTTGATTCTGATTCTTTTGACAAGAAATGGGAAATGCAGATTGGTAATAAACCGAAAACAAACCAATCGTCTTTGCTACTTGTTGCCGGATGAAACACTGAATTTCACATTGATTTACTGAATGTGATGAAGTCGGATGGAAAAATGTGTCTCCTGTGTTTATGGTTTTCCTCACAATCTCCACTGACACCAACATTGATTTCAATCATTTCATTGAGTTTTTCTTTATACAAATTATATGTATCGAATTGTGAGGCAACTTGACTGAATACAGATCAGCTTTTACAGTCCTGTGGTATTTAACATTGCTTCAATAAAATCTCTTTAACACTCTTGAATCGCATGTTTGTCTCCGTGTGAAGCAGACTAATTCTTTTCAAAATACACGCTGACTCATTGTTTTTTTTTCTTGGCTATTAACAGTCTTTCAATGCACATTTTCTCGTTAAATGCACGTGTTACACAACATGCTGTACAAAAAAACTCAAGCTAATGCAGAGCTGCTACTGATACAATAAATGTGACCGTTACCTCCTGTAAATAACACTGACTGTGAGTTTTCCAAATCCATTTGTAGGGCAAGTAGAGTTGAAAGCAGATTCTGTTGACCGGTTAAAATCGATTGATTATTTGAACCCTTCAAAACAAACGTTATACAATACGTGTGAATAAAGAGAATATTATCACCACCATCACTGCACCGCATGCATGTGTCACGGCCTCTGCGACCTCCCTCATCTGACATTTACAAACACACACAACTGTGTAGAACCTGTCGTAAGGACACATCATGCGTCACACAGATTATTCAGTTCACATAATGAGTCTTTAAATGTTTCAAATAGTGCAAACAAATGGGCTGACCCGAGTCACATGGAGCGTCACAGTCTCGGATCATCCCGGCTACATGAACGTGATTGATACGATCAATACGGTGAGATTAAATAAAGCCGTGATGATGTCACATCCATTGCTGAGTCTGAAATGTTGGTCTCCCTCTTTACTCACGTGCTGCTCCCCCTTCTGGCCGGCCGTGCAGCGGATCAGAGGCGGCTGGTAGGACGTGGCCCGTGTGTGGGGTTGATCAGGACTGGAGCCGTTGGTGGGTCTCTGGCCGTTATACAGGAGAGTGTGTCCGTCGGAGTCTTGACCCGTGCTGAAGACCTCGTACTCCGTGTGTGGCAGCCGGATTCCCAGTGCGGCACAACCAGCCGTTGATGTCACATCCTGTTGAACGGCCAGCTTCCACGAGCCCCCCGCTCCACATTCACGACCACTGAAGACGTTTAGCAGAGACGTGGTGGCCACATCCATCGGCGTCACCTTCATGTGTGTCACTGGAAATGAATGAGACAACAGAGAATCTAGACTGTTTATACTACAAAACACACTGCAGCTGTGAGTGAAGACCCCATCATCAGTCATACAACCTGTATTAATACAAAAGTGAATACCCAAAGGAACAATCGCAGATGATCTATCAATTTAATATCTCAATTCTATCAAAAAGTCTCAAGTGTGTCTCGGGTATTTCTTCTGAGAAATAAATCACACACGCGTGTCAGTCGTTATAGTTTGAGATGAGATGTCAACAGTGTGTCAAACTGAGCTCAGATTTGTCTCGTCTGCAATCAAAAGTCAATATAATCGAAGAGCTCGATATCAACTCAAACATTTCTCATCACATGTACTGGAATTAGTCTGTGACTGCATATAATCGTCGTCTCGACACTAGCTCTGTTTACATGGACACATCGGATTGAAAAGTGTGTTTGCTCCGGCCACACAATCTGTTTTAATAACACCTGCACACGTGAGGTTTACCTCCTGAACCTTCACAAGTTGAATCTCTTTCCTACAGGGGGCACTCGTGAGCACGTTCTGTGAACTATACGGTGACAAACGGGACACTCCACAGTCTCATGCGCAAATGAAGATCGCAAGACTGCAGGTCCACATCATAGAGACTGTACACAGCTCACCATGAAACCAAACAAATGAAATTGTGTTCCGGGAGTCGCGTGTGTACCTGTGAAGGTGAACTGGACAGCACCCATGACGGTGGATGAAGGAGCTCCCTCCTCCACTGGCTGATGCTGAAGGTCAGACGGGGTCAGAGAAATGCTCATACTGTCCTTTCCATGTGCCGCTCTCCTCGTGGAACGTCAGGTATCGGGTGAGGAAGAGGACGCCCGGGCGAACTTCACATCGTGTGCTCACCCAGTTTCCATGGAGACGTACCGGTCGGTTCCTCTGGGCTGGCAGGACGGGAGGATGATGAAGATCGGCTGAAGCAATCATTTGACAAACTCTGCAGTGACGGTCATCGGTCTGAAAGCAAGAGAATACAAATCATTTTGAAAGCGAAACTTTGATGATTTTGATCTTCTGAACGACACTGCATATCAATAGCACATGAAAGGCCACAAACACGAGTTCAGTTCACTGCTCTATCATTCAGACAAAACACCAAGAGATCTCTTTATTATCTCCATCATTTCTCCTAGACATCACGGGAATTCAATGAAGAACTAATGGAAACTTTCTCCTGAGAAAAAGAGTCAGAAGTGTCACAGATGTGTGTGTCATTAGAGCTTCAGTCTGCCATCAGAAGTCAATATGATTGAAGATCTCAACGTCAACTCCAACATTTCTCATCAGATCCAGATGATTTCACCTCTACATCTACATTCACTTACACCTTCATGCGTTTACACAATCACACTCTTAGCAGATTTAGGAGAAACATCCGAGACTAAGTTGAAACTTAAACGATGCACAACTGAGAACTATTAAAAAAGAAAGAAACAAAAGGAGCGATAAGATTTTGTTGAATATCAATGAGCAGAAGCACAAAGCCTGAACACATCACATGAATGCAGAATCATGACGGCAGCACATTCTCAAGTTCTGACCTCATTTGAAAGTCATTTGGCATGCGGCACCTTCAGCACAGACAGAACAGAAGCTAAACCCCTGTAAGACCAGCGAGAACTAAAACCAGCACAGCACGCCGTGAACCAGAGAAGAGACTCGGCGATTAAAAGTTTAGACTTCAAAGTTTTCAGCGGTGAGGTTTATTGTGTGAGCGGCAGCACGTCTCACCTCCGCTCAGAGCTGCAGTGACATCATCTCCAACACGTGACCCGTCATTTAACACAACTGAACTAAACAACAGAACGAAGGCAGACGTCACAGAAATCAAGAAGACAAGGGTTGCCACTGGAAAATGGTCATGCTCACAGGTCTCTTGATGGACTTCTCAGTTGGCTTTCATTTAAGTATCAACTTAGGTCGGAGTCTGTGGACAGAGCTCCAGACATGTAGCGCAACTGTGCTTCGGGCGACCCGAGTTCCAGTCGTTTTAGCGCTGGGACGGCTCCATATATCAGTTTCAAACCATCCAAATCCAGCGTAATATCCACCGTTTATATAACATTCATCACCCAAGTGTAGTGAACAAACAAACACCTGAACTTCAAGAACATATGCTCTCTCTCTCTCTCTCCTGCGCACAAGTGACGTCTGCGCATGCTCCTCCTCCTGCTCTCCTTGCGGCCGCATGCTTTTCCGGGAGAATTGTCCAATAAGGGACTAAGAAAAAATTGTTACGAAACTGTTTTATATGTTCGAATAAACTTTCTGAAACCTGTACGATCGCTGGGGGAGTGTATCAGTAATACTACGTCATACGCCCAACTCTTTTTATGACAAGTTGACCATGTTAAGCGTGAGAAGACAGCACGTTTAACCTAGTGAAGAAGTCAGAATGCATGACACACCGTTGCAGGAGCTTTTTCCCTCGTTTAATCTCACGGAGAAATAATTGAGCTATTAAAGAGATGTCATGTGTGATTTGTGGATGGAAGGCTGTAAATCTGTGTTTTGTCCTCAGGTGAACGGACAGCATGTGTTTGATAATAACTTTAGGTGGTCACGTGATCAGATTATGAAATGTGGGATTTAATCTCAATGAATCACGGGAAAAGTCCTTCACACGTGTACATACAGCAGACGAGAGAGAAACGCTGGAGTCATTCGGCCCATCAATTATTCAGCATGGAAGTAGAATTCATTAACATTGCATTACATGTTTCACATCCACTTTTAGCTGCCGCTCGCGCTCACATGAAAGAAATGATTCCATCAGAAAAGCTCATCTCAGGTTCCTGTCGGGCACGCGCCACACCGCTGGCCTTTGCAAACACTATTTCCACATTCCCTTTGAAGCCACATGGCTGAAATCACCGGATTTAAACGCCAGAAGAGGGATCGGCGGGGAGTGAGAGCGTTGCGGTAATACCGAAGTGAAATTACAGTGAAGGCTGCTGCTGAATGTGAGATGCGCGAGGCGTCACATGAATTAATAACGGCCGATGTCACATCTCACATTCAGCACAATGTCATGTATTATACAAACTTTAACTTCAGCAAACATGGCACTTTATGAATTATTCATTCCTCCGTCTGAAGCCTCATGACTTTTTCCTCAGTTTTGTTTTCAGTTGGTCTGAATGAATTGAGTCTGTGATCATATCATCACGGCTCGTGCTGTTTTCACGTCTACTCCACAACTTCCACACAGTCAGAGGAACATCTCCCTTATAATAGTCTTGAATAGTATAAAAGAACTCAAATGGAAGTAGGGGAATGATGTCCTGTCGTCGTTTCTCACCAATAACTTGATCTCTCTCTCATCCTAAACATCATTAACATTTTGGGCTTGTAAAGACCTGTGTATGTGGGCACTATAGGGCTGTCACAATAGACAATAAGTGTCAATGGGATTATTGCTAAACTATATGAATATAACACAGATGAGAACCGTTGAATATGTCATATGAAGATGATAACAGACTCTCTGTCTTTGATTAGTTTGAGTTTTACTCATTGACCAGAATAAAGAAAACAGATGAACATGACTGATGGATAATGTTATTGTGAGTTCATGTCGTACATTTATGCGTTTATCCAGAAGTGCATCAGCCTCTGCATTGGATCGGTATGGGAATTCTCCATTGAGAAAACATGCAGGACATTTGGGCTATGGCGGGCTCTTGAAGTGAAGAGACGTTTTTCATTTAGTGAGCAAATGACTTTATTTTGTTCTTCACATCAACGCTGTGATCGAAGATTCTCATGATTCATTTCTTCATTTAATCCAAAACAACTGATGGAAAGTGTTGACCCTGACGAAATGGAGCCCATGACCTTCTATTCTATTCGACTTCTGCTCTCTTTTCTTTTCTTTAATTCCAGGTGACAGTATACGACACCGTTGAACTCTCTGCTCTTAATATTAATGCTCTGCGCTCAGACAGATGAAGCGCATCAATATGGAGCAGCGGACGCGTCACGGCGCCGTGCAGCGGCAGAGAATCTGACCTTGGCGCTCTGTAGGGGGGTCTGGTAGCCAGAGGGCCGGTGGAGTCTCCTCTGAGCGCGCTCGGTATGAACATCTCCCAGGAACAGCTCCTCCGCCTCTCTGCCGGGGTCGCCATGGTGATAGCGCCTCTCCAGCCGCATGAGCTGCAGTTCCTGCATGCTGAAGTCTAAGCCAGGGGTGCAGTCACGACCCGGCGACACCCACCGCTCGTCCCACAACTCATACGTCTCACCCGGCCGCAGCGCCCCCCGCAGGTCGCAGGCCGTCTCCAGGCGCCTCTGGACGTCCGTCTCCAGGCCGTGACACAGCAGCAGAACTCGGCTCAGGCGGTATTCGGACTCTGTGCCCCCGCGGACCACCCAGGAGGCTTGCAGCGGGCGGACGCTGCCCCGGATCAGGAGCGTGTAGCTGGGCTTAGTGCAGTGGTGGTCCTGGTAGTAGAACTGGAGCGCGTGGAAGGTGTGATTGGAGTAGAAACGGTAGGAGCGAGTGAGGAACTCTGGGCCGGGTCTCACCTCACAGCTGCAATGACAGTAATAAATCATTCCATTAGAAAAACACCACAGCGGCACCGCGCTACACTGATGCTGTCAGACAGGAATACTGGAGCACTCAACGATGACTACATTCACGCTCCACGTTTTTGTACTTTTTGATAGTGTTGCCAAATCAATATTACATGAAAGCGATAGTTCATCCTTCTTTAAAGGGTTAGCACACAAAAGCATCCGTGTCAAAAAACGTGTTTTTTTGCGTTTCACTCACATACAGATTTACAACCACATGAGAGACAGAATAAATGATGACAGGCTTCTGACAGCCTGAACTGGGCCTTTAAATGTCAGAATACTGTGGTACATGGTCAAAAAACATGGCATTAGCACGGTGCAGTGATTTAAATACGCAAAGTGTTCGTCCTGTTCTGTAGATACAGTGATGATCACCTGTTAGACACCCAGTGACCTGTGATGTTGGGAGGGATGTGTACGGTCACATGATCACGTCCATCATGGAGATCTCTGAGTCTGGACTCACACTGACTGACCGCTGAGAGCCAAGCAGAACTTTTCTCCAGCAGAACCGGACCGCCGCCACTGACCGCCAACAAACACGTGCTCACGTACCAGCCTGTGTTCACACACACACACACACACACACACACACAGTGTCAGTCATAATGATTTTTGATCCATCACACAAACCTTTCTGCATTTTTACATTTTCAAATAAACATCGTTTACTTTCATTTATAAGATGTTTAAATTGTGGAGACAACTGACTGAAACATTTAATACCATGTTAATACTTGTATCATCCTTGTGGACACGCACACACACGCACGCGCACACACGCGCGCGGGTTACAGTCATCAATATCAAACAATGTCTCACAATCTATCTAAATTCATTCTACTCTACCACATTACGTGATTATGTCTGTATACAACACATATAGCATGATTTTCATCATGTGTATAAAGTTTAAACTCAGATTTGATTTCTTCTCATACAGATATTGAGGGGAAATATATTAAACACAGAATCACGGATCTCTTCACATCTGACAGCAATATTTCATTCATTGATATGTGTTTATCTATATTAATAACCGTTTTAAACACGAGATAAAATGCCTTACCCGAGATAAGAATGACACGACGGTATAAAGAGAACATCTTTAGAACAGCAGATAAACTTATGAGACGAAATGGACCACGATGAAGCTTCAGTGCGTTAAAGTTTCTCTCGCGCTCTCTGTCGGCTGTAAATGTGTTTTCATCAGCAGAATGAAGCTTTAGAGTCCAGAAAGAGAATTAATGTGGAGATACGCGTCTGATCTTCATTATAACAGCGACACCTCTCACGTCTGATGTCAATCTGATGAGAGAATATCGACAACTGCGCTCTCGAGTCGCTCACTCTCGCTTCACGGAGGCTCGAGTCATCTGAACGATTCAGCCAAACCGATTCAAAAGATTCGGTCGCACATCTCTGTAAAACACGACTTTATTACGTAATTATCAAGACACGTGTAAAATCTCTGTATAAAATAAAATATCTGTCAGATATCAATGAATGTGTGTGTGCGTGTGTGTTGCTGTCAATCAAACCATATGCCTGTCAATCATTATAGCGAGTTTCTTGATGAGAGTAAAATATTACTGTAAATATGTTGTAAACATCAGGAATAATTCACAAGAATTCGCATTAATATTATTATTAATCACGCAAAAAATGATTAATACTGATAGGGCCGACGACTACTTTTAATAACTAGGCCTAAATATGATGTTATAGGAAGAATTTCCTCTTAATGTTTGAAAATCTGATGTCACCTCAGAATGAAACGTGTTCATTATTTAAAAGCGCGTTCATGTGAATCGACTCTGAATTCTGACTCTTGTAAATCGGGCTTAAATCATCAGGGGAATCAGCTGCTTACCCTCTATCCTCTCTCTCCTCCGTCTCTCTCTCTCTCTCTCTCTCTCTCGTCTGCTCTCTATCCCCTTACTCTCTCTCTCTCTCTCTCGCCCTCATTCTCTTATATAATTCTCCCATTACTCCTCAGCTGTTCTCTTCTATAAGCAACCGTTTTCTTGCGCTCCCCTCCCCTTCTCCTATCTCTTACCATCTCCGCTTCTTTTATTTTCCTCATATCCTTACTCTCGCTACAACACTCTAGTTTCCCGCAATTCTCTCTTACTCCCCTTTTTTCTTTTCTGCTCCTGCCTGCTTCCTCTTGGGGTCCTGCCCGTTTCTTTTGCGCCTGACCTACTCACTCCCCTCCTTCACGTCTCTTACCTTTGCTCTGTACTTCGAAGTTTCTTTGAGCTCCAAGTACCTGGTCTCTGTCCTTCCTTGTTCACCCTTCCTGCCTTTCTTTTCTCTATTTCCCCTGACATTGGTGGTAAGACTCAAGCTCTTATGCGAATACCATTTACACTGAGATGAGCTACCTTCCTTGCACGACTCGACCTCAAGTGCCCATTGCTCCGACTACGGACGTACATCTGCAGTTAGCTTCTCTTTTCCGGGACCTTACGTCCACTTTACTTTATTCCCGTAGTTTAATTCTCGATTGGGTAATCCCATTATCTTAGCGTGGCGACCTTCTCCTCCTCTCCTATGCTTGTAGTTCTTCTGTATTCCCTTCAGCCGATCTATGGCTTCTTAACGTCAGACTTCTATGCCAGCACTTGGATTACTACTGAAAGAGTCCCAAGGAGACGGCGACACTCGGCATGAAGTAGATGCGAACTAACATCTGGGCAATCAGGAGAGAAGAGTAGAGAAATGCTAGCTTTGAATGTATCCCCAATTTTCCTCTCCCCACCTTTTTCCATTCTTCTTTTCTTACCAAACTGCCTTTTTGTCTTCCTCTCCTTCACCTCTTTCTGAGTTTTTTCCCTCCTCCTCAGCCCTGCTGTCCGCCTTCGGTCACCTCTCGTTTGCCCCTTGACCTGCCACCCGCTTTTACCACTTCTGTTCCCGCAGTTTCCCGTCTACCTCCACAACTCCCTAGCGGTTCTTTTTTGCCTTACCCCTTCTCGCTGCCTCGTAACCCGCACTTTCCACATTCATTGATTTGTTATATCTTGTCTTCTCTTACCTTCCTTCTAATGTTTTATCATGAACTCCAACTTCGAGAAAGATATCCACTTTTCCCGAAGGAGAGATTTTCCAGTTTCCCGAGTTACGCCTAAGAATCTCCACCCCTTACCCCCCCTCCTTCTCATCGGCCCCCACATCATTTTTTCTTATCTCGTTTCCCCCCTGACTGCCACGCTCATCTCTTCCCCCACTTGTGGTATTCTTTCTGCGAACCAGCCGCCCCTTCTTTCCTTCTCAAGGGCATCTATACATCTATCTTCCTTTTTGTTCTCTATGTCCTTTCTGTGCCCTACCTTACCTTTTCTCATTTCCCACTTTTCCCTTACATAATTTTCCAGTATTCGTATCCCTACTCATCACCTACAATTTTGACCTGTATCTTTCTCCCTAAACTCCCCTTTTCTTTCTAGTATGCTTCCCTTATCTTGAAGACTGTCCTCCCTATCTCTCCTCAATCCCACGTCCTATGTAACATCCTTTGCCTGCCGCCCAGCACGATTTTCGTTCCGTCTCTACCTACTCCCATACTCCGTTTCACCTTTTCTCCCCCTTTCTCGCTTAACCATCCTTGACTCTTATACCTCTACTCTTAACACTGTCCTTAGAACCTTGCTCATGTGCCCCTTGACTCCCCTCTTCGCTCCTTCCCCCTCGAGAGATTGAATGACTTTCCTTCTTTCCTTCTCTCGCAGTCTATCCGAGCACTATTCCCGCTCCTTTCCCTTACCTTTCATGAATCGCATCCAGATCTCACGACTACCCGGTCTTCCCTTCCGTTCCCCCTTTTTCCCTTCATAAGCCCGCCATCTCCCTTTTCTCTTCCTCCCAATATCGGTTCCCCGAGCCTCCCCTGTCTCTTCCTCCAGTTCCCTCATTCATGCCCTCCCTACTTTTTCATTTCGTTGAACCCTTGCCGAATCTTTTTCTCCATTTTATGATTCTCTTTGGTATTCGCCCATAAACCATTGCTTCAATCCATAGTCACTCTCCGACCTCTCCGTCTTATTGACAAGCTCGTGCGTCCTCAACTATAGTTCGCTCCCCATCTTAATTCCTACATTTGATGGGACCCCCCCTCTAATCTGTTCGGGGGCCCTCCATACAAACTTTATGAGCCTATCCCTGTCTCTTTCTCAACCCAGTCTCACCACACGTTTCTCTTCTAAAGATTTTGATACCTTGATATTGCTCCTCTTGTGACACTGTTACGACACCTCTGCTCTTGCTCCACGACTCTTGCCATGACATCCTCGATGGAAGATCACCCCTTTTTTTCTCCTAGCGACTCCCCGAGCAGTTTCACAATTCTTTTTGAATGAAAACCCGTATGGGCAGAGGCAGTAGCGTCAGATGACAATGTCTCTTTATGTGATGAGGCATGTATGATAGAATCTGAGAGATTGAGAGAGAGAGTAGATAAGGCACGGATATAATACTATATCTATAGATCTAAGACGCATATCTCTCCTCATCTATATACTCTCGATCTCTCTATCTTGTATTGTATATTTTTGCAGCTCTATCTCTCCTCTCTCTCTCTCTCTCTCTCTCTCTCTCTCTCTCTAGCTGATCGCAGACGTGGGCGCGCATCGGTGGGCGCGCTCTCTGATGGATCGGACCGCAGCAGGTTTCAGATTCAATCATGATCTTATGAGTCATATGTGTGAGACATATATATGAAAGGCGCTCAGGTATAAAAACAACAGGTGTGGGAGACACATAATGACATTTACAACCCAAGAGTTTTCCTCGTCTAACACACCACACATAAGTGAAGAAAAAGATTGCAGTCTGTTCTGTCAAGCTGCTTCATAACTTATTAATGTTTTACTGGGCTCTTATGTTTCATTTTAATGAGATACAACCTCACTCACATCTTCACTTATAACATTTATATTCAACACTTCATATCAGTTTAAAACTGAAGCATGAAGATGATCCACAACAACACCACACGCAGGCTTTCGGTTCAGAGCTCTGTGGTCATTTCGCTTTTGAAATGGCGTTACTGGAATGGTCTGTCAGTGCTGTTTTCTTCTTCTGACTGAAACAGAGCCCAGGTGTCGGATCGTTCCTCACACGACACCACTTACAGACGTCTCAAGGGCTCAATGACGTTTCTCAATCATGTGTTCAGAGGTTTGAATGTTTAGGTTAGAAGCTCGGTCAGTGTGTTTGAGACCAGAGCCGATGACAGAACGTGACGACAGGAGTAAATGATGATGAACAAACATCACTAAAGAAATGAATCGTTTGCTGGTGAATCATATGATGAAGACCGGCATCATCATCATCATCATCATCATCATCATCATCATGGTGTGATGTGTGAATGTTCTCTTGTAATGCTGTCGTCTCATGAAGTCTCCCGCAGCGTTCGCTTCGTTCCTCCTGCGCCACCACACCGACGGGGAACCTGAACATATTTGACAAGACCAAAAATATATGTGTGAGGAAAACATTTCACAGATCTACAGGAGCTCAAGAAACACAAATCTGCAAAATAAACAACGACTGTTTCCGAGTCATTCTAGAAGAGTATTTTTCCTTTGCCCGTTTGAGTAAAGACAGAATCCTCATTGTTAAGGTCATTTCGTCCTTTCACACATTTCTCTTCGTAGCTTTTAAAATGTGTGTGAGGGTGAGTTGAGTTCAAAGGTCACATGACCCCGTTGAGGAGCCGGAGCGATGCTGGTGGAAGTAAACAGGACGTCTTCTTACAGTAAAGCGGCTCTTCTTTAATCAGATGAAAACGGCCACTTGATCAGATGCGATGAATAAATGTATGAGTGAAAACCGAAGAGCGCGTCCGCTATTAGCACAGAATGGATCATTAGCCGCTCTTCCACCGCATACACAAGCAGCAGCGTGTCATGAAAAATACATGGCCGACACCGAGAGTTCAAAGGCTGAATGTGTTGTGCTTCACCAAGCATTACTCCCAGAGAAGTGATTTGATTTTGAGCGGAGAGTTTGACAGACGGAGGCGAGCTGCTGGAACAGATGTAAGCGTCTTCAGCATCTGCTCCTCTCACAAACACAAACACCTCCAGCCTGCGTCTCTGCAGCTGTTTCACCTTCTATACAGAACTCAAGAAACAAAGCTGGATGCTGCTCAATGTTCCACAACATACGTCTGACAGCGTCTACAGGACAGTTTCTCTCGCTCACGTCTGGAACAGCAAAGGTGATTCTACACCCAAATCACAGAAGTGTCCGAGTTACTCATCCTGAGGACAAAGACACACAAAAACATCCACACCAGAGAATTACAACCTCCACATCTCACTCACAAGGCCAGCGTGTTTTTCAGTTCCGACTGAATCGAGAAAAGAATGTTTTTTAAAGAGAATAAATCTGCTTCGTCCTTGACGTAAATTCTGTGCTAAATTTCTCCGCTGGTGAACATTTGTCGTGTGAAACCTCAGCAAATATGTTTGGGAAATGGATGTGTCCTAAAAAGCGCTGAACGCTTGAAAGAATTCTTTATTATTCATGCCGCTATTAGACGCTCACGTTTGTATTTGTACTTTTATTAAATTCATTTGTCACATCACAGAAACATTAACAGCCAGTAAAACTGAAAGCATGTGAGCAGTTATTCACGTGGACTCTAAACCCTTGGAGAATCAGCACAGTTGTTTCTGGGATCTTAGAACCATGTGAACTGAGTTTAAATCCAGAACTCTTAATGGTTTAGTTTAAAACACAAACTGATGCCGCAGAAACATGCAGCAGGGTTTCTTTCCTTAGTGTTTCTCAATAGAATTCCTCTTTATTGTCAAAATGAATCAAACGTTTATTTGTTTTCCAAGAAAACCACATGAAGGAGGAGATTCCGAGCGTATGGAGCAGAAAACAAAAGACAAACAATCGCCTGTGTGACTGAACTCAGGCTCTTATGACGGCCGAGAGAGAGAGAGAGAGAGAGAGAGAGAGAGAGAGAGAGTATTTCTGTCCCACCCCATAAAAACACGTGTGGTGTGTAAGAAAACCATCAGTTGAACACAAAGAGTTCATCCAGAAATAAGAATGATCTTAAACAACACTGAACTCCATTGACTTCCACTGATGGACATTTCTCTAAATATCTTCTTTTGTGTTCCACTGAAGAAAGACTAACGAGAGAGAATAAATGATTTTGACTGAACTGTGCCTTTAAGGGTTTTGAGCCCCTGCCGGGTCACAAGCAAATAATCACACAATATGTCCTCTTCAGTAACATCCCATAATCAACAAACACACAAAACAAAACACTCCACTAGACAACAAAACAAACAAACAAAAAACACACACACACATAATAAAAAACACAAAACACAAAAAAAAAAAACAAAGACACAAACAACAACACAAACACACACCACACAAAAAACACAAACAACAACAGAACACAGCACACAAAAACAAACAGACACAAACCACAACAAACACAAAAACACACACACAAACAAACCCACACAAACAGCACAAAAAAACAACAGACACAACACAACAAAAAACAAACACAACACACACAACACAACACACAAAAACACACACACAACCACAAACACAAACACACACAACACAAAACAACACCACAACACACACACACAAGACAACACACACACACATTACACAAAAAAACATTAACACACAAAAACACACACACACACACACACAAAACAAAAAAAAAAAACTCTTTAAACACCACAAACAAACAAAAACACACAACAAATTACACACACAAAACAAAAAACACACACAAACTACACAAACATCATACAAACAACACAAAACAAACAGACACACAAACAAACACACCCAACACAAAAAACTACACAAACGCACACAGACACACACAAACAAAAACAAACAAACAGACACACACACACACACACATGCAGACACAAAAACACACAAAACAAAAACTAACAAATTTATACAAACGCAGACACAAAAACACACACACAAAAACAAACAAAGACGTCGCGCACACAGACACACACACAAAAACAAACAAACACACACAGACACAAACACACACATTCAGACCAACACTCTTTTGACAAGCAGCCCAGAAACTACAGCACACAAACCCGCCAAGACAACTCACAAAATCAGTTTTATAGAAGATACAACACACAGTTTTAAACAGTTGTCCTCAGATGCCAAGATTGAATGTCTTGTTTTTTTCACAATGTCTACAGCTGCTTTCCATTTACAGTTTTTTTTAAATCATTTTTTCACCAATTTCAGAACCTTGATGTCAATTTTCAAAACTATGGACACAAAACTCTAAACGGTCATTATTCAGTGTTCAAAGCTGTGCATGTTGCATTCATATCTTTAAATAAGCCTTACATTACAACTAACTCATTTATCATGAAGTATCACATGAACATGACTTCAGATCATCCACACACAATAAATCCATAGTTGTATTGTGTAGTTGTTAGTACAATCATTAAATATAGTTGTATAAAATATATGATAGAGGTTTCATTATGGTTTACAAGTACTTACAATGCAATAGAACTAGACAAGAGTCGTATAGACACAGTGGAGTCATTGAACAAAAATGTAGTTTATTACAGTAATGACACAATCACCACATTTTTTTCCAGAGATGGAATTTTTGAAAGCAATAAAAAAGCAAGCAAAAATGTTCAAAAGCAAAACTTCACAACAGGAAAATGTCATCTGGAGTGCTCCTCACTGCACGTCTATGTTGTCATCAAGCCTTTCTTGTGGATTTGGCCTCAGGTTCTCATCATCCACACCGCACTGGAGGTTTTCATTAGAGAGACATCCAGGGAAAAACATCTTCTGCCATGGCGAATCCAAGCCTGACATTGGTCTGCCGTGATGTCATTGCAAGCATCATCCACGGCCTGGAGAAGAGTGACTTGTTCACAAGGGTGCCATCATATACCTTCCACCTCCATGTGGAGAAGATTGTGATAAAGGTGATAAATACAATGCCACAAATTGTCGATGGGCCTGAAACCGTGCCGGCACCATTCCAGCATGATCCTGTGGTCTTTCACGTTCACCCACTCCTCTCAAAGAGGCCTATGACCACCTTCCAGAAGGGGTGCTTGTCCCCAAACATTTCTTTGACCACCATGTAGTCCTCGTCTTCCATTTCCCATTGCTGGCTCCATGTTTTCACTGAGTAGGAGACCTCTCAGCTCACTATATATGCAAACCACAGTGAGGAAACCCTCACCAGTAATGAGATGCCGTTATCTTGATAAAACCAGGAAAACTATTGCTAAGGACAATCTCACATACAGCGATGTCAAGTATCAAAATGTGCTCTGTAAAATATGGTGCATCAGACCACAGAAACTGTGTTTGATAAAGAATGATCTACATCTACAGTAATGGTGTCCCGCTTGGTCATGTTCTTTGGTAATTGTGTCAATTGATCTAGTGATCCTGAAAATGTCATGTTCTAAATGGGCAATATTGTTCCTCAGTTCAGAAAAACTATGCATTAAAAGTAAAGCAGTCGTTGCTTTTTCATGTTTCAGATTGTATCAATTGACAGTTAGATCATTGTAATGTAATGGACAGACAGTCACATCAGATGAAATGTTTGAGTTGCATTTTGAAGCAGGAATACATTGATGTTAAGTCGTGTCATTTTGAACAGGTGGTTTTAGTTCAATGACCAGATTTGGTTTGTGAGTATTGTATCCAAACAATTGAAACAAGTGTTAAGAGTTTTGAAAAATGTGCATTTTGATCGTCGGTTGTGAATTTCGTGTCTATAGTTTTGAAAAATGACATCAAGGTTCTGTTATTGGTGACAAAATGATTGAAAAAAACTGTTAATTCTGAAGATGAAATGATGAGGGGACGGAGCTGTGAATAAACATGTAGATAAAGGCAGAGAACACCGTCATGTCTGAGCCCTTGAGCAACATCATTCTAAGAAAGAAAGATTCATCTTGACAATATTTCATCACAAAGTGAACACTATTAGATTGTTAATGATAATCTTAAATCTATAATTTACCTTATTAGTAAGTTTATTTATGTTTTATGTAGCCTTGTTTGTGCGAGCACTGTTGAGCTTGTGCAGAGGCAGCAGCTTTTGCCAGAGGGGAACTGGAATCCCCTGGTTGGGCCTGGGGTTTTTTTCTCGATTGGAGTTTTGGGTTCCTCGCCACCGTTTGCATATTGTTTTGCACTATTTGCCTGGCCGGGGGGGCTGCTTTAGAATTTAGAAGTTAGACATAATTAATATTGCATATAAGAATTTATAGTCCGTTTAATATTTGACCTGTGGTTCTCTCTCCTTTATCTCAAATGTGTGCTTTCACTGTGCGTGTGTGCGAGTGTGTTTGCGTGTGTGCGTCTATGTCGATGTGTGTAGTGTGTGTGCATATTGTGTGTGTGGAGCATTTGTATGTCTGTCTTTTGTTGTTTTCACCTTTTTCTTGTTTTTACAGGTATATGACTTTAGTTGTTTTTCTTGTATTCAATGCGTCTCATGTACAGCTGCTTTGTAACAATGAAAATTGTAAAAAGCGCTATATAAATACAGTTGAGTTGAGTTGAGTAGACAAAGACTTTTATCATGGACTGGACTTGAATGCGTTCTCCTCGATGTGGCTCAGACAGGCAACAGTGTTCAGCGCATCTACATGTGGTGACCATGCTAGATTATTTCTATTTTTAGGGCAGTCACTTCCAATCCATTGCTTTCCCAAATGGTGTTTCCTAAAGGTTAAGTGTCATTTCATAAATTTTAAACACAATAAAATGACACCATACAATAGCCATGTTTCCATCCATGGCTCTTTTGCGAAAGAAGGTTTAGCCCCTCAAAATGTTTAGCCATGTAAGGCCTAGCTGATGGAAATGCCACTTGTCGATAAAATTCCTCAAATGTCGACACGGTCTTCTTCCATATATTTTTAGCGCATCAAATACATATAGATTCATCAAATATCGCAAAAATAGTTTGAAAGAGTTTTTGTCAAGAAAAAGAGTCTTTAACGAAATAAATGTGTTTGCCTATGTTCGAGATGTTGATTCTCTGCAAAAGGTGCCTCGCTGGCAGCGTTGGGTATATGTGGATTAATAAAAGTATGTCAGAGGAGCTGCTCCACTTCAACATCGTTGTCTTATTTCTTATTTAATAACATTATATGATAGATGTGTTTTGTGTAGTATTTAGTTTTATTAATATTTTAAATTAACTTTTAGTTTTAGATTTAGTTTTCAAAACTTATGTCAGTTCCTTTTTGAGGCAACATTTTCATTTTTTTCATTTAGTGTAAGTTTTTCTTATAAACAGAACAAACAGAAACGTTTTCAAAATTAAAATGTCAATAAACTAATAACCTTGCTTGCGAATGCGGATTTTCTCATTACTCTGTACATCTTAAAAACATTTGGGATGCAAAAGGCCTACGAATTTGCGATATAAGCAAATTGAGGTATGGAAACGACTGAAGGGCTAGTGCATTGTTTTAAGATATGACGTCATTACGAACACCATTTTATCGGTAAAAGGACAACGTGACTGAAAGAGCCTGGGGACAGCACATTTTTGGGGAAGATTTTTGGCGCACATTTGCTTTGTCGGTAACAAGACAGCGCAATAACTGGATGGAACTATTGATTGTTAAATGTTCTATGTGTATTTTAAATTAATTAGACGTTCATTCACATTGCAAAGTATTTAAAAATATGAGTATTTTAAAATACCAATGTGCAGATAGAGCAGATTTAATGCCAAATAAATACATTAACTGAGCAAACTTGTGTCGCATTTATCCTTACTCTGTTTACATACGCCAGCTTTACTGTAGCGCAGTGGTTAGAGCATGGTGCTAACAACGCCAAGGTCATGGGTTCCATCTCAAACAAATTTATAGGATAATGCAATGTATGTCGCTTTGGATAAAAGCGTCTGCCAAATGCGTAAATCTTTAAATAGGCCTATAGAGAGCGTGAAGCTGTCGTCATGACCTTTGTTGAAGTGGCGCCGCCATCTTGGAAGGATCATACTCCACTGCTATTATTGTTTTGATGTGTACCGTAACTTGTTTTGTTTGATAAATGGAAAAATCGAAAGTGAAAGAACCATGGGCTTTTCCTGAGCGACTTTGCGTAATCTATTGCAGTTTTTAACACAGCAACACTGACCTACCATGGTTAGATTTCCTGATCTAACAAGAAATACAAAACACTGCATTGAACGCACTGGATGGCGCAACATTCAACACGGCATCGCTTCCCTTCTCTGAAGCTATTGACAAAAAATGGTTAATTATGGATAGCTTTACATTTGTTAAAAAAAACCGACACAACATAGTGATCCAAACATTTAATAAAAAGGTGTTGCGCGTGTTGGTCAGGTCGGCGCTCTCTCACACATTTGTTTAATCCAAACAGTGCTGTTGTGATTCCCTGTAAGTCTCCTTCAGCCTTCTGTGATGTGGTGAAATGTCTGCAACGGAGCTGTGTGTGAGGAGAAACAGTGAAACGCTAGCGGTCACAAGCCATTGCTTTCTCAGATCTTGTGAATTTGATGTACCTAGTGGTGTTTAGAATATTTATCCTCATGTCATTGATAATGTATTTTTAAGCGTTAAGGTTTCACAGGGAGCAACGGCCCATAGTAAATACATTCAACCGCAATCAAGTGAGCCGTACGATTCAAGTCGGAAGTACGTCACAAGGCTATGTGCAAGAAGTCCATTCCTCATGGCTAAAGCATCAGACACATCAACACTGGCAGTGCTGGACAGAAGTTGTCTAGGAAATGACTGCTCTCTAAAAGCTCGGAGGCTTCCAGAATGCAGAAGAGTTTTCTTTCTACTGAGCCGTTTTCTTTAGAGATAAACACCATATGAACAGATGCAGCACTGCAGCACATGAAGCTGAAGACACACCGGCTTGTGTGTGTGTGTGTGTGTGTGTGTCAGCAGCAGTAGAGATGAGATGCTGTAATATTATAATATTCAGCCATCCACATTCCCCTGCATAACTTGTATATAATCACAGTATAATTTGTATATAGCACATCTGTACATACAATACACTGTCTATTGTTCTTTTTGTCAAATGTGTATTGTCTCTCTTTTTACGTTTTGTTACCTGTGCCTTGTCACTGTTTTAACCTGTTTGTGCACTGGAAGCTTACATTTACAATCAGTCATTTAGCAGACGCTTTTATCCAAAGTGACTTACAAAGAGTTCAGGGAGCGATAAGTCACGAAGACAAAATCCTCTCGTGTCCAAGCACACTTGGCAACAAAGCTCTTTCTGATTCTGATGCTGTAATGTCACTGCAGTGTGTTCTCAGAGCGCTGCTGAAATCTACACAAACTCAACATGTGTGGTGTCATATGTGCTGCGGCTGTGACTCACGCGGGTGACGACAAACGTTAACATTCACATCCACACCTTTACTCTCATTTAAAGTCATCGGGTGAAGCAACCGATCAAATATTGAAGGTCAGGAATATAAAAAAAGCTCCTTTACAATTCATTTCACTTACATGTGCTTATATTAAAATATTTAACCGAATCTTCTCTCGTCTGCATGCGAGCAGTGACGATCTGCTTTGTTTTTGACGAGTTCGACAGCTGTCAGTCAAATTTAAAACAGAAAAGAAGCCACAGAGAGAGGTGCTGTGATTTTACTGTAGAGTTTAATAGATCCTTTTTACATTTCACACAACAGAAAAACTCAAAACAAAACACCACAAATAATGATAGAATAGATAAGTAAGGTTCACGTCAGATGTGTTTGTGTCGCTGTGATGATGATGTCAGAATTGGAAGACCTCGTCGGTCATGTCAATAGCCCAAGCAAACTTATCCCTCTGAGTTTTATTGTAGATCTTCTCGATAGGCACCTGATATTTCTTACACCTAACAACACAACATTCATCTGATGAGAGACACTGAGACAGAAAGTAGAAACTCCTCATGGAGCAGTATGGGCTTCTGCGGAATCAGCAACTGATCGCAAATAAACCATGTATGATGAACTGAGAAGTGATTTCAAATCACATGAACCGTGTCTGGTGTCAAAGCTAGGATTCACGTGTCGTGTTTGACATGTCAGTGTGTGTGTGGTTACCAGGCGACAGTGATGCGAGGGTCCAGGTAGTTGAGTTTGGACGTGCCCAAAGCAATCACTTTGTTCTCCTCGCGATCTGTTTCCTGCAACTGAAGCTTCTTCAACTGCTCACATAAATTCTGAACCTTCTTCTCTTTCTTCTCAACCAGCCTTAGAGAGACACAGAGAGAGAGTTTGTGTTACACCCGTATCGTCCTGATGCAGTGTGTGTGTGTGTGTGTGTGTGTGTGTGTGTGTGTGCGCGCAGTGGATCTCAACCTTTCCAACATCAAACACAACACTGAGAAATAGCTTCACACTCAGTTGTCTTAGCTTATTTGAAACCATTTCAGTCATTTTCACATCCACCTTCAGGAGCATCAGATCACATCTGATCAATAAAACACAGCTGCACACACACACACACACTGGACATTTCATCCCCATAAACTTCCATTGATTTTATATCAGGCGTATGATATATTCTATCGGTTATCCCAACACCCTCAACCTAATTATCACACAAACCGTTCTGCACTCTTACATGTTCAATAAATATCATTCTGTATCATTTATAAGCTGTTTTTCCTCATGGGAACATAATGTCCCCTTAAGGTCAAAATCTACTGGTATTGCTAGCTTTCTGGGGACGTTAGTCCTACACAGTGATGAATACCAGAACACACACACAGCCTGTAAAATTCATCAAAAATTTAACTCTTCTTGTGGATTGTCCAGGAATTGAAGTCAAAACCAAAACAAAAGTCATCGGTGTGTCATCCCATTTACACTCACTATCCCATCAACTCCTGATGGATGAACTCGACTTGTTAAACACGAATGCCTTGTCACTTCAAATAAGAATGAAAGAGATTATTTAATGGAAATGTCTTTGAAATGGTGAATTTATGGCTAAATCGTAGCTGTTTTTTCCTTCAATAAAATTCTGTTTGTCAGTGTTTGTGTGTTGGCTGTTGACACATCTGAATATTTGATGCTTTTAAAGTGAAATCCACTGGCACACCGTGAACTCACACGACCTTGAGATGTGGAGCGAGTCAACAGAGTTTCTCACTTGCTGGATTTGTCGCTGGGAGTTTCTTTATGTGCGCGCTTGGCTTCCTTCAACTCCTTTCTGGCTTCTTCAATTTGTTCCTTTTTCTTCTTGATCTGTAGAATGAGACAGACAGGGTAAGATCTCACACACTCGTGTAGTGTGTTGTGTTGATATTCGTGTAGGAGACCAAGCGTCCGGTGACCCGCTGCGGGCTGATGCAGGTTTAACTGCTGTGAATCACTCGCTCTGCCACCGGCGTGTTTATTTCTGATGTTTGTAAAGCGTCTGCTGTCAGAGACCTTGACCCCCGCACCGCTCCATCAGCGCTCTCGTTCTGAAGCGCGTTCATTCTCTACAGTCACAAACCCACCCACAATCCAATAACATCTGACCCGTAATGTCAAGCGGCAGAGACACACGCGGGCGTTTCACGAGCGCTACAGCAGTTACCTGCTTCAACTGCCCCCAAAAAACACGGCATTCAACATCATGGTGCATTCAATACGAGCACGTGCAGCATTTACTGGGAATCAAACCCTTGACGCTGGTGTGGCAAACATCAGGCTTTACCAGTGATGACACACTTGATGAATATTTAATTGAACTGAACTTCACGCCGGTCTTACCCTGAGCTCCAAGCTCAGTTATTGCGAGTTAGACGTCATAAAGTGAAAGACATGAAATGACCTTCTCCTGCAGCAGCTGCATTGATTTCTCAAAGGTTTTAGGTGCTGCCCTCTGGTGGTTACAGAGAATAGCGACGGCTCTGTTCGCTCGGTTGTACGACAGCATCTTCTCCTCCAGCGTCATGTCCTCTGAAACACCACAGACAGTCTGAAAACGTCTCTTTCAACAGGCAAAACATGACAGTAAGAAAGAGTAAGAGGTCAGGGGTCAGAGCGGACCTGTGGTCAGTTTCCTCAGCTGATCCTGCAGCGTGGTGGAGGCGTTGAAGGTTCGAAACACTTTGGCTGTGAGTCCTGGCATGGATTCGTTCAGGGTTTTGTTGAGGTAGACCGTCTAAACAGCACACAAGAGTTTCAGACATCATCACACCACACAACAGCACTGACATCAAACTCACTTACTGTGATTCTGTCAAATAAATCATCCTCGGGATCCTTGCGTTCCATGAAGCGCTTCAGGTTCTTGAAAACCTGTGAGCAAATAACAGAGGGACACATCTGACCTGAGACCAGTGGACTGATTTGTGATATGATTTGTCACTGATCATGTGATTAATGTGTGTGGTGACCTGTTTCTCTACTGGAACTTTGTTGTAGTATCTGATGGAGTCTTTGCCCAGAAAGTCAAACTCCACCACAAACTCTTGTCCATCAATGCGTCTGTGAAGAGAGATGTGTTCAACACGCAGAGAACAACAGCCCACCGTATCAGCAGACTCATCATCCTTCTCATTCCCCGCTCGCAGGGCCAGCTGCGCACACACACACACACACACACAAGTACAGTGTGTAGTTTAGTGTTACAGTATTGTGCAGTAAATGAGGAGCTCGCTGAATGATAATGAGACGCTTTCCTCTTCTAAATGAACATGACATTGACACGAACGTCATTTACTCTGTGGACAGAAAAACCATCAACAAACGAGGAATCTGAAGCCATTTCTGTACTTTATATGATTGTATGCAGAAGTCTCTGATACACTCCATTCTGATTGGTGAATATTCGGTCATCTTGACCATTGCAGTTTAATACTTATAAACGTGCCTGATTCACTTCACTTCACTGATTAATAACATACGACATTATATTCACAAATGAATAATCCAAACTGCCTGTTTGAAAAAATTGTACATTGAACGTTGCGTCTCGTTAGAACTGTTCCACACCTTATCAATGAAGTAGAGAGCGACTCCTCTCTGTCTGGTCTTCATCTCTCTGGAGGACCAGTCACGTCTGTACTCTTTCCTGATTGAGTTCACACTCATCTTCAGCTTACGGGCCGTTTCATACTTCTGCCAGTCCTTCTCTCCCTGCGCACACACACACACACACACACACACACACGGTGAGCAGGTACCCAGCAGTCAGTGCTTCATGCGTTCAGGGCTGTGAGTTCTCACCTTGAGTTTAGAGCTGGGGTTCAGCATGATGTATTTGGGTCGTCCGTGAATGTTCTCCACCCAGGACACCAGCCACGTGACGGTGTTTTCATGCTGCACACGCTTCCACTTGTGTCCTTTAGGAGGCTCTGGGATCTTTGAGTCTCTGAGGAGACAAGAATCAAGTGAGAAAGAAAGAAAACATCTTACCGATCAGTTAAGAAAAATCCAACTTAGCTCCGTATACTGTGGTAAGCTTTATGAAACCCGTGTTTTTATTGTACTTATGCTTGCTGTCCTTATATTGTCCCAATTGCTTCGATTGCTTACCCCATCTGTATGTCGCTTTGGAAAAAGCGTCTGCTAAACGTAAATGTGATTGATTTGAAATGGAAGTGTGTTTTCTCTTCAGAGAATCTTTTATCGGTGACAGACGGTCAGAAGGTGAAAGTGTCGAGAGACCCACGCGCTGCAGTTGATGATGACGTCCTCAGGCTGGAGGCGTTTCTTCAGTTTGCCCATCTTCGGGTGTTCTCCTCGGCCGCGGAACAGACCCGGAGGCTCCAGCTTAAAGTTTCCGATCTTCTCGCGGTGTCCGTCCAGCAGACAGAATCCGTACTCCTCCAACAGACGACTGGCCTCCTCTTTCAGAACCTGAAGAAACACGTTCAGTCACCGCTGGAGCTGCTGGAAATCTGACATCAACTCACCTGCTTCTCTTCTTTACTCATGTTCTTCCTCTCCTCTGACTTCTCCACGAAATATTTGTGCATTTCTGTAAAGTCACACTTGGAGAGCGACTTTATCACCTTCCTCTCCTCCTTAGTCATCTCCTACAGACACAGTTACAGTTATTACTGTAATTCACTGAAGGCCAAAGCAGAAATCAAACTCTTAAATCAGGAGTTTCCATTATTATCTTTAAAAGACACAAACATACAGACAAGCTGCTATTATCTACTGATGACAACACAGTAAAAGCACTCATCTCCAGAGTCACATGTGAGGTTCTGCCTTTGCGAACCGCTCACTGAATACCCGCCCATGTTATCGTGTGTAATCTCTAGAGCAGTGGTTCTCAAACTTGTTTGGCTCAAGTACTCCATTTTTACGACTTTTCAAGCCAAGTACCCCTTGACCAGACAACAACATTTTACCTTAAAATTCAGTGAAATGAGAGTCAAACGGTTATTATATCTAAATGTATTCATTCATTTTTTATGCATCTTTGTGTAGTCCTGATTTCATATAAAAATACTATTATCACAATTGATTGATTTTCATTATTTAATCCTAAATGTCAGTTTCTCTCACGTCCCCCTGCAGTACCCCTGGGGTATTTGAGAACCACTGCTCTAGAGTAATAATAGATCATACTGTTTGACTCTTCACTTTAACAGTTGCTGCGATTAAAGGTTCTACAGCATTTAAATGTTCCATATACATCAATACCATCTGTGTGCAGTTATAGGCAGTTCCTCCTCACCTCTCTCCAGTCACTGAAGAAGTTCTTCTGAAACACATCTTTAGTCGTGTATTCGTGTTCCAGCATCTTGGCGTAGAAAGTGGCGATTTCCTCCGATTGTGGAGTGAGTTTCAGAGGCTTTCCTGCAGACACAAACCTGCTGTCACTGCGTTCAGACGGAATATAACATCACGATCACAGCCTCATCTTACCTTCATAATTAAATGAGACGTTACTGGGCAGCGGCTCGTATTCTGGAGGAAAATACGGTCCTTTATGTTCAAGACTCGTCCATTTCTGTGTGTCTGAAGATTTGCCTTCCTCCCACCTAAACATTCACAAAAATCAACAGATCAAATGGATATATTACACACATGATATCGGCATTGACAAGAGAAAAACTGAGATTTCGATCAATGATTTTCAACATAAATAAGATATAATAAAGAGCAAATACTTTGCTAAATAAATTCAGTTTCTTCAAGGCTCTTATTATGTCAGATGTGAGAGTTCAAACACTAAATCATAACTTGAAGCATTACACAAGTATATATACGACACAAGGCATGACGTGTATTATCATGTGACTCTCAAAGCCATGTACATGTGTAAATATCTTTTGTGTACATGTGTGAAATATATCGGATGACGATGAAGACAGATGACGTCATGCGCTGACCTGCAGTAGCGTGACAGAACTTCAGCGGCAGCGGCTCGAGTGTAATGTCTTTTAAAGAGTACGAGTGAAACATCTTTATAATGTTTTACTGAAATCCAAATCAGTGTCGGAATGAAGGACAAACCTTTCTTCATTCCCTATAGAAATATATAGGTAACAGCTTTGGCGCGTGTGCTCGTGTGCACATGCGCAGTCGCGACGCGCGCCTCAGTTATTAGAGCTCGAGATGAAACATTAGCGGTGCCATTCAGTTCCGCGCGTGCCACACATCAACAGTTCAATCGATTAATAAACCGTTTAACTTACAATTACAAATTATACAAAATATTGAATTACAATTATTATAAATGAAATAGTATTAAAAAAAAGTTAAAAAACTAATAATTACATCATTCATTTTGATTAAGTACCAAATATGTGCTCTACTAAATATATTTAAAATAATGACTTAAAAAGTACATTTCTATAGGTGGCATGTTAAACACAGTCTATTAATATGATCTTATTTCTGAAAAGGGTCTATTATTGTGTGATAACACTATACAGGTCGTTTTTAAAACTCTCAGACTAGCTTTTGCTTTAATATAAAAGCAAGCGAACGCATCACCCAGACTACCTGAAGGAAAACAGTCTAAACACATACCACTTCCATTTCTCAGTCCCTTCATCTTTCTTCTCCTTCGTCTTCTCCTCGTTTGTCTTCATCTTTTTGTCTTTTTTCTCTGGTTTGTCACGTTCAGAACTTTCACTCTTTCTTTTCTTTCTGGCGCTGTGATTCTCATCTGCCGTGTCGTGTTTCTCATCTTTGACTTTCTTCTTCTTTATCTTGACAGGTGGACTGGCCTGCGGGTCAGCCGCTGAATCACGGCCGTCAGGATCTTCTGTCTTGATCTACACACACACACACACACGGGAGTACACAAACACACATTTATCTGTGTGAGGTGTCAGTGTTGAGATGTTTTTATTCCTCTGACCTGATGTGAATCTGCTGTTTGTGTCTCAGGATCACACGCGTTCACGTCTGATGTTCTGTCCTTCTGCACTTTCTCATTGTGACGCTCTTTGCTGCTTTTTGATCGTGACTGAGAGTAAAACACACAACAGTTCACTGAAGAATCATCACGTTCACGTTTGAAGTAATGAGAGTAAAACCAAACCTCGTGTTTGTTGATCTTCTCTGATGAATGTGACTTCTTGTGTCCATCGTTCTGATGTCTGGAGGACGAGAAACATTACAGCGTATTTTATTCTAACTTCACAAATACAAAAAGATAACAGTTCATCTGTTGTGTTTGAGAGATGATCCGATGGATCATTTGCGTGTGAAACTGAACACTTGCCTTTCAACAGGACCTACTGTAACATTCTGCAAAATAAACACGTGTGATGGGACATTTTCAACATTTAAACAAGAACACGGGTCATATTTTAAATGATTTATGAGATCTCACCACATCCATCTCGTCCGTGTCTCCCGATGTATTCTTCACTTTACTGCTGAAACACATCATACCATCACATATCCACACAAGAATGAATCACAGCAGTGGTTCTCAAACTGGGACCCAAGATGGATCCAGGGGACCACAGATTTTGTGTCATTTTATGAAATAAAGAAAGATAGCTTGAAACATCAGACCACCAAACAAAAGAATTGATGTTCCAGCATTGTATAACTGAATGTTTTTAGGTTTAATTCAAATGATAAATGTAAGATTTTAATCTTATTTGGGGGCCAAAGCAAGCACTCAAAGTTTGAGAACCGCTGCATTACACATCACACACACACCTGATATCCACAGACACCTGCAGAGATTCGTCTATTGATGTGACATCTGAAGGTTTCATCTGTTCAGGACACAGAAGAATGATTTACACACACACTGAACATTCATTCACGAGCTTCTGTCATCATGTGTTCACCTTAGAGCTGTGAGCGCCGTTCTGCTTCACTTTAGATGAAGATGTGCACTTCTGCTCTCTGACACACACACACACATGTCTGGTTTACTACCTCCGTGGGGACAGTCCATAGGCGTAATGAGTTGTATACTGTACAAACTGTATATTTTATCCCCTAAACCTAAAGATCCTAGAAAACTTTTGGCATTTTTAGATTTTCAAAAAGAATCGTTCTATACAATTAATACGCCATAGGGACACAATTTTGGTCCCCGTGAGTGGGTGCGCATTCAGGTTTAGGTCCCCACTAACATATAAAAACCAAGTCCACACACACACACACGTCACGTCTCAATGAAGATCGGTATTATACACACACAGGTTATGAACTATGTGCGCGTGTGTCTGACCTGCTGCTGTGTTTTTTAGAGCTCTTGTCATGCGAGTCCTTCATCAGTTTCATCCTGTACATGTATCAGCATGTCTGTGAAACACAGATGATGAGAAACTAAAGCACTGGATTCACACAATAAAGAGTGTGTGATAAACCCCCTCATGATAACGTCTGTTACAGAATCACATCGCGTCTAAATGTCATCTGGATGATTTCAGTAGTTTGAGTTGTGAAGCAACATTACCTCGTTAAAGTTTCAGTTCAGACGGATCTCACACACTCACACCTGAAAGTTTTTAAAAGTTCCTCATCTAATCAAATGCGCAAAATCAGACGCAGCGCCACCTGCGGGAGTAACGCGCACATGAGCTGCCACACGCGCATGCGCAGACGCATAGTCCGCGAGCACGTCAGCTTTAAAACCTACAGTAACACCAAACAAAACCAGTGCGCTTTTATAAATAATCGAGTAAAAAGGAGGTCTGTAACGATACACTTCTGCCTTCACATGACACGGTGTTCACGATTCTAGTGTTAAATGTAAAAACTGAAATTCAAATAACTTATTTCTATACCTTTAGTTTTAATAACATTTGTGACTTTGTTAAAGAACAGACATCATTCAAGGTTTAGGTGAACGTTCTGCGTGTAAATATAGCCATTAAGATGAAGACATTTAAATGAAAAGGAATAAAGCCTTAAGAGAGCAACATGAAAAAGAGAAAAATAAAACAATAGATTGACGGACAGGGCTTGTGATTAAAACGATTGATAGATCTGTTTTGACTGAAAATAACGTTCACTGACCGGTAAGATCTTAAAATATGTCCGTTTTGTCTCAAGTGACTTAAATATCCTAATTTACCTTAAGGCATAGTTCTGGCTTAATCGAACCCAGTCAAGCGAGAGGATTCAACAGAAGTCCTATGGTTAAAAAAATCATCTCTACATTTGTATCACAATATGTCATTGGCACAATATATCTTTATACCCCTAGTAAAATACATGTTAAAGACATGAGCTACTTTAATGACAAACTGACTATAAAACGTGAAACATTTCACGTCAATGAAGACGACAGAAAAGCATTTTTCACTGAAATGATTCATCAGTCTTTTATTACAGCAAAAATATCTCAATGTGTAAATCTTGACATGTTTCTGAGAGAAAGTGATGGAATGAAGGAGCGTGTAAATAGCTTTAGCTTGAATTCATGAACCGCCGTCGCTCTCTGAGTTTTGGACACGTGTAAGGCAGGTGAATTCATCCTCCCTCCAGCTAGCATAAATACTCACATACATTTGGTTTGAACTGTACAGTAAGAGAAAAATGCACCATTTACATAAAAAGGGAGAAAATCAATCAGTGTCAATCAAATCTGTCTAAAACTAGAGCAAAAAAAAAAAAGGAAAAACAAGATCTGGGATTTGAACAGTTCAACAGTGGAAACTTCACGAGACGAGTGGCTAAGAGAGTCAGATGATGCGTGTTATGAACAGGCTATAGACTCCAGCTGCTGCTCGGCTTCAGCGGCCATGGCCGCGGCCTGAAGCTGCTCCGTCTCGCTCTGCAGACCGCCCGCGCTCAGCTGTTTGCGTTCGCTGTGCATGTTGTTCTCGTGCCGCTTCAGGTCGGACGCTTTGGCGAAGGCTTTGGTACACGAGCCGCAGACGAAGGGCTTCTCTCCCCGGTGCCGCCTCTCGTGGTCCTTCAGGTGCGACTTGTGTTTGAAGGCCTTTTCGCACATCTGACAGGCGAAGGGTCGTTCGTTGCTGTGCACCCGCTCGTGTTTCTTCAGGTCGGGCGCGCGGATAAAGGACTTGCCGCAGTCTTCGCAGCGGTACGGCTTGAAGCCCGTGTGGATTTTCAAGTGTTCTTTCAAGTGAGCCTGCGTGGTGAAGGCTTTGGTGCAGATCTCGCAGATGAAGGGCCTGTCGGCCGAATGCAGCTTCTCGTGTTTCCTCATGCGGTTCTCGTCCATGAAGGTTTTGCCGCACACCTGACAGGCCAGCTGATCTCTGTGGCCGTACAGCAGATACTCAAACTTCATGTCGGCCGTGGCGGTGGTCCAGCCCGGGGGCTGCTCGTCCTTCACATCGCCCATGCTGTCGGCGAACGACAGCGTCTGCGTGTGAGCGGCCAGCTCTTTGGGTTCGGCGTCCATGGCCTCCACCTCCTGGTCGTAGCCGGCCACCTTGTGCACCTCCTCCTGCGCCAACTGCTTCAAGATGTCCTCCTGCACCCGCAGGGCGTTGTTGGGCGACTTGTCCAGGTCGTGATTGCCCTGATTCTCCTCCATAATGTCGTCCGGCGGCGGGTCGTCCTGCTCCCCGAGCACCTGCACGTCTCCGTCTGGGTTCAGAGGAGGATCTTCCGTGGGAAGGCCCATCTTCACCATGTCGTACGGAACGCCGGCGTCGCTGTTCTCGTCGGGGGACACGTCCCGTTTCTGAGTACACAGTTTGTCTAAGAAGCGGATGCCGAGGATCTGACCCGAGGACATCATGAGGTTGACGTCTTTCTTCTTGACGGAGATCTTGGCCGTGTACATGTAATTGAGAACTTCTTCGAAGATGTCCGAGCGGATGAAGTCGATCTCGATGACGGACGAGCTGTCCACCTCGTGCTTCTTGAACAGTTTTTTGAAGTAGTTGCTGCACGCGGCCAACACGCAACGGTGCGCTCGGAACTTCACATCCTCCACCACCACAGCGATGTCGCAGTGCTCGCCCTCCAGCCTCTGCTCGTTCAGTAACTTCAGAAAGATGGTTTTGTGCTCATCGTCCACATACTTCACCGTCTCTGACATACTGGAGCAGCTCTCTGACACAACAAAAGACAGAATTGATATCATTATGAGCGCATGCCATATTATTCAAAGTAATGTGCTGGTACCACCGGGGAAAGAGACAGATGTTAAATGGAGGCGATGATGTTGTGTTTATAAATGAGGAGAATTTCTCATGATGTTCACATCAGTGTACTTTAGAGTACGTAGTAAACATGTAAAAACATGGTGTCTGCCCAAGCCAAGCCAACGTTACTGTACTGCACTTTTATTTTGAGGCTATGAACGTGTATGATGGCGTTGGATATTTAGATTGACAGCACGTGATATGTCTACAAACACAGTGTGCACGAGCTGCATAGACGGTTTCATAAATGCGATGTGAGCATCTAAAACCGAATAAAAATACCTCTTCGTCAAACCCAACGTAACAGTTACAGGTGTATGTTGAACACAAGCACAAGTCTCTGAGAGAAACACATGTATGAATACCTTGCAGGACACATGATGTTCTCGACACGAGCCACAAACGACAAACCTCTTCATTTAAATTCTCAACATCGGAGAGCTTTAATTCTCATCAAGATTCATTTACACTCTCGATATCGCGTCGAGTCAATACAAATGCCGTTTAATCGTGTCTTTAAAGTATTTCTGCGCTAAGTCCTTTGGTTCGGTCACGGTGCTGTTGAAGCTAATCTTAGCATTAGCACGCAATTCGTCGCCGAATACTTCAATCGACATCGATCGAGCAAAACACAAACAATCCGTCCGGTTTCCCTCAGAACGAGCCCGGAGACGCGCGAGCACCGGTACGCGCTCGGTAAACGGGCACTCGTCGTGGATTGCGGCGCGCCGAGGGCGGATTTAGTGGCGCGAGCAGCGCGGGCCGTGATGAACACTCCCGCGCCGGGCGCGCGCAGCCATCCCGCGCAAAAACATCGCGCTTTATTTCAGGCGCTGCTTTAATCCGCTCGGAAAATCAGTTTCTTACCGTTAATGTGCTGTTCTGCTCCACTGGGAAAGTGTGTGTTTGATGTCACGAGAGCCAGGGGGGAATTTTATACTTTGTTGTTGTGTGCGAGGCCGAGGACGAGCACAGGAGGACGAGCACAGGAAGAACGCGCTGCGCCGGCGCGGAACTGCGGAGAGCGAGTGACCGAAGCGCGTACGAAGATGCTGCCACTGCTGCGCAAACAGCGCAGTTGCGCCACTCGCAGAGGTGCGCAGGCACGCTTACGCAAAGGACGCAAAACTCTGCTGGACCTCAGCTGTGATGCGATTCGTTTACTACAAATAAAATATGTAAAGCATGTACCTGCTATTCGGTTTTAAACGAACTGTTGATGAAGCTGGATTCTCTATTCAAGTATAGTGACAGTATCCGATATATCATGATATTTACCACGGTGATAAATAATGCCACCATGACGCAGTCGTGGATGATGTTTAAATCAAACTCTCTCACTTCACACGACTATGGTTTTCATTACATGAAAGTAGCATGTGGGGAACACGAACATAGTAATACGACAGACAGCATCTTTTCTAGATAGTAGAGGTTTTACTATAGTAACTCACTAGTCAACGAGAGCAAATACTATAGTATGTTCTTGTATTTTAATTAGTTGTGTAATATATCTGAACCATTTCAGTTCACTGTGTGCGAGTCGGCATTACTGTATAACACAAATAATACTATGTTCTTGTTACACGTGAAACACGTCACTGCAAACAGAAGAAACAACAAACTGATCTGAAGTCAGATTTTATTTGAGCTGGAGGAGGAAACATTCAGCAGGACATGATGCCGTATATGAAATACAAATCAAAGGGGATGCTGATGAAACAAACACAGACACAAAGGTTTCTGTACAGTTTAAGGCTCAGATGTGGCAGAGAGAATTCTGGGATTGATCTAAAACCTGTGATGAGCCATCGGTGCACAGATTCATTCACAGCAATCTCATTCCTCTGAAGTCAACATTCACAGGGGAAAACATCGGAAGTCAGAACAACAGAACACTTGTGTGGAAGAATGAACCGCGTGTCATATAAGGTCATGTTGTTATCCGTGAGATGAAAGGGTGATGCGATGTTGGGGATGGCACATGTTTGCGTGGTTAAATATTGTGCACTCATTCGGCTTGATATCGTGAGCAGTATTGTAATAAATAAAATGTAGATATCTGTAAGTTTCATATTTCCTCTTTTATAGCGAGCCCGTGGCTGAACTATACACTGCGCTCATGTAGTATGTATATGAAATGTGGATATATTTTTCTTCTCTCACATTTGTTCCCGTGTCATGCAGTAACAGTGATCCAGTCTGTAAGCGTGTGTGTGTGTGCGATTCATTCTGTGGTTCCATTCCTCATTTTCACAGAAATCTCTTTCATTTTCCACAGCGTGAAGACGTGAGAATTCCCCAGAACGCGTGAAGATGATGTTAATCCTAAAACACACAAAAGCACTTCAGTAAGAACATTATTCCTCACGGCAGCGTGAAGCGTGACAATGAACGCACACGCAATCTTTCATGAACAGGATTTCTGAAGAACACGTGTGTGTAAAGCTCACTGCCATGCGTGCTGCCAGTGGTTACAAGGATGCTGCTGTGTGGTTGCTAGGGTGTTTGGCTTCAGATGAGCGGAGTTCATTGAAACATCATTTTTCACGTGATTCTGTTAAAGCAGTCACATGATTAGCGTGTTCATTCACTTCACTGTTATTCTGACATGTGCACTCGAATGGTAAATGATCCCTCTTTCGTAAATCGCTTTGGATAAAAGCATCAGCTGAATGAACAAATGTCAATGCATTATGGGATAGATAAACAGCCAAAAGCCACGCCCGTGTTAGAACGGCAGCCAATAGCGATGCTCCAAACCGCGAGGCCCGGCGTAGCAGCCAATCAGCTTGCGGTCAGTCAAGCCTCTGTGATTGGGCTCTTGCCTTACCTGCCTCACTCCTCGCCCTCCTCTGGCGTGATCTCCGTCTCTTTATGGACCACCACTTTAGTCACTGACATGTCTGGATGTTGTTCTTTAGCTTCTTTGATAGCTTGAGCCAGAGCCTGAGTCATCACACGCCCGGACGCACAGCAGGAGACACAATCAGATCTCACACATCTTGATTTGCTGTATGTGCCTCAGTATTCAGAGATACAAACTGACTGAATGTGTGACTGTGAGATGACGACTGAAGATTGTTAAAGGGCCGGTTCACCCTAAAATGAAAATGTCATTTCTTTCTTTTGTGAAACACAACATTCTCTTCCACTTGAAACATGTAGGTCAACATCGCCGTTCTGGAGACACGAATCCTGACTGATCATGTGACACGTCTGATTTTATTACTAAGGAATACTAGAGACCTGTTCTGTTCCACAAGAGAAACTCACACGGGTTTGGAAAGCGAAGAGGGCGAGTAAATGATGACAGTAATTCTTCCATCATAAGCTCATCAGATCTCACCTCATCGTGATCGATGTCAGCATCTCCTGAGATAACAATTCTCTTCTCGATCCGTGTCTCTGATATTCCTCCCTTCACCGTCTGTCCGCACACACACACACACACACACACACACAGAACATCAGCAGCGTGACACGCCTGACATGATGACATCACTCTTACGGGTGCTTGTGTACCTTTGTGATGTGAGTGGTGGTGGTGGTGCTGCTGGTTTCTGATGTGATGGTTTGAGCACTCATCAGAATTCCAGGATCAGCATCTCCGTCCGCTTCACCCTGAACGAGTTTCAACAACAACACAACTATTAAGAGATATCAAACAGATGTTACTTTGATGTTTTTGTATGATTATGACTGTACGAGAGCACTAGATAAGAGACACACACACACCTCTACAGACTCATACGTGATGGTTTTCATTTCTGTGTGGATGACGGGCATCTCCTGTGTGTCACCTGACGGCTCTGACTGCACAACAACACAAAAACACACACAGATATAAACGTGGTTCACACGCACGTGCACACACAAACACAGAGTCATATGAGACTGAGGGTGAGGATCAGGGTGTTGTGGGAGAGCAGCAGTATGACGTCACAGGTAACTGCTCCGCGCTGTGTTAAACTCTCTCTCTCATTCAGGGAATCTGAAGTTCTGCTGCTAGACCCTAAGAGTCAAACAGCAGTGGACTGGAGGAGCAGGAGGTTTGGAGAGAGAAGAGGTGAAGATGGATCTGGGAATCTACTGGAGTCACACCTCTGAACCGGCGGTCAGTTCTACCTCCCCGCTCTGACCCTCAGCCACACCCCGCTGCTCAGCCGTCCCGAGAGGAGAGGACGGGCTCATGTTGGGCGACTGATCTCCTGATCTCACATCTTCTTCATCATCGGTGGACAGAGAGAAACTCTCACCTCCAGACTCACTGTCAGTGGGTGACACGCCCCCTGCGGGGGTCACACCCTTGTGTGGGAGGGGCCTGTCAAAGTTTGCCGAGTTTACACTGCTGGAATCACTGGTGTCATGATCAGACTCTGATTCAGACTCATCGAGAGCCTCTTCACACACAACACACGCTTGATAATACACATCCGGCTCCAGAGGGACCGCTGGAGATTCAGGTGGCTCTACCTGAGGCTGTTTCTCTTCTTCTGATTGGCTCTTCTCTGGATGACCCTCTTGGCTTTCGGATGGCTGTCAAAGACAAAATCAACATACGGTCAAACGTGAGGAGAATGTGTTTCAACATCAACGAGAGACAACGTTTGAGACACGATATACTTCTGTACCGTGACTCGTGAAACAGAACATTGAACCGACTGATCTTCAGGTTTCAGGTGTGAAAAAAGTTAAAACGTTCATTCCGACGAAACATTACACGACACAGATTTTATTGCAATGACTGATGGCTGTTATCGTGGATCAGAGAAGTCAACAGGGTCAATTTTGAATTCAAGTTGACTTTAAGAAATAGACATCTGCATTTATCCTGCTCAGTTAGTCAAGTATTGTCAGCAAATCAGGTCATTCTGAGGCCATAGAAGTTCAACTTTATCGTCCACCTGAAATGTGTAAAACTGCAATTAAAATCAGCAAAGAAATCATCTTTAGACCAGGAGACGTCTTCACTGAGATGCTTCATCTTCAGTTTCACCTTCCATCCTCCGACTATTACAAATGCTCTTGAGAAAGTGTGACATTCCGTCTCAAACCTTCACATCTGGACAAATTAGTATTTCTTTTATTTGTTAATATACAGATGAGACGATGTGAGATGACATGATGTCTGACAGGATGAGGACAGATATGAGCTGATAAACACATGAAACAACAGTTCTCTGATAACAGAAGTGAGGTATCTCACTATGGGTGTGACTGACTGTGGAAGCACCAATTGCACCACGTCTGTCGGACAAACAGACCAATGGCAACAGCGACACAGGAGTCCCGCCTCCCAGGTATATAATAATTCTCAGCATATCTACTTCACCGTGTAATCTGCAAGAAGTGAGATTAGAGATTAGGTGAAATAAAGCATATACGTGTATATATATGATATATGCTTGTGGCACTTTGGCAATATAAACATGTAAGTGGCACGTGAGAGGTGCTTATGAAGCATCCTAAACCGTTCCCACACTGAGCACTGAATGAGCTAGAGACAGATCCGTCACATCCAGTCTATAATATCTCACAAATGTGTGCGGGATGCCCAGCTTGTCGCAGCACAAATGTCCTGAATAGAAAGACCACTGAACAGGGCCCAGGAGGTGCCCATTCCTCGAGTAGAATGTGCTCTGAGTGTGGAGGTGTAGATTTGCGTCCCTGTAACACATTACAATCGAATTTACCACGCAGTGGGAGAGTCGCTGACGTGAAATAGGTTTTCCCTTCATGTTGTCAGCTCAAGAAACGAAAAGCTGGTTACTCTTTCGTAAAGATGCTCGTAGAACGCGCACCAGGCACAGACAGTGCAACTGCTCTTCCTCGGGTGCAGAAAAAGTCGGAGGAAAGAACGGCAGCAATTCAACAGCAGTTTTTAGCATAACTTTGGATCCATCTGATGCTAACGGCATGCATGCCGGATGTACAGACAGTGCATGCAATTTGCTTACTCGCTTTGCAGTAGTGAGAGCAAGCAGTAATGCTGTCTTAAAAGAGAGACGCTGCGAATCACCACTTGGTTCAAAATTGGGCCGTGGGAGCACATCTAGAACCACCGATAAATCCCATGACAGGACCAGGGACTTCGTGACCGGAAGTTACCGTCTCGCACCTTTCATAAACTGTCGTATCAGGGGATTCCTGAATTCAGCCCCACATGACATGCTGAAATAGCTGAAAGATAGACCTTTACTGTCGAAAAAGCTCTACCTTTATCCAATAGTTCCTGTAGAAAGCAGAGAACATCTGACAGAGAGCATAACAATGAAATGATCCGTCTCTCCGTGCACCATCATTCAAACCCTCTCCACTTATGATCATATAAAGAGCGGGCAGATGGTGCTCTACACTCTAAATTGTCTCGATCACATTAGACGGGAGGCCAACAACATTTAAATTCATCCTTTCATGGGCCAGGCCCACAGAGCTATCTTTGTGAGGTGCAGGATGAAATATCTCTCCGTTCGCCTGAGAGATGAGGTCTCTGACTCTGCAAGTTTTCGCACGATGCGCAGAGATCTACGGCATCCCTTTCGTATCACTGCCACACCTGACTCCCCACATGTGGGTGAATTGTCCAGTCCCCGTATATGGGATTTTCCCTGGACAACAAATCTGTTCCACATTCCCGGTACGCGTGTCGCCCGCAACTACTGGAACCGGATGCTGCTCCGCACAATCAGTCTCTGTGTCAGTCACAATCAGTCTCTGTATATGTACGCTACCACTGTTGTGTTGTCCGTTCTGACCAACACATGTTATCCCTGAAGGAAATGTTCATAGTGGTTTAGGGCTAAGAACGCCATTAGTAGTTCCAGAAAATGTATGTGTCTTTTTCTCTCTTTAAGACGGAGACCACACTCCCCGCACCGATCGTCCCTCAAACACCGCTCCACAACCAGTGAGTGACGCATCCGTCGTCACTTAACATCGTCCCTTGACTGAGGAACGTTGGGTATCGCCAGGGACGTAGCGCTTGCACACACTACTCCGAGACAATTACTCTGTGGCTGAGCCGGCGTCCGAGACGCGCGCTCTGACTCGCTCCCCAGCACTGAAATTCCCTCATTCTCAACAGGCCCAGGAGTATTATAGGTACCACAGAGGCCATCAGACCCAGTAACCGCTTACACGCCAGAACTGATCTCCCCTTCTGAAAAAGAGAGATGCCGTTGTGGAATGACGTGATGCGTTCGTCTGATTAGAACGTTTGAAACAGTACAGAATTCAGCCTGAGACCCAGATCCTGTATCTCCTGAGTGGGGAGTAAACAGCTCTTCTCGTAACTCACTTTAAACCCCAGATTTAACAAATGTGAAACCAGGGTGTCTGTGTCCCTTTCTGCATGTTGCTGTGATAGCGCACAGAGAAGTGGATCGTCCAGATAAGCTAACTGCTGCTTGACATAAGGATGTCAGAGCTGCCTCCGCACATTTGCGTCTTTAGGTACTCCTAGGCTCTGTCCTGATAAGCAAACCTGAGAAATATCCTGTGTGCTGGAAATATCTCTATATGGAAATAAGCGTCCTTGAGATCTACTGATGTGAACCAGTCTCCGCGACGCAGAGTTTGGTACAGAGTTCATAATGTAAGCATTTCGAACCTGTACTTTCTGAGGTGTTTGTTCAGGGTCCGCAAATCTAAAATAGGGTGGAGCTTTCTTTGGAATTACAAAGTATCGGGAGTAAAATCCCTGATGGCTCTCGTCTCTCGGTACTACTCTTATAACTCCCATGCTCAAAAGAGAAGACATTTCTTCTTCTAAAATCTGAGCAGATTCCCCCTGTGCCATTGACATCGCTACTCCATTGAATGTTGGAGGTTTTATAGTGAAATGGAGTCTGTAGCCCCTTTCTTTCATGGATAAAATCCAAGGGGACACTGCACATGCGCGCCAGCTCTCCGCTTAAGCAGCGAGTGTACTCCGCACTCCCCTTCGCACACATGCCGCTCAGTTGCGAAGACTGGAACAGCAACGTCAATGAGGAATTTATTGCTTTTACTGTTTTTTGTGTTTCCTCGCCCTCGGCCTGGATGCTTGGGAACATCTTTTATTTCACACAGTTTGTGCTTATGCACACTTCCTTCTCTGCCCTCAATAACCCTGTGGGTGGAGGTAGAGGAAAATTTGTGGGGAGCACTCTGGGAATTTGTGCCCCCACTTTCTTTGTTTCCCCGAGAGAGGAAGAACAGTGTATAACTCTGTGGGGAATGGAGCAGAAAACCCTAGGAGCTGCTTCCTGTCCCCCTGAAACAAGCACTCCCGTTCCTATGTAGCCCGTCTCTTCCGGCCCCCTTGAGGGTACGAAGGACGGCATAAGATGGTTTCCCTTTAGTCTGTGCAGGCTTGGGCTGTGACATCTTGTCGGCTGGACACTGCAGTGGCGACGATAGGCTGTGTAGCCCCCCTTAGATCGCACTGTTGGCGCATATCGGCGACAGTAGACCCAAACAGTGCTTTGGTATCAACGGGGGCGTCAAGAAAGTCCAATTTCTCCTTTACAGAGAGGCCGATAGCCCGGTTGGAGCTCTGAACTGCCCTGCGTGACGTGCAGAGATTCAGGTCCGCTACGACAGATTTCCTCCCAGAGAGCTGGGTTTAGGGAGCGTGCGTCGAGCTGGCGACCCATCTCTTCGAATAATTCAGCCTGGTATGCTGTCAGAAGATATGTGACGTTCAGGGCTCTGACAGCCAAAGCAGATGACTTGTAGATCTTCTGGAAGATAGACGTTGAAAATCGTTCGGTCTTCCACGGAAGCGTAGCAGCTGCCGATGAAAGCGCTGCTCTGCGACCTGGATACAGGTGGTTAGCCACTGAGAGCTCTACCGGAGGGGGGTCGGCTAGCCCCAGTTCCCCCATATCTTGCGTATCCAGTCGAGAGAAGCCCTTAACGGGCACGCGGTGGGAAAAAGGCTTATCCCAATCTCTCTTCATCTCCGCCATGCATGCCGGGACCGCGGGACAAACCGGTGCGAGGCGTGATGGCAATCTATTGCATCGTAGAGGTCCCACTCTGCCCCTTGGCCCACCTGCTGAGAGGGCCATTTGATGGAATGTTTACCTGCGGCTCTGCGCAGACTTCCCTCAGATGTAATTCAGCAGACGGGGCATCCCCGCTTTGGCTGCTGGGTGGACGAGATGAACAGGTGGGAGGATGGCGTCATCCTCCTCATTATTGTTTAGAAGATGTGGGGATAACTCCTCATCTTCATCGTCCTCTTCCCCTGCTATACCAGCGAGGGCATCATCAAACAGAGGGGGGAGAACGCGGGATTCCGCATCCATAATATCACCCCATAAACCAGGCCCTTGCGACTGCTTAACTGTCTCATCTCTGGGTTGAGTTACAGAAAAGCATGGGTCCTTGGAAAACCAGAACAAATCGAGCAGCTATCTGGGTCAGATATAGCAGCCTGGGCATGTTTGGATCCTAAGCATGCTATACAGAGAGAATGTGGATCTCTCGCCGAAATCGATAATCCACAGGAGCACATGCGAGGGGAGCATCTTTTCCCCCGTGCTCTCAGCTGCCTTAGCAGCGGCCATAACTGTTTTTCACCCTCTTCATTAAGTAAATCTCACCATGACCCCGAGCAGTGCAAACAGAGTATTCTAGAACATAAAGTCCTATTTCCCTATCAAATACGAATACGAGCAGAAAGTAGGCGATATCTTCTGGAATGGAAAAACTCGCCTAGACACGGACGTTTCTCTACTCAAAAGCACTCAGCTAACAGAAGTACCAGGTTACCGCATGTCACCGGTCGGCTTCGTCTGTAAGCCGTTTAGCGGCAAGTCCAATAATGCGTAGAGCTTCCACAATCTTCACAGGGAGGAAAGTGAGAATGATGCAGCGGCTTATATACCAGGGAGGCGTGATTGCTGGGTCGCTGTTGCGATTTGTCTGTCGGTGCAATTGGTGCTTCCGCAGTCTGTCACGCCTGAGGCGTTCCCATAGTGAGATACTGAACGGATGTAAGAAAGAGAACACTCGTGACTGTTCTCTTTCTGTGACTGTTACATCATTTACACATCTGCAGTGCTGCACCTTATGAGACGACAGAGATGAGGGTGTGATGAGATCAGACGACGACGGAGACGCCCAACTGCGAGTGGACTGCAACAGAGCCGTGAGCTCAGGAGACATCTCATCAAAACTGGGCTTAGGCTAAACACACACACACAAGACACAAGATTATGAGTTAAAATCACACAGACAGTTAAAACACAAGAGACAAGAGCACACAGTCACGCAGTTACTAACACAAGATTATGAGATAATATCACACGCACAGACAGTTAAAACACATAGACAAGACCCCACACACACACACACACACACACACACATCACAGTTAATTTCACAGGATACTGAGAGCATGGTTTCAGGGGGGTAAAGGGGTGATTCAGAGTTTATTCATGAGAGAATCATTTTATGCTTTGAGCAGAAATAAACTCTAACTTTAAATGTGAGGAATTAACCGTAACACTGAGTACGTTTGTGTTCGTTCACATAAAAACATCACATCACATCCGTCAACTGAATGCAATGTTATGATGATATCTGTCCTGCAGATGGCGCTGCCATTAAACTAATGCTGTACTCACTTTTAATATATAATAACAACTATGTTGTGAAAATGACACTAAACATGTGAATGAACGCTGGTGTAGTTCGGAAGCACATCACAGACGAAGGAATCAGATGTTTATCACTTATTTGATGATGTGAAGAAATCTCATGAATAAAACCCTCTCTGGATTCAGCGGCAGTAAAAGCAAAAGAAAGATCTGGAGTTTGTGAGTGAAAGCAAAGCAGTGCAGAGAACTTCATCAGAACACCCCGGGGAGATGTCCACTGCAAATCATAAATGAGCTTTTATATATCCGTGCTCTGAAGCCCAAACGGCAAATCTAAAGAAAAATCAGGTGTGACATCACATTCCAGAGCGGGGACCTGTGTCGCACAAGCAAAACTCATCATAAACGGGTGATGACGTCATACCACTGGAACTGTAGGAGAGGTTTTGACGAGAAAGGGAACAGGGCCGAGATCTGCAGAAGATCTGAGAGGAGAGCTCCGGCGGGTGAAGATCCTCAGCTCGTCTCCAGATTCTTCAGCACAGAGGACGCTGATGACCGGAGCATCAGAGACAGAAGGTGTCCCGGCCTCTCTGACGGTGATCACCGGAGCGCCGGCCTCTGAAGCGCTGATCTGATACTCCACCGTCACAGGAAGGACTTTAATGGTCGCAGCGATGGGCTGATCAGAGAGTTTGACCGACAGATCGATGTCTTTAGAGCGGACAGCTGCGGCGTCACGAGATCTGCCGGTGTCCTCGCTCGACACCACTTCTTCAGCTTGAAGCTTCTTGTCTTCCAGAGCGTCACCGGCAGCCACGAGTCTGTGTTTCTTCTCTGGTACCTTAGGAGGAATTTTCTTAGGAGGAACATCTTCAGAGACGATCGGAGCTTGTTCTGGACCCACAGGAGGGGTCTTCTCTTCAACAACAGCAAGTTTCACGGGCACAACTTTATCTTTTGTTAAAGCGTCAGATTTTTCCTCTCTCTGTTCTGGTTGAACTGGAATAACTCCAGCGTTTTCTTTTTCAACTGGTGGAAGTTTGTTTATAATGACCCACCCGTCAGATTCCTACATATAACACACAAACATTCACATGACGTTAGCGTGTTGAAAAGATTAATCGGTTAGTCACGGGAACAGCGACACATCTCTGTCTGATCTCAGTTCCTCTGCTCATGTGAAGCTCGTTCAGGTCTCAGGCGTGTGAAGATTCATTATGATCATAAAATCACCTACCACATCACCTCTCCTGTCCGGTGCCGCTAAATCCCCCACAGCCCCTTCCTGTTTCTCCTCCTCTACTTCCTGTTTGATCTAGTAAAACAATAATTGTGGAAATGATTTAAAGAGTACGTAACATGAGATCTCATTCACGGTAGACCAATCACATCAGACTAGACCATCTGACCAATCACAGCAGACTAGACTAGTAGAAGGGAGGGGATTAGACAGATGAATCACAGAACGAATCATTTGAGACTCAGTGTAGAAGAAAGGTAAGAATAACTGCCTATTGTACGAAATAATCATGTTTTACACCTTCTATGGACATAAAATTGTTGTTGGACACTCCATAGACCAAAGGAGGACCTTCCCTAGCTATGTACAGTCGTGGCCAAAAGTTTTGAGAATTACATAAATATTCGTTTTCAAAAAGTTTGCTGCTAAACTGCTTTTAGATCTTTGTTTCAGTTGTTTCTGTGATGTACTGAAATATAATTACAAGCACTTCATACGTTTCAAAGGCTTTTATCGACAATTACATGACATTTATGCAAAGAGTCAGTATGTGCAGTGTTGGCCCTTCTTTTTCAGGACCTCTGCAATTCGACTGGGCATGCTCTCCATCAACTTCTGGGCCAAATCCTGACTGATAGCAACCCATTCTTTCATAATAACTTCTTGGAGTTTGTCAGAATTAGTGGGTTTTTCTTTGTCCACCCGCCTCTTGAGGATTGACCACAAGTTCTCAATGGGATTAAGATCTGGGGAGTTTCCAGGCCATGGACCCAAAATTTCAACATTCTGGTCCTCGAGCCACTTAGTTATCACTTTTGCCTTATGGCACGGTGCTCCATCGTGCTGGAAAATGCATTGTTCTTCACCAAACTGTTGTTGGATTGTTGGAAGAAGTTGCTGTTGGAGGGTGTTTTGGTACCATTCTTTATTCATGGCTGTGTTTTTGGGCAGAATTGTGAGTGAGCCCACTCCCTTGGATGAGAAGCAACCCCACACATGAATGGTGTTAGGATGCTTTACTGTTGGCATGACACAGGACTGATGGTAGCGCTCACCTTTTCTTCTCCGGACAAGCCTTTTTCCAGATGCCCCAAACAATCGGAAAGGGGCTTCATCGGAGAATATGACTTTGCCCCAGTCCTCAGCAGTAAGGACTATGCAATTCATCTGATCACTCTTCATAACATTCTGGAGTATATGCAAATTGCTATTATAAAAACTTAAGCAGCAACTTTTCCAATTTCCAATATTTATGTAATTCTCAAAACTTTTGGCCACGACTGTACTCTTTAAATACGATTATTCTCTGAAAGAAATTATACTCAAAATCGAGAAAGCGGAGAGAGTTTGTGACTCTTAAAACAAAATGTTTCATTTGTACACTGAATGAGTAACAATATTATTATACGTGTATCAATAATCCCGGTTATTCATGTCAATATTCTGATATAACGTGATAATGTAGGATGATGGTTCTTTCGTCATCATGATTTGAAGCTCGGCTCAGATCTCTCTCATGCTTCCCGCAGTCATTTAATGCATGCAAAGGAAATCATTCAGCACATCCATCACAAGGAACAAACAACAGCTCTTACTTCATCTGGAACCAGCGGTTCAATCATCGGAGCTTCGTCCAGACGAGGAGATCGGATCGGAGAGGAGGACAGACGCTTCTCCCACTCCGTCAGACCCGTCCGATCTGTTCCTCCCTCCAGAAAGCTTCTCTTGAGCTCGCTGATGTTGGTCTGATGTTTCAACAGCTCTTCTGGTGTCTGATCGATGTCCTGTTCAACATCACATCAACACATTCACTACACAGGTCTCAGTGAAGGCCCAACATCATCAAACACACGCAGAACATGACAGAAACATGTCAAACCTCACACGTCATTATTATCGTGCGTTTCACACACAGAAGACTCTGACTTCATCACTAATGTCACACACACACGTGAGGCGAGTAAACGTCTGTTGTTCAATCGTGACATCACAGTTAGTTCAACACAACATCATGCGTGTGCTGTGAACCCTCACCGACCTCTAACATGAGTTTACTGTGTCTGATAAACACATTCTCTCCTTTAAAGCGTCTAATGACACTGAACTGAAGAGAGACACACATCACTCATGACATCATCACTACATGAACATGATGAGCGCTCACGACTGCGTGTGTTCACTCAGATGATCTCACCTGTGTCTTTGCTTCAGACTCGTCCTCTTGATCCGACTGCACAAAACACACATAATCGAACACACATCAGACTCTGTGACACGTGTGTCTTGAAATGTCTTACCACATCACATGTGCTCCATCTGTGAATGATCGACATGATAATATACAGTAACTCTGTCTGTCCAGTCAATGTCTAACCTCAGTGGCTGTTAAGTCTCCATCAACAGCTGTGTCTGTGAAATCTGTCTGTGAATCCAGAGAGAAAAAACATCATCATCATCATCAGTAAATGAACTCAATGAACATACTGACAGAGATCAGTGTTCACACGCATGATACAGATGATCTGATAGTGTCGAGAGTGAGAAGAGCTGACTGTACCCGTGTGTCCTGGTGTACAGGTGTGAGCGGGCTGGGTTGGGAAATCTCTGTGGCTCTGGTGTTTTCGTCTTCTTCCTCCAGCAGTGCAACACTGTCCGCCGGTACAACTCTGTCCTGTTCTCCAATAGGTCCTGTAGCTGCCGCTGCCGCTGCCGCAGCCACTGTCTTTCCCTCTGGAGTCACTGAAGTAATGACATCACTCACCGCCGGAGCTTTAGCTGTGCCGTACAACGCCGTACCCATCTCTAAACACACACACGCACACACACAGTTAATATTTAAAATTCTGACTAGAATATTGATCAATTATTTTCACATATACAGTATATTCACAATCAAACACAACCTCAAGTATCTTTATTCCTTTATAAAATAAACGCTTGGAACATTCCAGGACCACAACATCTGTTTCACCCAAAACTGATCACTTCTAAATAGTTTGTAACTTTCCAATCAGATTTTGTTTTACAGTGTCGTTCAGTCTGATGTTCCAATGAGTCAATGATACACAATGATGGACACACATCATCAGAGCACATTGTGATCCGGTATGAAAAAATAAAAGAGAAAAATAGTTTTCTTGTACTTGAGGATCATCTGAACTATTACTATCAGCTTGTTAGAGACATTTACAGGCACGGCCACACACACCCGCATATACAAACACACACGCACGTACACACAAACACGTGTACACGCGCACACCCACGGCCAGATACACAAACCCGCACACACACAAACGCGTACACCCACGTGCACTTAAACACACACACACGTTCACAGGCACACGCACAAATACACACGTGCACGCACACAAACACACGAATACACGCACGCACGCGCACACACACACACACCCAAGCACACACACGCAAGCGCACAAACACAACACACGCACAAACACACACACCAACACACACACACGCAACACACAACACACACAACACACAACACAACACACACAACACACAATGCACTTACACACACACGTGTACACAGGCACACACACACGCAAGCGCACAACACACACAAGCACAAAACACACATGCACTTACACAGTCACACGTACACAGGCACACACACACGCAAGCGCGTGTGACTATGTACGTAGGCACACACACACACGCAAGCGCACAAACACACACACAGTACTCAGGAACACATGTACACAGGCACACACACGCATGTACACAGGCACACGCGCAAGCACACAAACACACACAAGCACACAAACACACATGCACTTACACAGTCACACGTGTACACAGGCACACACACACGCAAGCGCACAAACACACACAAGCACACAAACACACATGCACTTACACAGTCACACGTGTACACAGGCACACACACACGCAAGCGCGTGTGACTATGTACGTAGGCACGCACACACACACGCAAGCGCACAAACACACACACACGCATGTACTCAGGAACACATGTACACAGGCACACACACACGCATGTACACAGGCACACGCGCAAGCGCACACACGCACGCACGCACACAAACACACGAATACACGCACGCACGCGCACACACACACACGCACAACACGCAAGCGCACAAACACGCACACGCGCAAGCGCACACACACACACATGTACACAGGCACACACGCAAGCGCACAAACACACACAAGCACACAAACACACATGCACTTACACATTCACACGTGTACACACACACACCACACACACACACGCAAGCGCGTGTGACTATGTACAGGCACACACACACGCAAGCGCACAAACACACACACACGCATGTACTCAGGAACACAAGTACACAGGCACACACACACGCATGTACACAGGCACACGCGCAAGCGCACACACGCACGCACGCACACGAATACACACGCACGCACGCACGCAAACACACGAATACACGCACGCACGCACACAAACACACGAATACACACGCACGCACACAAACACACGAATACACGCACGCACGCACACAAACACACACGAATACACGCACGCACGCACGCACACAACACACGAATACACGCACGCACGCACACAAACACACGAATACACGCACGCACGCACACAAACACACGAATACACGCACGCACGCACGCGCACACACACCCAAGCACACACACGCAAGCGCACAAACACGCACACGCGCAAGCGCACACACACACGCATGTACACAGGCACACATGCAAGCGCACACACAAGCACACAAACACACATGCACTTACACAGTCACACGTGTACACAGGCACACACACACGCAAGCGCGTGTGACTATGTACGTAGGCACACACACACGCAAGCGCACAAACACACACACACGCATGTACTCAGGAACACATGTACACAGGCACACACACACGCATGTACACAGGCACACGCGCAAGCACACAAACACACACAAGCACACAAACACACATGCACTTACACAGTCACACGTGTACACAGGCACACACACACGCAAGCGCACAAACACACACAAGCACACAAACACACATGCACTTACACAGTCACACGTGTACACAGGCACACACACACGCAAGCGCGTGTGACTATGTACGTAGGCACGCACACACACACACACACGCAAGCGCACAAACACACACACACGCATGTACTCAGGAACACATGTACACAGGCACACACTGTACACAGGCGCACGCACACACGCACGCACGCACACAAACACACGAATACACGCACGCACGCACGCGCACACACACACACACCCAAGCACACACACGCAAGCGCACAAACACGCACACGCGCAAGCGCACACACACACGCATGTACACAGGCACACATGCAAGCGCACACACAAGCACACAAACACACATGCACTTACACAGTCACACGTGTACACAGGCACACACACACGCAAGCGCGTGTGACTATGTACGTAGGCACACACACACGCAAGCGCACAAACACACACACACGCATGTACTCAGGAACACATGTACACAGGCACACACACACGCATGTACACAGGCACACGCGCAAGCGCACACACACACGCATGTACACAGGCACACGCAAGCGCACAAACACACACGCACCCACACAAAGCCGCAGCGTGTGCAGGACAAACACATGCCGGGTCAGCTGCTGCATGCACAGACAGTCGGTCACTACAGCAGAAAGGGATTGTGGGTAAATAAACAGGCAGAGGCTCTGCATGTTGATCTGTGTGGGGTTAACAGATACCTGCTGGTCTAGTACCATTGGCTGTGTTCATGGGTGTATTCCGCTGAGCTGAGGAACATATTCAACAACACAACATCTGTCAAATATACTGTAGTGTGTGTGTGTGTCTACACCAAAACAAGCATTCAAACCCACTACAAACAGTCGCCGCACACATACAGTCACCCCAGAAAAGTGTCTTGCATCAAATCAGAACTTCTGTCAGTTTGACAGTGACTTTAAAAAACATCTCTGATTTTAGTGGATACATGAGGTATGAACTGTTTATTTCACAGTAAAACTACACAACTACACATGCACTGGAGATCCAAGGAGACACACATCAGACCAACGCTCCCCGTCGGCACAGCAATGAAACGATCCGTCACACACCTGTGTTACACAACTTCATTTATCACGCAATCATTCCTCCTGAGAATCATGTAAAGCTGTTCAGAACACTGATGGAATGCACCACATCATCTCTCTTCACGCGAACACACTCTCACAGATGTCGTGTTGTGTAGTTCAGCTTTGAGAAGACACAACACAACACTTCCTGATGTGTAACAGTTGTGAGTGACGTGTGATTGGCTGATGATGTCACACAGACTGATGTCATGACATCAAACAAGAGAAAGAGAGAGAAGTGAAGTAAACAAACCTCCGTCTAAGCTCCGAGACATTGTGTAGCGTTTGCTGGAGGACCGTTCAAAAGAGGGTGCTGGTCGCACAATCTGTGAGCTGGCGCGTCTGGTTTGAGCTTGAGTTCGGCCGCTGTAACGGAACTTTGACCCCAGCGTCAGGAACTTCTTGGGTGGAGTCTCTGGAGAAACTAACCTGTGGAGAAGAATCTCACGGCTCAACATGTACAGCCATTGTTAAGACCTGGAGAACGTGCGATGATGCGAGACTCACCTGAAGAACGTGTGATGCTCCACGCAAACCTTCCACAGTCTCTTAGCCGCTCTGTGGTTTGGTAGTTTAAAGCCGATTGTGCTTTCAAACTGCTCAAACTAAACAGGAACACAAACATTTGATTTGATAGGATCTCAGCGTGAACACTCGCAGTAAAGAAGTTCACCTCACCTCGCCCGGTCGGATCTTGATGTAGAAGTTGTTGCGTTTGTAAGAGATCTTCAGGACTTTCGGCCAGGCGAAGCGGTTGATACGAAGCCGATCGCGGTAGATGAGAAGACCGGAGGAACAGACGCCCAACATGATCTCCACCCCCTCTGAATCCTGACAAATGATCGATCAGAGAGGCGCCAATCATCGTCTCGAAGCAAATCGGTACAAACCTCGGATTTCTGAGTGAACCAGTCAAACACCCATCAGCTGGTTTGTAAAATGGTTTGGTGTTGTCACCGCCACTTATCAATCCAGTTTTACAATCTGCTAACAACATTTCAAATGTGAGAATCCATCAGATTAGGATTTCTCTTTCGGTTCGAACATCACAACTGACACCAGTGAAGCGTAACTCGTGTGTTCTGCGCACCAGAAGAACCGCTGACAGTAAAGATTATAAACCTGAATCAACATCTCAAACACTCACATGGATCCTATTACACAAGAAGGGATTGTGGGAACACATCTTATTCGATCTGATGTGTGTGTAAGAGTGAACGGGTTCTGATCTCCTGTGAGGTTTGACACATGAGGAATCTGAATCATGAGGGAACTCGCACAGTGACATCAGACACGTACAAAACACACACAGATACACAAATGCAGCTTACCTCTCCTTTAGCCGGAGAGAAGCAGTGAAAGAATCGTCCTATCAACTAGACCATCAGTAAGAGAAGGAGAAAGAAGACCACTCATCTAAACGAACGCTTTCATGCACAACTTCAGTGTGTTTCAGTGTTGTGTTTCGTGAACACATGAGATATAAAGATGAGGGTTAGGGTTTCACCACTCAATCACTTATAACCGCTGAAGACTCCACAGAATATCTGAAGATTATCAAGCATAAAAATAGATTTACCTGCCGATGGAAAAATCTCCAAACAAATCACTCTATCTTAGTTGAATGGAAAACAAAAGACAGAATACTGGTTAAAGTGTTTTACAATTTGTTTTTTAAAACGGAAGTTTTCTTCATCTGACGCGAGTTTGATTTCACTCGGTGTGTGCTGAAGGCTTCAATCTGATTCATACGGACGTCTGACAACAGAACAATGATGAGAATAAACATACATCAACACGCAACACTGATGTGAGAGTTATACCACACGTGTGTGCTGAACTCCACCATGCTGTGAGATTCAGTGTTGTGTCACGTGTGTGTGTGTTGTACCTTTGCATGATGAAGGTCGACTCCATACATAGAGAGTTTCTTTACATTCTCCAGAAAATGCATTTCAGCTTCGGCTGGGGTTATTCCTCTGAGAGAGAGAGAAAGAATGAAAGAATCTTGTTGGGTTGGTGGTTAAGGATTTAAACGGTTAAACGTTTAAAAAGCTGTGATATTATTGGGTAACATTATCATGTTGTTTTGAGTCACTTGTAGGTTTTGTGTAGGTCCATGATCTTCTCCTCCATTTCTTTGGTCTGATGAGGGGCGAAACGAAACTCGTCGACGTAATCGGTTCCGTACTCGTCTGGATCGTGATCGCCCAGCTCTGATTGGACGGTGTATGAACCCAGAACTGTGTGAGTGGCAAACGAACAGGGCAAACGTCCAGACACAATGTCATCTCTCAGCTGCAAACACAGGTAGTATCTGGAACAGAGATGGGCGAGAGACACTCACTCACATTCTCTCACTCTACACAGCTGTTCACTCTGTTGTGTTGTGATGATGATGAAGTGAATGTGTTGTGTTGTGACCTTGTGATGTCTTCAGACAGCAGCGCAGGCTCAGGAGGATAAAACTTCACATTGAAGGAGAAATTCCAGGCGACACCTGCAGTCATCAGTCATCAGTCATCAGTCATCATCATCATCATCATCATCCTCACACTCACACACACACACACACACACTCACACTCACACTCACACACTCACACACTCACACACTCACACTCACACTCACACTCACACACTCACACACTCACTCACACTCACACTCACACTCACACACACTCACACTCACTCACACTCACACACACACACTCACACTCACACTCACTCACACTCGCACACTCACACTCACACTCACACACTCACACTCACACTCACACTCACACACTCACACTCGCACACTCATACACTCACACTCTCACACTCACTCACACTCATACACACTCACACTCATACACACACACACACACACACACTCATTCACACTCACACACACACTCACACTCACACACACACTCATACACACTCACTCACACACTCACTCACACACTCACTCACACTCACACTCACACACTCACACACACTCATACACACACTCATACACTCGCACACTCGCACACTCACACTCATACACTCGCACACTCATACACACACTCACACTCATACACACACTCACACTCACACTCACACTCACACACACACTCACACTCACTCACACACTCACTCACACACTCACTCACACTCACACACTCACACACACTCATACACACACTCACACTCATACACTCACACACTCATACACTCGCACACTCGCACACTCACACTCACACTCATACACTCGCACACTCGCACACTCGCACACTCACACTCACACTCACTCACACTCATACACACACACACACACACACACTCATTCACACTCACACACACACACACTCACACTCATACACACTCACACTCACTCACACACTCACTCACACTCATACACTCACACTCTCACACACACTCACACTCGCACACTCACACACACTCATACACACACTCACACTCATACACTCACACTCACACACTCGTACACTCGCACACTCGCACACTCACACTCACACTCATACACTCGCACACTCATACACACACTCACACTCATACACTCACACTCACACTCACACACTCACACACTCGCACACTCGCACACTCACACTCACACTCACACACTCACACTCACACTCACCACTCGCACACTCGCACACTCACACACTCACACACACACACCACACACTCACACACACGCACACTCACACACACACTCACACTCACACTCGCACACTCATACACTCGCACACTCACCACACACACTCACACACACACTCGCACACACATCACACTCACACACTCACACTCAACACTCACACACTCACACTCGCCACTACACTACACACTCCACGCATCACACTCACACACACTCGCACACTCATACACTCGCACACACACTCAACCACTCACACTCACACTCACTCGCACACTCACACACTCACACACTCACACTCACTCACACTCACGCACTCAACACACGCACCACACACACTCACACAACACATCACTCACACACACGCACCACACACTCACGCACACACTCACTCACTCACACTCACTCACACACACGCACACACTCACACACTCACACACCACCACACACACTCACCACTCACTCACACACAGCACAATGCCACCACTCACTACAGCCCCACAACACTACACACACGCACACACACCACACACAACTCACACACTCGCACCTCACCACGCAACACTCACACTCACACTCACTCACTCGCACACTCGCACACTCACACACTCACACTCACACACTCACACTCACACTCACATACACCAACTCACCACTCACACTCGCACAACTCATACACTCGCACATCGCACACTCACACACGCACACCACCACACGCACACACACTCACACACACACGCACTCACACACTCAACGCACGAAACGCACAGCGACACACGCAGCCACAAACGGCACGCACACACGAAACACAAGCAGCACGCCACACGCACACACGCACACACGCACGCACGCAAGACACCACGCACGCACGAACATCAACGGCAGCAACAGCACGCACACGACACACACGCACTCACGCACACCGCACACCCTCACAGAACACCAACACGCACACACGCACACACACCGCACACGCACCAACGCGCACCACGCACACGCACACGCACAACTGCCACATCACACACACGCACAGCACCACAGACACAGCACACGCACACTCAACGACAACCACGCACACACGCACACGCACACAGCACGCACACACACACCAAGCACTCACTCACACTCGCACTCACGACACTCACACACCCACTCAGAACTCGCACGCTCAACTCACACACTCACTCACTCACACGCGAACTCACACACTCACACACACACTCAACACGCGCACTCGCACACGCAATGCACTAACACACACACCACTACACTCAGACAGCCGCACACGACACCGCACACTCACACACGCACTACTCACCCACTCACACGCACACACAGCACGCAGCGCACACGCCACGCACCCACACACGCACACGCACACACGCACACACGCACACACGCACACACGCACGCACACACGCACGCACACAAGCACGCACACAGCCGCACACCACGCAGAACAGCACACAGACACACGCACACACGCACGCACACGCACGGCACACACGCACGCAACACACGCACGCACACACGCCACACAACACGCACGCACACACGCACACACGCACGCACCACACGCAACGCACGCACATCACGCAAACACGCAAGCACACACCAGGCACACACGAACGCCACGCACACGCACGCACGCACACGCACACAACGCACACACACACTCACGCACGCACCGACACGACGCACGCACGCACACGCACAGCACATACACGCACACGCACACGAACACACACGGAAACGCACACACACGCACACACGCAGACACACACACACGCACGCAAAACATGCACACGCCACCACAAGCACACACAACCACCAACAAGCAACTCACAACTCACTCACGCACAAACGACACACACGCACACGCACAACGCAAGCACACGACACCACACTCACGCACACGCACCACTCACGCACACGCACACACGCACTCACACACGCACACACCTCACGCACGCTGCACACACACGAAGCACTCACGCACAACGCACACATCTCACACTCACTCACACACTCACACTCACTCAACTCACACTCACGCACTCACTCACTCACACACTCACAACACACACTCACACTCACCACACTCACCACACGCACACTCACACACTCTCCACACTCACACACTCAAATCCACATCACCACACACTCACTCCACACTCACACACTCACTCCGCCACCACTCACACTTCACTCACTCACACTCGCACTCACACAAGACACACGCACTCACACTCGCACACTCACTCACACACAGCGCAAACGCACACGCGACACACACTGCACACTCACACTCACTACACGCACACACTCACACACGCCACACCACACGCACAGCACACGCACTGCACACACGCACACGCACCACACTCACACACGCACGACATACGCACACGCACACGCACACACACAGCACGCACACACGCACAGCACACACGCACGCACACACACCCGCACGCACACACGCACACACGCACACACGCACGCACGCACGCACAGCACGCAGCACACGCAAACACAAACACGCACGCACACACGCACACACCACGGCACACGCACACACGCACGACACAACGCACACGCACGCACAGCACACACGCACGACACGCACACTCACACACGCAACAAGCACAGCACACGCAAAACACGCGCACACACTCACGCACACACACACGCCACACTCCACTCACACACGCACACTCACACAGCAAACACTCACGCACACACTCACACGCACACTCACACACTCACTCACTCACACTCACACACTCACACTCACACACTCACACACTCACACACTCACACTCTCACACACTCACACTCATAAAATCTCTTCTGTACTGAATTACAAGTGTCATATAAAGTGATTTACCTCTGATCTGCTTCTTCATGTCCTTCGCTGGATCCAACCAGTTCTAAAAACAAGCATACACATCATTCATCATACACACAAACTACAGCGCATACACGTGTGTGTGTGTGTAATTCTACCTTTTGGTTTTCTACATCGCGGTATGTGATCCCAAAGTAATCTTTCTCCAGCAGGTTGAGATGTTCACAGACTTTACCAAAGAGCACCTGACCTTTATCACGCTTCTGTGAAGACACGAAACATCATCATCACACAAACACACACACATTCAGATCTTGCACAGACAAGTCTTATTTCCCAACACAACACTCCTGATCTCACACACACTGCTGATGAAACAGTACTTCTGTGTTTCCACGTGTGTCAAAGCTGCATGAGAGTGAATATCAGATGAGCGTTCTGTGACCTCACACAGTTCAACACGTCACACACAAAGCCTTCATTTCTCACGAGTGACGACAACTGACCTCCACCACACAGGTGTAGTCGGATCCGTCCAGTAGTGTGATCCTACACTGCATGTTTCTGGAGCTTCTGCTCACTTTCACTGGAGATCTGGACCAGTGAGACGTGTGATCGTCCTCCTCCGGCTGATGATCTGACCTCCCGCCAGCGTCTCCACCCTGCACCAACACACATCACACACACACGCGATCAATAGCACACTCTAACCTGTGCGTGTGTTTGTGTTAGAGTGAGTGTGATGTTGTTGTACCTGTTCTTTTCTGACAGGTGTGCTGTGTGCAGCCGCAGGAGGAAGCTGGTCGTCGAGGGGCGGAGCTGCACTGGCCCCCTGTTGCTCTGCTTTGGTCTCGAGTTCTGTCGTCATTTCAAATCAAACTGGGATGATTCAAGAGGAGAGGAAACATCAACACAAACCATGAGCTCATCACGCTTGATATCCGTGTCAGATGTTCAGCTTTCATGGGAGGATCACCTCTGCGTGTTTAACACGTGTGTCACCATCATTCTTTCAGATATTCATTCATTGATTGAAATTAACAATAACGACGTAAATGAACATTCTGTTCCCAGACAACAAAGATCCCACACTTTACATTTGAAATCATATCTGAACCAATGAGCAGCAGCTGATCACAGTTCACAGCTTCAATGTGCCCCGCCCCACTTCCTGTTTCAGGAGAAAAATAGGGGGGGGGGGGGGGTTTGCGTAAGGAGAACACATGTCAGACATGATTGATCTTCTTGGTTTAGTTCTGCTCTGTATCTGCAGATGAGCTCTCAGCCAATCAGCTGCTCTCCTACAGTCACGTGACTGTAGCATTTACTACACATCAATCAATACACACTGAGGATCACCAGCTGGACCTTAAAGATCCTTGGAGAACCCAGAGAGAATGTGACATCACTGCAGCGGAAACATGGTTCCATCAACCACGCCTGAGTTTTTACAGTGTGACATTCTTACCGCTGAACTGAAAACATGTAACATAATGTTTGTTATTTAATGTGACGGTGGTTTTGATGTGATACCTTTACCGTATTGAAAAGAAACTAATGATCTTATGAGAACCACGACTGAGAATAATAAGAAACACACAGACATTCTGAAGCGCGTGAGAGGTCTGGGGTGCAAAGCCAGATGAGAGTCGATGATGTCAGTGCAGGTGAGGAATATATGTACATGAAGAAACACAGAACAGATGAGAAATCCAGGACAAGACGAGCGAGCGGCGCTCTCATTCCCACAGAGAATCTCTGACAGAAATAGACTCTTCAGTCTGATCTCAAGAGACTGATGTCAGGACACTGCACATCAGACCCACCTGAGGGTCTCTGTCCATGGTGCTGCATCACACAGAACTGCCTCAAAGGCTGACGTCACACATGTGTAAAAAGAAGAAGTGAGTGTTCACTTTATTAAGATCTGATTTAAACACTTGATCCAGATGAATCCTGTAATGGTGACTAGACAAAACCAGCGCACGTGCTTCTCACAAAGCGAGCGGCCCTTTACAACGTCATCGCGTCTCTGATGTATGATGTAGGCGCGTGTGACGCCACGCCGGTCCGGTGCACGCGCAATCCACACCCACCGCATTGCAGAACCGTTAAACGAGACCGGTGCCGGCGAACTTCATCAACTCTGTCCCGCAAATCCATCGACATGTGTGGCGATTATGACACATGACCGAGAAATGAAGCGCGTGTCACGTGTGTTTGAATGTTGGGCGTCTGTGTCTCTGCAGAGTGTTATTAATACAGCCGCGCGCGTGACATAATGACCCACGACAATCAAAACCACGAGAAATAAACTGAAGTTCTTCCTCACGGACTCTTGAATCCTAACACACAAACAGCGAAGTACACAACGACCTGTGATTCAACTGACACACACACACACACACAGGCGTGTGCAGTATGAAGGACCTGGGATTCCGCTTTAACACACACACACACACACACGTGTACAAAATGAAGAGTGCTGCTGTCAATCACAGCTGACACACACTCATGGCAGAAGAGAGAAATCGCGTGTGTTTACCGGCTCTGATGCTGCTGCTGCTGCCCGGCGCGCTGCTGACGGACTCACTGCAGACACACTCACACCTGATCCCCGGCGCGCGCGCGCGGGCACGCACTCACACTTCCGTCACTACAGTAACGAGAACTCCCGTTTATTCTAATCTTGACAAAGTCACTCGTGACGTGATGATGAGGAGTTCATATCTTGATCATGAGTAAATCAGCCCCATTAAGAGTCAAACCAACACACTGATTGCAAATATCTACAGCTCACTGTATTTACAGTTCACACACACATGAACAAACGCCACACATGTAAGACACAAGCATGATCAGTGATCCTCAACCAACCCATGTGACTTGTGTTAGTCTATTTGTATTTCTTTTTCTATTCTGTATTTCCTTTAATCGTCATCTCTCTCTGGTCTCAGTCTGCGGTGCATGAACATGAGCTCTGTTTTCTGCACTCAGACTGAAATCTGGTATTAGCGAAGAGACCCTTCCCACAATGCATCTGCACCAAGGACACAGGACACGTCCCACCCGCTGAGACACAAAGCAGCATCAGTCTGACAGGGTACAGCCAATCAGAGACAAGAGGCTGAGTTCAGGTCAGGTGCCAATCAAACATCAAATTGGCTCGTGCTGTCTGGAGCAGATTCATCAAAAGAAGATAAAACTCGCACACTCGTTATCTATAGTGACCCAAAGAGAGAGAGATTATAAACCACTTTAAGTTGCACTCCATACATCACACTTTTGATCTGATCACTATTATTATCTTTCTTTTTGTTTGTTTGCATACTTGCACTATGTGTACACAACCCCGCCGCAGATGCTTTGGCAATAGGAATGAACAGTTTGTCAGGCCAATAAAGCACACTTACATTGAAACTGATAAAACAGCCAAACAACTGCAGCTCATATCAGCTGAAGAAACATCAGAAAGCGGATCGCTCCAGCACTATATTCTGAACATCTAAACCTCACAGATTTATATATCAACATGAGGATAAATACTACACAATATTCTGTGAACGTGTCCTTATAAAAGGGATAGTTCATCCAAAAATAAACATTCTGTCATCGTTTATTCATCACTGCGTCAAGCCTGTATGAGTTTCTTTCAAAAGAAGATATTTTGAAGAATGTTGATAATCAAACAACACTGAACCCATTGATACATGTTTATAAACCCATGACGGGGAACAAATGAGAATCACTTTCAGACTGTAAAGCACAAGAAACACAAACTTCATCAAGTGTTTTGAACGTCACTGACAGTTATTGTGGTTTCAGTAAAACGTCTGAAACATTGAGTTCAAATGTGATCTCAGATTATGGAGGCTGTGTAATCTCTGTGAGTACATCAGCACGCGTGTGGAGAGAAACACGGATTGTGACGTGTGTTCAGAGAAGCCGTGTGCTTTTGATCAGAGGATAAATACAGATGATGAAACTATCAGCACATTCACTGACGTACAGAGAGACTTCGATAAGAAAACTTCCATAGAAATCAACAACAGGCCACATATGAGCATCTACTGCTGATAAAAACAAAAGCACATGCATCTCAAACAGTCACCGGGAGCGGTGGACCTTCACCAGACACATTTCACTCTTTGAGCTACTTTTAAATGACTGAAATCAGCTTTATCTGAGCAGAAGTTCACAGAATACCGAAAGAGCAACATTTATAAAATCACTGCGGATGTTCCCGTTCAGGACTGTGTGGATTAATAGAGATCTGGAGTCTGGACTGAACCAAACTAATCTGGATTATTTGGTGTTTTATAGAGCTCATGCTTCTGGAAACTCATCAGCTGATGGTTTTATATACAGTACGTGTATATTCTTTGATATAAATACATCAACAAACAACACGGTAAAAATGATCCACAGATGAATTGATCCTTCACCATGGTTTTCTTACAGTAAAAGTGTAGTAAACGCATGGGGACAGACGTGTGGAGGGGGAATTCTGTGCTGAAACAGGAGCATTTGTGGCCTTTAATCCAGCAGATTAAATCTCAGACAGAAAGGTTAAAACCAGGACACACACACACACCAGATGTTTATCTATCCCTCGAGATTCCATCAAAACCAGTCTGTGTGTAAAGAATAAAAAGGCTGTGAGAAAGAGAATAAAACAGAGAAACTCACCGTTAACATCCATCCAGATGATCCGAGAGTTCAGTCCGGTCCAGGCGGCAGAAAGAAAACACACAACACGTGCGTATGTTCACAATAAAAACACTGACACACACACTGACGTCACAGGATGAACTCTAGCCCGGTTCCGTCCAAACAGAAATGTCGTGCGCGTTCTGAAGAGCCTCCTGAACGTCTGTGGCCTCTAGCACGCGCGCGACATTCCTGTCTGTGTGGAATCTGTCATTCAATATCTGCTCGATATAGTAACAGTTAAAAATAACCACTGGACCGAGAACAGTGAGCAGAAAAACAAAGTCCGTTTCAGGGAATCAAGATCCAGATCAATCTGACATCTTCAGTCATGAATCAACTCACCCGAGCGTGCACGTTATTCAGACTCAACAAAACAAAACCATCTCAACATTCACACAATACACATGTGAGTGAATCACACAAACAAACACACACACACAGATGCTCTCACCCGTTCAACTGTTCTAATGTTCACATCCGACTGAATAATCCACATCAGATCACATCACATGAAGAGAGAGAGAGAGAGAGACCTGCATCTGTCTGATGTGAATCAAACCCAGACATCACCACGCCCACTGTCTCACAGCCGAACGTGATTGGTCAACAGAGCTGTCAGTCAGATAAAGGGGGTTCTGGTTCTGTTCATTAAGATGTGAAACATTCTATGTCATTTATTAATTTGAATGCATTTATAGTTGTTTATTATTTATTGAAAGTTAAGAGAATTAAGTTCTATATGAATACACTCTCATGGCGCACACACACGGACGCACGCACACACACACACATTTAGTTTAGTATAGTACAGTACAGTATAGTATACTGTACTATAGTAGCATAGTATACAGTGTATAAGCTTACTATAGTTAAACCCACAGAATACTGCAGTGTAACGACTACTGTTTACAATAGAAAATACTATATACTGTGCTGTTTTCTTCATTTGGGGCAATATCCTTTTGATAAAGGATTTTATCATTTGTTTTATAAAGGACTTTTTAAAGCACATGTGAATACAGACATACAGAAAACTGAAGCTGTGAAACAATATCTCCCTCTAGTGGCTAAACACATACATCACTAGATAATTCAACTGTTTTCTATCATTCTTAGTGTGTTTGTTAAATGTTTATTGTAGATCATTTAAATCAACTTTACAGTAACAGTGATCCACAGACTACACTTCAAATGTGTGAATGGCAACAAACAGTGTGACATCTGAAAACAAATCTTGCATATACTGCACACAGTACACAGACTAAAGTAAATCCTGCTCCTGTTAGGTTAAAGGTGTTGTATTCTAGTTTATTTGTTTTGTTTTTTAATATCATATGGCGCCAACGCTTGTTTTTCTGTGTCTTTGGTGTGTTATAAGTTGCTCATGCATGTGTCAGACGTGTAAAACTGCAGTAATGAAAGTGTGGGAAGAAAAGAGTCATAGTATGTAACAGCGAATGCTCACCCAGACCTGCCTGAAACACCTCGTGTAGCCACACCCCCACAAATCTACATCAGGTGGTGGTCTGATTTGACTAAGACCGCCCAAATGTAGACGCAAGTAAGGTGGTGTACCTGTCAGTATGATTGAAGAGGAACCTGATGTTCCAAATATGGTCAGAGACGTTACATTTCCCTCACACGCTTGCAGTATTCCACCAATCACTACACACTGGTGAACTGGCCAATCAGAGCACACCTTGCTTTTCAGAGCCATGAGCTTTGTTAAACATCCAAAGAGGCGGAGCAAAGAGGAGATACAAACATGCACAGTGTGTGGAAAATACAGCATTTTTCAACCTTAAATCGTTTATACACATTGAGTTACATCTAAATCAAACCATAATATTCCTTTGAGCTGTGTCATGTGACCCCTTTAAAGAGGCAGACGCTTGGCCACTTGAGAGCGTGTGCACGCGACAGGAAGGAAGAGCGCAAGTGTGTCCAATGTCTTAAAAATGTCAAAGGGCAGTGCGCTTAACGCACACTAAACCCACACTAGCTTGAATACCACTTCGGATTGGTATTAAGGCTAAGCGTTTCCCATCATGCACCATGTTCTGGATATGAATCATGAGACTTTTTGCTCGGGTCTCGCGAGATGTTGCGGAAAGCTTTCCAGTGTGTTATACCACTACCTTTTAAGGTTATATCTTGAACCTATGTTGAATCTATGTTTGGCTAACATGTGTTTTTCTTTTGTTTTTTTGGGTACAGCTGCTTTGATACAATACAAATAAAGCACTATAAAAATAAATCTGACTTGACTATATATGTCATGGTTCTGCCCCATCTTGTCTTGCTTTTCTTGATCTAGTGACAGAATCCTGACAGAACCTCTTGTTTCATGTGGAGAGAGGCAATTTGGCACTAATGGCCTTTCATACTCTCCGGTCTCGTCTTTGTCCCCGCCCTCTCGTTTCCTCATTATTGATTGTTAATGATTTCATGCCCCACACCTGTTGCCCTCTTGATTTGGTTCCCTTTATAATGTCCCTGAGTCTTGTGTCTTGTGCTGGTTCATTTTGAATTGTGTGGTGAGTCCCTGTGTCCAGTCCGTAAGTCCGTAGTCCGTAGTCCGTAGTCCGTAGTCCGTAGTCCGTAGTCCGTAGTCCGTAGTCCGTAGTCCGACATCTTTAAGTCTTGTCTAGTGTAGTTAGTCTTTGTTCCAGTTCATCAGTGTTTTTACCCTTGTTCTTTGTATTTCACCCCCTTAAGGGTTTTTGTTTTGTCATTTGTTAAATAAATGTCTTGTTAACCCCTTACCCGCTGTCTGCGCCTGGGTCCTCTATCCCTGCTCACCACCCCGTGTCGTGACAATATAATTAGATATTACATATCATTTCGTAGTGATGCACATCTTATTGGTGAAAACTCCAGAATTATGTATTTTGTAAAACTGCTTTTTATCTCATTAGTAACACCACATTTAACGTTATATGTTTGCACTTGCTAAGTGTGTCCCATCGGGTTAGAAATACTACACGCTCAGTTGGGATCTTCACGCCCACTACAACACTTCGGCCAAAAACAGGAAATACGTCATGAAAGTGGTCAAGTGCAAAGACCGCAAGTGGGTGTATTTGGACGCCGCCGTTGTTCATGTTTTATGAGCCGCTAGATGGCGCTGGAGTGTGTGTGTTTACATCAATCATGCACAAAGTGTTAAAAATCTTCCACAAAACCTCATCATTCTCACTCACACTAGATTTCACGTGTTATTTAAGTGTATTGTCTGTAATTCTCTGATACACATGATGTCGATCATGTACTAAAAGATTCAAAATCAGCTGTATATTTTAAATGATGGATGAATAAATGTTGTGTTTTGCTGATGTATTGTGAGCTAGGCATGCTGAGATATTAAAGATGTGTTTTGTTGTGAATATTACATAATGAAATTGCGAGTTTTTTTTATAAAAGAAGCAATGTTTTAACATTTTTTTGAGCTCATCAGTCAGAAGAGAGCAGCTGCTGCATCTGATGAAGACCCGTGACCCTAATTTACTTACAACCAACACAAATGACAACAGATAAACAAAAACTAGTCTTGTTAAGTGTTGTTATGCTGTGGGTTTACTCACACAGAATTGTTGAGTTCTGATGAGACACATGAGATCTCGACTGTGCTTTTTGTTTTCACAGACAGATCAGACAAATGTCGTGTCAGTTTCCGTTTTCCTCGAACACAAAGATTATTTACAGACAAACAATGAAGAACCATCATCACACAGCATCAGTGGAAAATCTTGAGCTGTCATCATATTTCCTGCAGAAAATTGTTCTTTTCTCTCCACACAACTGAACTGTTCCATGTGGAATTTGTTCTGGCTTTGGATCTCTGAATGGTTTCTTACTAAAAAGGTCAAACATCACTTCTGGTTTTGCAGATTTTTGGAGATTTGAATTCTTAGCATTCATCCTCAGCGTCTCGTGCAGCTCTGTTTGTGGTGCAGACATGAATAGCTTCATGATAAGATGTGTGTTATATATGAAGTGATCAGAATGACAAGTTTACCCGACCGAAACATCAAACCCCCAGCAGCGTGAACACATGAGCACAGAGCTCTGCGGCACACGTATAACAGATTTCTGAGTCATTCTTCTCCGTCAGGATTCTTACAGCGTTATAGCACAGAAGAGAAGAACACTTCACAACAACCGCCAGAGACTCCAGAGAAAACATCCACATTCATCACTGAATAAAACGTGAGCCAGACATACAGTACAGTGTTATTGATGGCATAAAGACTCATGGACAGAACTGACTGTAAATACAACGAGAGTCTAAACTGATTCATTTATACGCCAAGCATTAATGTGAAATCTCCTCAAGTTACAGTCTTGAGATGTTTGTTTAGATTAGCATTTTAACAAAGCAAGCTGGGTTGGTGTGTATAAGTAAATGAACAGCTGAAGTTTATTATTGCTCAATTATTCACTGCTTTATCAACAATCTCTTTTCAATCATATATGTAGCAGCACTATCACATCAGTTTGTGTCATTTCAATCATTCAAACAGGATCATTCATTTGAAGTGAAATAAATATTAACTGAACATATTAAACAATTTCAATATTTAGTTTAAAACACTATGATAAGAAAAATGAGAAAGTAATATTTTCTTATATACTGTACATTATCACAAGACAATCTGGCACTTCAGTTTCAAGTTTCAGACTTTCATTGACAATTTGTTTCTGCATAGTGGAAATAAGACATGTTCACAGTTTCTTCTAGTTTCTTGAGTTTAATTCTCATGGGAAGAATCATCAAAGCCGGTCCAATGAAATAAATGACAGAATGAATACACTATTATTTCATGAACTGCGTGCGTGCGTGCGTGCGTGCGCGTGTGTGAGACCGGCAGAGAGTTCTCTGTTGCATCATGTTTCTTCATCAGCAGTATCTGAAGCTCATGGACGAGTGAAGTGTTTTAAAGATGTTAACACTGCAACACGAGACACACAGATCATTCTGTGTGCTTCGTTCATGTCAGAAAGAGCTCGTGTATCACTGCAGTTGATCCAGCGAGCGTCAGACAATGAAACCTCTCATCTGACTGTGAATGAAGCGCTGCATTAATGCTTCTCTTGAGCTCAAAGAGATCGGACATAAAACGGTGCCATTAATCCCTGTTTCCTTCATTTTCCCCTAAACACATCTGAGAGACTCGCATGTCATGATATTTCAAATATACCCTCATGGACATTAGATTTCAGACAGTACCGAACTACAGAGAGCACTGCGCTGATGTCTGGATTAAAACATAAACAAGACGTACTCCGACAGCATACACGTGTAAGTGAACATTTCTCACACTTCAAATGAGATATTGCTGGGCATGTCCTCATGATTTGGCGCTTAGAAAAGTGCAAGTAAATGGCGATATAAAACATACTGCTCAGACTAAACAGCCACAAATATTAGACTACTGGACGTTGGTTTTATCTAGTAGAGCAGAGCTGTGCTATCATGCTGACGATCAGAGGCCTTCTGCTTTTGCTTTGCAATCTCTGAGGAAACACTTCAGATCGTCTTTGGGTCTGTTTCAAACCCTTTTTCTAGTTAAATGTCCACACTGTCCACGTCCTCTAAAGTAGCGTCGGACTGAGAAACCATTAGAAGTTTTTGTTTGTTGGAATACTGCCTGAGCACAGCGGCGTCCGGAGACCTGCTCTCCTCCCGGTCCTTCTCTAAAATCTCAACAGAGCTCCCTCGACTGAACGCGGCAGTCTCAGTGGACTCGAACGACTCGCCCCCCAGCCCCTCGAGTTTGGTGTAGCCACCGCTGCCGAGCCCCTCCAGTCGAGGACAGCTGAGACGTCTGGATCGCACCACCTGTCGATCTGTAGGGGTGGACGGACAGATGCCCAGATCAATAGACCTGGAGTAGTCCGAGAGAGCGCTGAGAGACAGGTGAGACCCGGCAGCCCTGCGGCCCGGCGAGGACGGAGTCAACAGCTGAACCTGTGATCCCTGCAGAGAGACACGAGGAACTCCCTGTAGACTCCCGCTGCTCCTGTAAACCTCCACAGAGTCCTGCGGGAGCTCCGGCTGGGTCTCCACTTTGGCCTTCGTGATGCTCCTGGACGCCACCAGATCCTCCAGACGTCTGCAAATGGCCTCGGCGTCCAAACCCTCTCTTTTAACTTCACCGGTTTTATCTGAGCCCCTTCTGTCCGCCGCCCCTCGACTGTTGAGTTTCATCATGGGAAGAGTGAAGGCGTTGACGGACGTCGACACGATGCTTCTGGTTTCCCACTGCTTGAGTTCAGTCGGTGGGTTGTGATCTCTGGAGATGCTGTACACCGTGTCTGTGAAGATCTGTCTTTCTAAAGATGAAACTCGTGGGATGGTGGTAGACGGTCGTCGTGAAGGAATCATGAAACTTGGGTCCTGTCTAGCTGAACCCGGAGACGGCCAGGATCCTTTGGCCAGCGGACCGCCGGCGGACGAGGGGCTCTCTTTTGATTGACGACAGTTGACAAAACCGTTGAGCGGGGCCGACTCTTTGCTCCGCAAACTATGAATGTCAATCACGGTCGAGTAGATGTCTCTGAGGTTAATGATTTTGGTCTTTTTGTCTCTGTTCTCATGAAGAACCGCGTTAGCGCAAATAAACAGGAAGATGCCGATGCCCATAATCAAAGGTCCAAACACTTTCAGCTTATCCGAATGCAAGTGTGTGTTTATAAATACAGCAAACGCTCCTAACTGAGGCGGATTCATCTCAGCCGTGCTGTTGGAGCTGTTATAGCTTCTCAAGTCTTTGTTTAGTTCACGCCAGGACCTACTAGTGATGGTCAGATTAAATGATTGGGATTCTCCGCTGTCGTAGGTCCTCTGTGCGTTCTGCAGTTCTGGGTACAGCGGGTTCTCTTTAGGCCAGTAGCCCAACACAGCCATCCCAACACCAACCAGCAGCACCAGTATGCCGACGGCAGCCACCAGTCCAGACACAGAGCATAGCTTCAGCTTTCCTTTAACCACCACCACTTCGTTCTTCCTCTTTTTCTTTGCTTTCCTCTTGCGTTTATTCTCCGCTCGGTTTTTGGCGTGGAGGGAGTCCTGTCTCCTGGCAGATATCCGCAGCAGACCCCCTGTGGCGATCATGATGATGCTCAATTAATCATCCTGAAACAAACACACAACACACACACAGAATGTTAATCCACACATATCCACACATCAGCTATAGATGAGCTTTATCAGCTGACAGGACACGATCACATCAATTAAACCATTAACATATAAGATATAACACTGTTAGAAAACAACTTTTCCACGATTCGATATGATGTGAGGCATCAGCTGTTTTCTTCATGTATAAATCTATAAAGCTTATTTTGGTGGTTAAAATCATGTGGAAAAATACAGGAATTTAGGCTAACAGTATTTGAGAGCAATAAGATCTAGAGCAATATATCTGATGATTAACAGAATGCGTACACACACACACCAGCTCACAATCACTCTTCATTAGACGTCTGCTCCAGAACGTCACTTATCTGGATGAATTCACTTTAGAATCAGGAAGGTAAACAGGAAAATCAATGCGGACGAGTTAAAGCTCAGACACGACAACAGACTGATGCTGTGAGCTCATGAACATCACACACACATGAACACAAGAATAAACAACAACTGATGACGGATCACCCGACTTCATTCATAATGCAGACAGAAAGATCAAGAGCACAAGTGTGTCAGATCACACAACGCTCCAGCTCTCTCTCTCTCGCTCTCTCTCCAGCTCTCTCTCTCTCCAGCTCTCCCTCTAGCTCTCTCTCTCTCCTCTAAGCTCTCTAGCTCTATCTATCTCTATCAATATCCTAGCTCTGATATCTCTCAGCTCTAGCTCTCTCTCTCTCTAGCTATCTCTCTACTCTAAGCTCTCTATCTCTCTCTCTCTCTCTAGCTCTTCTCTCTATCTCTAGCTCTCTCTTAGCTCTATCTCTATCTCTCTAGCTCTCTCTCTCTCTATCTCTCTCTCTCTCTAAGCTATAGCTCTCTATCTCTCTCTATCTCTCTATCTATCTCTCTATCTCTCTATCTCTATCTCTCTCTCTCTCTCTCTCTCTCTCTCTCTCTCTCTCTCTCTCCCTCTAGCTCTCTCTCTCTCTCTCTCTCTCCAGCTCTCCCTCTCCCTCTAGCTCTCTCTCTCTCTCTCTAGCTCTCTCTCTCTCTCTCTCTCTCGCTCTCTCTCTCCAGCTCTCCCTCTAGCTCTCTCTCTCTCTCTCTCTCTCTCTAGCTCTCTAGCTCTCTAGCTCTCTAGCTCTCTCTCTAGCTCTCTTCTCTCTCTCTCTTCGCTCTCTCTCTCCAGCTCTCCCTCTAGCTCTCTCTCTCTCTCTCTCTCTCTCTAGCTCTCTAGCTCTCTAGCTCTCTCTCAAGATTCAAGATTCAAAGGAGCTTTATTGGCATGATAAAAAAAAAATTTTACATTGCCAAAGCACAAGATTAAATATAAACATGCACAAATACAGATTAAGATAAAAATAAGATAGGATAAAATTAAAGGTCTATAAGTAAAAATATATATATATACATCTCAATATAAACAGAAAAACAGTTTTATTCAAAGTTATCAATGAGGCTGATAGTGTCAGTTTGTGTGTGTTGTGCTGTCAGTGTTGTTTTGTGCTGTGCTGGTTGTTCTTTGGTCGTGGCAGGACTTCACATATCTTGCAGCCAGGTTTGAGCTTCTTGAGCTTCTCTCTCTCTCTCTCTCTCTAGCACACAGAATGAGTTACTGTAGGACTTTACCTTCAATTACAATATTAACAGAGATAATCAGTGCTGTCATAAGTGTGCAGCTCTGCAAAAATACAAGTGTGTCTTAAACTCCTCTTATAATACTCTTACAGCTCCTCTCACTTCCTCCTCGTAACAGGAAGTCCCGCCCCAAACATCGCTGGTTGCGTATGAACTTAAAGGTTTATCATGTTGTACATCAAATATGATTTAGCAAGTTAAATAGCTTTGTTCATCACGCAGCGTCCATGTAATGTGCTGGATGTTCATTTTGGATCAAACCCCTCTTCAGTGACTCTTCATCCAACTGCTGACAGTCAGTAAACATGACGCATGTAATGATGAAGACCTGTGAGATCTATAGAGCTCTCAGTGATGGCAGAAATATGGCTCAGGGTCTTTTCAGTGGTTTGTATCTGCTGTCCCACTACATCATGACACAGTCAAGAAAAATGAGAGGAAAATTCTCTCTGACATCATGAGCGTCTATAGCCTTGACAAATGTTCTTACTAAACTACTGGCGATCATTCAAACAAACCCATTCCCTCATGCACTGAACTCTATTGAGCGGAACCTCCAACAACAGCGGCTCAAGTGTTCTTATGTTCTGACCCCAAACCTTCAATATACAGCCGACGATTACTGTAAAATACACATGGCAGAAAATCTGCTGATCATGGGTGTGTATCTACAGATCAGAATCAAAGAAATTCAGTTATTACAGTTCATCATCTACATTAAATCTAATGTTTCAGTAGTAAAGCTATCTATAATGCATTTAATGTGACGGTCACTTATTAAAAGGGTGTTTCAATGTTCTGATAAACATATTCAAATGAAGCATTTCATTATAAAGACATTTCATAATCATTAATCCTGAGTTAATGTAGTGTTTCTACAAATGACACAAGCCATTAACTGACATGAGGTGAATATGAATATTCAGTCATATACTCTACAGCTTTAATACCAACAGATTTAGACGAACATTACTGGTGTTGAGTCAACTGTGACCACACACACCACACATCGACACACATCACATGAGAGAGTGAGGATTCCAGCTTTGATTCAATCTGTAAACGTTCAGAGAGTCCAGACACACAGATGATGAGGATGATGAGGATGATGAGGATGTGTGTGTCTGTGTCAGTGGATCTTTCCACATGAACGCAAACAGCTGACAAACTGAGACACTTGTAATGAACAAGAGACTGAGAGAGAGAGCCATGTTAAAACTTCTCTTTTATATTTACATACAGTCTATTGTTTGTTGCTACATTTCTTGTTTCATGTAGAACGCTTTGGCAATCACGCTAATCAAGTAAAGACCCGTCATTACACTCACAGCTGAATGAAGGTGAACATGAGCTCAAATGACTCACATCATGTCAATACAGATTCAGATGGGACACTATAGAATCAGCAGAATGACCCGATTCATTCTCATGAAGACAAACATGAACGCAATGAAGCTAAAAATGACAAACATTATGATGTGGTGCTCAAACAAACAAACACTCATGGTTCAGATATTTGACAGAACAAACCTCATCTTAAAGATGGGCTGTCGGGAGAAGGGGATGTTTTTCCATCACCACTGAAATGTGTGCGTGTCACTTTCTCACTCTTCTTCTTCTTATGAATAATTACTTTCAATGACTGAATCAACATAAGAACCATGAAACAACATGACCATGTGTCTGCAAACACGCAGCGGTGTTGTTCCTGACCGACACGTGACGTCTGCTCATGTTGTGTCGCTTGGTTTTGACTGTTCTGGCAGGAAACAAACACGAACAAACTCCGCAGGAAATATGATCAGAAAATGAAGTCTACTTCTTGAACTCACACGTCTGTCCCTCACAACCCGGTTTGAATGGCAGTGAAATATTGGCGTCAGTAGGGCGAGTATCTTACTGTCCACACAGAGTCCCTGCAGCACATGTGAAAATAACATCAGTCTGTGTGTCTGGTCCTGTCTGTGTGGTGTGTCTGGTCCTGTCTGTGTGGTGTGCTTGTGCTTGTGAAGGGCTGGACGCTCTGACTCTCTAATGCACCATCAAGCTTTCATCGGCCTCCATATTAAACCGCAGCCAGTGAATTTCTCCATCAATTATACAGAAGGTTCTTTCCATATCTTACATAACAAGCCACAATCATATCACACCTCTCATAGACACAGAATAAACACATCCACTGAACTGTTGTCAAAGGTTTCATCATGTAGTAATGATGTTTGTTTCCTCGCTGAACACAGTGAAGGCATAAGAACATAAGCAGCACTGTTTAAACATCATATATCACCAAAACACAGCATTCAGCTCTTCTATTAGCAATAGTAATCAGTGAAAACCAACATTAAGGGCTTCAAACAGGTCCTTTATGTCTGATAAAGATGAGATTTATACACAGTCACTTTGGTTCTGTCGTAATGTTGATATCCTACAGTATCGGTGATGTTATATCACAAACTTTGACGTTTATGATCTCGAAATGTAATGCTGATATAAACACTCACGTTGCGCGATGCAACCATTACAATTCAAAATGTAGATTGAGGAAATGGAGATGTATGGAAGAGCATCGTGTACGTCTATAATACATCTGAACGGAATGAATAAGGTTAGTGTGTAATGTCAAACAGCCATTGCTCTAGAATAGGAAAACTGCAGATAAACTGGAGAATCATTCAGGATTAAAATAGCGAGCGTGACAGTCGACCATATAACGAGCCATGCCAAACACACACACACACCACACACACACACACACACACACACACACACACACATTACTGAGTCCAGAAACTCCTTATTTGATCATTATTTTACCAATGATCACGGACTCCATCGATAAAGCGTCTGAAGAGAAACGCTCGCTTACCGTGACATATGACTGACACATTCACATTGAGGGGATTAAACGCAAACTTTCTCTCATCGCAATAAAACATGTGTGCACCGATGTGACGGGATGAGTTATTTCCAGTAGATCCAGTCAGGAATATTCCCGCGTCCGCGTCACGCTCTTCTGTGGGGAGTGTCGCGCGCGGGGCTCTGCTCCAGAGTTTCGGGTTCGACTGTAGCCGCTGCTGTTACGGTGATTTTGGGGTGTTGTTGCTATGATACCGCAGCCCGACTCCAGCGGAAATACTGCAGGATTTGAATAACTGCATCTCTAAACTGTTTAACCCGATGAACAACGCGCACTTGAGCCCCTTGGAACTGATGTGAGAACAGAGAGAGAGAGAGACGCTCTTACCGCATCTCCGCACGCGTCGCGTGACGTTAGCGTTCCTGTTTCCACTGACACACACGCAACATTCGTGCAGATCCTGAAAGAAACCGCAGTAATGTATTCGTTGAATACCGCGCGAATACCGTATGGTTGTGTAACATATTACACAATACAGAAGTGGGCAGCTGCTCGCGCTCAGTGTTTCTATAGACTTCACTCACACACTGTAGCTGTTCATCGTTAAAACCTTTTTACATGACGGGTCCTCTGATGAATGATCTGTTCATGACGTCACATTAGTCATAATATTTCTCTGATTGTTGTGTCAAGTGTTTTCAATAAAGCTCGTTGTGCTAAGTGATTGTTGAAGAGGATCATAGGGTTCACTTAATATCATTATATGATCAATATCATCACAGAGGTCAGAGGTCATCCAACCCATCAATAGACTCAACACAAATAAACAAACAAAAGTCTAATGTATAGGGCCTGATTTATTCATGTTTGCTTATATCACATGTAAGACAGAAACATCACACACCAGATCTCTGTAATCTCTCAATTATTTCTCCTAGACATCCATAAGATAAACGAAGGAAAATGGAAAAGTTTTGCTTGAGTCTCATGTGTTTCTCCTGAGAAAAAGAGTCAGAAGTGTCACAGATGTGCGGTCATAAGTCAATATTACTGAAGATCTCAATGTCAACTTGAACATTTCTCATCAGATCCAGATGACCTCACCTCTACGATCTACACCTGAACAATTACGCTCTCATTTCTGATGAACATTTTTAGGAGTTACACAACTGAATGAAACACAACTGAGAACTGTATCAAATCTCAAGAGTTGTGACGGAGAAACACATTAGAGAGACATTAAACTTCAGTGTACTCATGAAACAGTGGTCCGGTGAGACATGACGGTGTGTTTAAACAGTAAACTCTCTCTCTCTCTCTCCGTCTGCTGGAATAATGTGTGGAAACACTCCACACATCAGTTACACGGAGCAGAGAAAACACTCATTACATGTTAAACCTCCACGGCCTTTGATGCTTCTCTCTCTTACGTCTGGCCTGAAGACACAATCTATTGCTGCAGCACGACTTCAGGTTTCTTCTTGTTTCCCGCAGAGTTCACAAATGACCGAGTGCATTTAACAAGATCCTCCGGCTGAGCTGAATCTCTCCGCGGGGAATCAGGACGAACAGTAGAAGCTTCTCATCTCCCTCAAATGCATCTGCAGACCAGCTTATTCCCACAGCACTTAAGAAAACCTGCGTCATCAAACTCTCCCATAATCCTCAGCGACTTCCTCTGGCACACAGACGTCTCGAGGGACACACAGACTCGGACCTGTAAGAGTTATTCACTGTGTTTAAAGATCTAATGAAAATCAGACGGAGGAAACGGCTGAATGTGTTTTTACACATCTGAAACACACAGAAGTTGTCCAACCGCCATGTTTGCAGAAGCTGTAGGTGCATTTGAATATTAAAGCTGAAGCAAAATGGCTTTACTGAGTAAATGATATTCAATTGATTTGTTGTACATTTGTTCACATGTCACACTTTTGATTTAAAGGAGGCATGAATTAAAATCACAATTTTAACCGGAGCTTTTCTTATATAAGAGGGAATGGTATTCACGCGAACATCATGTATGTGTCAGAACTGAATACGGCCTTGTTACTGAGATGACATCTGTTATTGACACCAGGCCCAGTGAACGCCAGCTTCTGGAATGCACCTATCTATGACCACATTGATAGGTTGAACACGCCTCCACAGAAAGATATCAACGACTACTTCTCTAGCCCCGCCCACTGGTTCACGCATGACAGAACTGAAGTAACACAAGTGGCGCAGAACCAGATAGAGCGAGCGAGCAATAAACAAACATGCTGTTAAAGATCGCTCAATATTGTGCAGTGCCTGGTTGTGGAAGAACACAGTCGCTGTATATCCTTCCTTCGGATTCCGACATTAGTAATGCGTGGTTAAAGTTACATTTTAAAGACGTTCCAGCTCATGTGGGAAAAACATGGAGCGTTTATTCGTTTCATTTCTCCGAGGATTCCTTCGTCAGCAAGGCAAAAAGGTTAAAAAGCAGTGCTGTGCCGTCAATATTGGATCCGATAGGAATGGCGCAGCAATCTTATGTGAGTAAAACATGTTTGTACTGTGCGTCACCATCGCTTTGTTAGAGATGGCTTGATGAGCCCTGAGATTAGAATATAAGTAGACCTCTCACAACAGTATAAAACAATAAACAAGGCCAGATCATTACACCTTTAAACCCGGAAATAAACCAGATGTAAAGATTTTAAAAAGCTTCAGCCAATGAAATGGTCAGGAAAAATATTATTTTTAACAGACATGTACACGACATAACAACATTAGACTTATACTCAGACGTAAATCACAGAATTAACACTGAAACTATGAAATAAACCAAGAACATGAAGTATTCTGAATGCTCAATCTATCAGTAAACACACAAACAACAGAAACAGATTCATGTGGGAGATCTGCATTTGTTTATTGGTGAGCTGATGTTGTCTGAATAAGTTCTGTTGTACAAAGTGTGAGTTTAAGAAAGAGGCTTTATAAATACATCCAGAAGAAATCAAACCACATCTAAATCTACTGAAATACAGCAACGAAATGTGCTGGGAAATAAACATTCAAATACAGAAGAGAGAGGGATTTACATTCCTGACGTTTGCTTGATGTTTGGCTAGATTTAAATAAACGTCTTCAAAATGAAATGAATATAAATTCTCCACTGAAGTCAGATCAAAACAGTAGCAAATATAGAACGTTTGCTTTAAATATCCCTTGGAAAATGCCCTGATGCTCAAGGAGAATTCACATGATGCGTGCGTGACCTTTCATTCAGACCACTGAAGCAAACAAGCAGATGAAAGTGACATTCACACGTACACAAAACTATTTCACTTACTTTCAGAAAGTTCTCTTCAACATAAATGGGGAATCGTCTAATTCTCACGTTTCTGTGCACTATATCACAAAAATAAACACTCTTCAATTTTAAAGAAATCCTTTTGGCATTTGGAAATTGATAATATGCAATATATTATTGATCCTTCTCTGTGCAAACAGCCTTTGGTTTTGCACAATAAATAAAAGATGATTCAGTAGATATACAGTAAATCATACAGAACTTTACACAATAGAATAAAATTAGAGGGAGTATCAGAACGTCAAGCACTTTAAAGGGTTTGTTCAGGCAAAGATGAAAATACGCTCATCAGTTACTCGCGACGCTTCAAACCTGAGCCACAGGAAAGATGAATCTCCACCCATCTTTATATGAAATCACATCAGAGCGTGTTGGTGACTTCACAGATGTTTGGAAAGAGAGCGAGTATCTGATGACACGACTGTCATGTTTTGTTGAACTATTCCTTCAACACAAGAGAAGTACTAGCACCGCGACTCAGAGAGAGAGAGAGAGAGAGAGAGAGAGAGAGAGAGAGAGAGAGAGCCCTGATACGGCCGTGTTGGCCTGATTGTCACGTGATTGAGTTTCTATGTAGAGCGGGAATAAGCGTGTGCAGAACCTCCTGCATGGCTGGTCAAAGGCAGAAGGAACCTGAAGGATCTGCTCGCAGTAACGGAAGGCGTTTGGGGCACGAGAGGTGTCGGAATGCATCAATACAGTAGACATCCATGTTTCACATACATACGGGACCTGTCAGCGCTCCAGCTTCATGTGTTAGTATCGCTGCTCGCTGATTGGTTGTCCTCGCCGTGTTTGAACATCAGGATGGAGAGTTGTAGATCTTGAGGGCGGGGCCGAGTTTCACGCTCATGATCTTCACGATATCTCGCTGCGTCAACAGCAGAAAGGCTTTACCGTCGATTTGCTGTTGACAGAATCAAACGGGAGAAACCAAACCAAATAAATCACGTCTAGAAATAAAACGCCTTCAATACGTCGTTTCTGCTACGTAAAGCAAAGTTTATCCATAGCATGTGTAGTACGACTGTTAGTCAATCCCAAAGAGCCAAAAAACATGATTATTACACTATTACTATAGTAAAACTCTGTTCAGGTTTATATTCTCTTTCAGGAGAAAAATAAATAAAAAACGGACAATTCTTTCATTTCTTCAGACTCATGTCATGTCAAACCTCTAGGAGTTTCTTTTTTAAGAATCAACACTGAACTCCATTGACTTCCATTTAATGAACACAAAACCACATTTCTCAAAATATCTTCTGTTGTGTTTCACATATTCACGTATAGGTTTACATTGACAGAATTTAGAAACGGAAGAGCATCTTTCATGTTTCTTTTTGTTTTTATAATGTTGGCTGTAAGCTGGGCTGTGATAATGACCGCTGATGTTTTCTCATTTGTGCCTAAAAGCTTCCTCTTAACGTATGTAGAGACGCTGTAAGATGTGATGGACACGTCTCATACTGTACCTCCTCTCTGAACTGCTTGGCTTGTTCCTCACAGCCGGGTAAAGAATGAATAAAATCTGACACCTGAAACCAAACACACATCACAAGACAATTCAATCAAACTCCATTTAATCCATTTGTATTATGATATTAAATAAGTTGAGAGTGTTCTGGGTGGTTTCTAGATGGCAGTAGATCGAGTTTGACTCCTTCAGTGTTGATCTGTGGGGTTTTCTCATCTATCCGTCTCTTCCGACATCACACATCCTCAACACACATCATTCACGTGTCACACAAACACTGAACACAGAACACATCCGATTCAGTCGTGAGCTGCACAACGTCCAGAGAACCATCCACAATCTCCAACAAACAACTGCTGCTACTGTGTGTGTGTGTGTGTGTGTGTGTGTGTGTTTCTTTCTATAGTAGTTTTCATCATTTTCAACTGTTACTGTACTGCACTGTTGTATTTATAAGAGAATAAAACAGACATCAAATATGTAGTGAAGTGAGATATCTGGAGCATCTGTAAGATCAGTGCAGAAGGTTTAGTTAACTAACACAAAGCAATAGTGATGCTCACATATTAAACACAATGAATAACACAGTTAAACCCCAATGACTTGTGGGTAAATCAGACTCGCTCATAATTCAGTATTAACATTTTCATTTAGTCATTTAGCAGATGCTTTTATCCAAAGTGACTTACAAATGAGGTAACCAATGGAAGCAATTGGAACCACATTAGGACAACAAGCATACGTGCAGTTAAACTGGTCTCATAGCCTTCCACAGTATACAGAGAGAAGGTTTCTTTTAGAACTGATGGGTCAGGTGTTGACAGAAGAGATGTGTTTCCAGACGATTCTTAAAGATGGACACAGAATCTGCTGATCGTGTAGCAGCGGGCAGATCATTACACAGATGTGGAACAGATCCAGAGAAGGTTCATGAGAGAGATTTGTACCTATTTGGCATGGCACCCAAATGGGGTGGTTTTCTTTGAACACTGGCTTATTCATTTCTTCAACAACACATCATAAATCCTCTTCATAAAGCACAGCACTTAAACACAGAGCTGCTGTAAATCTCCATCCATTAAACACACAACATCAGCTCTGGTACCGCGGTAAAAACACTGTATGAACTCACTGTGATGACTGACGCACAAACATCTGTCAGACGTGAACATAAAACACACACATATACTCGGTGTTTATCCACACACTCTGTAATCCTAATGGCCCTGTGTTCAGTGTGTGTGCTGCACCTGGTTACTATAGCAACCAGCCCATCACTATCAATGTGAATGTGTTCTGAAGAGACGGCTGTATCAGGAGGATCTGCACTGCTATTGGTTGTTTCCTCTAGATTATTATAAATTTGATCATCTGAATACTGAATCCCAACCCAGCATGAGAAACTAAACCACAGTATAACAGTAGAAGTCATGTGAACACACACACACACACACACACACGTGTCTCACCTCCTCTGCGGTCCAGTGAGCGACGCGACTGGCCTGAACGCCCGCCACACCCGGCAGCAGTTTACAGTGCTGTTCCCAACACAGCGGCAGATCACGAGACGGATGGGCGGACAGAGCCGAGAGAAACACGGACTGATGCAGAGCCTGGTGGAGACTGTCCATGTTACCCCCTGACAAAACACACACACATGAACACGTGAATTTAAACATCATTCAATAGACATCAAAACCTCAATGAACTGATGATTGTGTTTACATGAGAGGAAGAGCCCGTTCAGAAGAAATGATATAAAGGCATTCTTCACTGGATGGACATCAGGTGTAGAGGTTCAGATATACACACTACATCATCATGTCCTCACCTCGATCACATCTCAGATATACACAACACACTGTGATCTTCTGTCTCTCTCTGTGGGATCTAGTTGCTCGTCAGATAAAGAGTGAATGGTGTGAACACACACATCTCGAGCCGGACAGATCCGTTACTGCCCCAGAGGTGTGTGTGTGTGTGTGTGTGAGATCGCTGAACAGACTAAAGATCTGCTAGAGAAGACACACACACATGAGGAGGGAAATCTGTCCCGCTGTGATGAAGTGTGTGTGTGTCCATCCATGTTCACAAACACACAATAAATGACACTAATTCTCCTCACAACTCCAGCTCAGACACACAAGATGAACACAATGATAATCCTGAGGTCATCACACAGCTGAGAGAAAACACTCACTTTCATTCTTTCAGTAATAAAATAATTCAATGAGCTCCTCCTCTTCATCATCATCATCATCACACACATGTTCCACAGCCTCACAGAGAGAGAGAGAGTCAAACACACACAGACCTCATGAATCAGAACCCATCAGACGTGATCACTTCACGTGGTGTTAGAGATGTCACACCACCACCTGCGTCCTGTTACACAAGCGGTTGCCAAGGCGATTGTCACAATGCATTGTAGTCTGGGAAACGGTCTGCAATCTGTTGTGTCACGTGACCAAGTGAGATGAGGATATGAACAGACAATGTGTCGTGTAATATTAAACTCTTACAACGACACAAATGACTAACAGAGTTGAATAAAAGAGCAGCAGATAATAAAGCAGACGTCTGTGTTTATTATTATCATCTCTTTTAGTCAGTAAACACGCTTCATCACGTGTCAGGTCACATGCTCACACTGACATGAGTGTAGTGAGTGCTGAAGGACGTTCAGATGATGATGAAATCCATGACATTACAACCTGTGGCCTTCAGGACTCCTCAACATCAGAGTTGAACACACAAGTAACGCCCACCGCCACCGGCGGCTGTTTGACTTTCAAACTTCCATGAACACACATACAGGACTGAAGGAATCTATACCACAAACATCTAATGGACCTGATCCATCCGGACGGACCGTTGAATGCAGACGCGATTTCTTTAAGACTGCAAGGGAAGCTCAGCTTCCCCTATAATTGTCAAAAAATGAATGGTCAAATATATGTACTATTATGTTAACATTTTATTGACTAAAAATGCGTTAAACACGTTCATCTCGAACGAAAACAATTTCGTTCAGAATCAGCTACTTAGGTCGGCTGACTGGATTTCCTTCTCATTCATTCCCGTAGCGTACAGTGCATTACTCTGTTGAAGCCCAGCGTCCATTGACTTCAATGGGGCTGCTTTAAACAGTTTTTTCAGTGCTTAGAAACAAGACGGTCATTGGATAATGCTGCGATTATGTCCCGCCCACGGACGCTCAGCGTCTCTGGGATGAATGGAGGAGTGGGCTGGCCCGGACTCCGAGCGTCTGCGTGATGATTGGAGGGTCTGTCATCTCTTTTTAATCCACTTTTATGTCCTAAAACGCTCGTTTTTTGGGGTCGACAGCTTATAAAAACGTATTTCTTGTTTTTTTTTTAGCTTGTTTGCTATACACATTGTCACATATCAGCTTTTAGACATTTTTTAGTTTTTTTTTGTTATAAATCATAAATGACAAGGAGGCGGCAGCTTCTCGCAATGCAAAGAGACGGTTGGTGTGGGTGTGGTCTTCAGATTATGACGCGTATCACTCTGTGTCTCCATTTCCAACTCAGTCCCATCGCGGATTTTGCATGTGTAGTCGAAAGACAAACTGCTGCAACCTTCATCGTATATTTCACACAATTTCACACCACATTCATTGTTTCAGTTTAACATAATTCCCACATTTCCTCCCGTTGAGTTAAATATAAATATATATATTAGATCGTTTGTTCATTAATTCATATAGTCACCCGTAACACAATGGGCCAAGGCCGTTTAAGCAGCCTAGCTCTGCTGGCCATTGAGAGGACACTGGTCAAGTCACTGGAAAAGACGCCTAGTTGGTACGACAGGGTTACAGAGCATTTTCTTGAAAAGGAACGCAGGGCAGATTTTACATAAAAAATGGACAATTTTTATGATTTAGGCCGAAAATGAGCTTCCCTTCTTTAAAAGATCAGCAGCCGCCACTGGTTGAATGACTATTGAGAAAAAAATAAACATTAAAACCATGTTTCTAATATGGCAACCCATGAACAGAAAGCAGAAATCCATGAGAGATTCGGCATCCATACTGCACACGAGTTCCATTCTGTTCATCTCTCATGAGAAATGTGTTTCTGAATTTTACTGCTCATCAGATCAATCACTGAAACACAGATGAAGATCCAGCGACCTCACCTCACCTCACACGACACCTTCTGTTTCAGTCTGTATGTTCACTGAAAACCACACAATGTGATTCCTCTTTCTCTTATTCATTGAGTCATCTCTGATGATGATATTATCAACTAAAACTAAAATATTCTTAAACATGTAGCTTGGTAATAATAAACATCATATATACAGTGGGTAAGGAAAGTATTCAGGCCCCTTGCAGAATCAGGAAAAAGCTGAAACATTTGTTAAAATAAGAGGATTTTTGAAAATGAAGGCTTATTTTTAATTGAGTCCTGCCCTGAGCAAGTTATTTCACTAAAGAAATGTTAACATAAAGTTCACACTAAAGAATAATAACAGAATTTCTCAAAATAGCCCAGTCCAAAAGTTGACATGCCCCAGACTCTTAACACTGTATGATGTTACCAAAACAATCAATGAGAGTTTTGATGTTTAGTCACAGTTGTTTAAGGGTTTCTTGTTGGTCACGAGTCATTAGACTGTCCACTGATCTTCAGAAGAATCACCAGGTCCTCCACAATCTTTGCCTTTTCAGCATTTCTGGATATTTGACTCATGTCCAGCAGTAACTGTATGATGTTGAGATTCATCTGTTTACATTGAGGACGATCAAGAGACTCAAACACAACTATTACAATAGATAGAAACATTCAGTTCTGCCATCAAAGTCAACACCATTCATTTAAAGTCATGTGGGTGTAAACCTATGAAAATGGAAAACGGAGGACCTGGTGATTCTTCTGAAGATCAGTGGACAGTCTAATGACTCGTGACCAACAAGAAACCCTTAAACAACTGTGACTAAACATCAAAACTCTCATTGATTGTTTTGGTAACATCATACAGTGTTAAGAGTCTGGGGGATGTCAACTTTTGGACTGGGCTATTTTGAGAAATTCTGTTATTATTCTTTAGTGTGAACTTTATGTTAACATTTCTTTAGTGAAATAACTTGCTCAGGGCAGGACTGAATTAAAAATAAGCCTTCATTTTCAAAAATCCTCTTATTTTAACAAATGTTTCAGCTTTTTTCCTGATTCTGCAAGGGGCCTGAATACTTTCCGTACCCACTGTATATATATATATATCATTTATAAACTGATTCCCAAACTATTGAAGAAATGCAGCACATGTCTGAAGGTACATTACATGTCTAAAGAAAATTTTATCAAATGACAAAAACAAGTTTTAAAATAATATCTGACTCACAATCAAAGGGACATGATTTGAGTGTCGTCATGAAGCTTTATTTTATTGAATCATTCCAGAATGATATCCCTCAACGTGAACACTTCTCTCTCTCTCTCTTTGGTAAAGCAAGCACAAGATGAACCTAGCAACAGTAACTATGGGGGTTAATGCTCAACAGGATGATCAGAATAAGCAGCACACGTCAGTCTGATGATGAGCACTACGTCACAACTGTTGGCCACTTGAGTTAAAGAAGAACATCCTCCACTGTTACCATGACAACACGGAGATATATCAGAATGAAGCAGGAGCTGGACGAGCCCGACGCACTGTGAAATTGTGTCTCACACTGAATATGTATTTCCTCCGAAAAAAGACAACAAGGGCTGCAAATATTTAGAGATTTACTGTCTACAGTCCACACATCACACATCAGTCTGAGCCACAGAGATCTTTCACAATGTCGTCTTCTCTCAAAATCTAATGACACAACAGATGCAGATTGTGTTGAGTCATATCAACAGTTTCTCCAACACAAGTGAAGATCCAATATGCTTCTGTGAACCGACTGTGAAAAACAAATGAGTCGACAGACACACTTCACTCAGATCAGTTCAGAACATCATCGTGTGACTGCAGTCCATATACTGTATGACATGTGTTCAACAGACGTGAGCACTGACGGTGTGAAAACTGTCCTGAGGACACACATGACTATTCAAACCCCTAGAAAGAGCTCAGATTAAACTCATGAACATCACCTGCTGAGAGCAAACACAAATACACTTTAAAAGATGATTTTCTTTCTGTACAATCTCGTATATGAATTTGCTCCGCCTCTTTCCTTTTCCTCTGACATCATCAAACCTTCATTTTAACTCCCCATCACAATTAAAAGTGTCAGCTCACAGTTTGACTGAAATATGTGATGTTTGATGTTACAGCGCTCAGAACTGAGCACAGCGAGACAGAAGATGAGTGCAGAACAGGTGTATAATAAAAGCGCTGAGTCACTTAAACGCCTCCAGAGTTTCATCATCAACACAATCCTGCAGCATTCTAAAAATACAACTGTGATATGAGTTCTGTAGAGTGACTGAGATGAGAGAAGACTCCGTCTACACATCATCAACATCATTCTCATGAAGTCAAACTCATCATTCTGCACGCAAGGTACACACGCACAAAACACACATACATACACACGCACGCACGCACACACGGCACGCAAAACACACATACACACGCACGCAAAACACACACAACGCACCATACACGCACACACACAAAACAAAACATAACGCAGCAACGCAACACACACATACACACGCACGCAAAACCACATACACACACACGCACACAACCACAACAACGCACCACACAACACCCAACGCAAAAACACACACACACGCAAAACACACACACACACACGCACAAACACACATACCACGCCACAAAACACACACACACAACACACATACACAACACAAAAACACACACACACGCAAAAACACCACACACGCACGCAAAAACACAACATAACACGCACGCAAAACAACACACAACACACACATAAAAACACACACACGCACGCAAAACACACATACACACGCACACACACAAAACACACATTCAAATTCACACCCACACAAAACACACATACACACACCCACACAAAAACAACATTCACCACACACGCACGCAAAACACACATACACACGCACGCAAAACACACATACACACACACACACACACAAACACACACACACACCACACACACACACCACGCACGCAAAACACACATACACACGCACGCAAAACACACATACACACGCACGCAAAACACACACACACACGCACGCAAACACACATACACACGCACACACACCAAACAACATTCACATTCACACCCACACAAAACAAACATACACAGGCACACACACAAAACACACAATCACACCAACGCAAAACACACACACGCACGCAAAACACACACACACACGCACGCAAAACACACATACACACGCATGCAAAACACACATACACACAAAACACACATTCACACCCACGCAAAACACACGCACGCAAACACACACACACGCACGCAAAACACACATACACACGCATGCAAAACACCACACACACGCACGCAAAACACACATACACACGCACACACACAAAACACACATTCACACCCACACAAAACAAACATACACAGGCACACACACAAAACACACAATCACACCAACGCAAAACACACACACGCACGCAAAACACACATACACACGCACGCAAAACACACATACACACGCACGCAAACAAACATACACACACACACACACACAAAACACACATTCACACCCACACAAAACACACACACGCACGCAAAACACACATACACACGCACGCAATACAAACATACACACGCACACACACACACACACACACACAAAACACACATACACACACACACAAAGCACACATACACACCCACACAAAACACACGCACACAAAACACACATTCACATTCACACGCACACAAAACACACGCACGCAAAACACACATACACACACACACATGTCTGGTTTACTATCTCCGTGGGACGGGCCATAGGCGTAATGTTTTTTATACCGTACAAACTGTATATTTGATCCCCTAAACCAACCCCTAAACCTAAAGATCATACAAAACTTTTTGCATTTTTAAGTTTTTTTTAAATATTGTTCTGTACAATTTATAAGCTCTTTTGCCCATGAGGACCTCAGTTTAGGTGCCCACAGTGACACGAGTCCCCATGTGTTGTGTGCATTCAGGTTTAGGTCCCCACCGGGATATAAAAACATGCACGAACGCACACAAAACACACATACGCATGCATGCACGCACACAGAAGACTAAACAGCAGACAAAAAGCAAAAACTACTTTCTTTACAATCCTTTCAATCAGAACTGGACATTGAGGTCATGTGACAACTCCACAGCCAATTACTGTCTGACACGTGATCATGGAGTTTATTAAACAGTAGATAACGTGTGTATGTTATGCTGTGTGTGTGTGTCTGTGGTCAAGCAGTCAATAATGATAAAGGGTTGTGTTGACACACACAGAACCTCTTCAGCCCTTATCAAACCACACAAACACACACATCACGCACGCAGAGAGAGAGAGAGAGAGAGAGGGAGAGAGAGCTAAAAATAGTGTCTCTCACTATCAGGAAGAGCAGAACCCAAAGGAGTGAACACACACACAGAGAGGATCCGGTTCTGTCTTCTGCTGACAGTAATGAAATATCCCAGACCGCATGGCTCTCGTGTCTCCATGGAAACAAAGTGAAAATTATGTCAATCAATGAAAGTGCTGATATTGTGTATTGTTATGTAATAACCGCATACAGCAGCAGCGCTGGAGACGACAACAAACTCTGACGGTCAATATGAAATCATTCATTACATCCTTCATAAAAAAAGAAAAACTGTTCAAATACAGCTGTATGATAATGTGTCATATACACACAAACACACACACACACACACACACACACACACACACAGCCCTGAACAGTGACAGCCTTCACATTCTGTCCTCAGGTGTAAACAGAGTCTCAGAGCAGGTGAGGTTTAAATGAGCCAATCACATCACAGAGGACACAGACAGACTAATGACAGCCTTCTGAAATCATAATGTGATGCTTTAGGAATGACATCATCAAACAGCGTCATGATCCTGGGACACTTCTGTAGAGACTGTCCTCTCAAACATCACATGACTGATATCAACACTACAACATAACACATCTTGAAGTCTAAAGTTGATGTGTATCATGATGAGGATTAAACCGACTCCAGAGAATCTCATGTGATGTGACGACCTGTAGAAATGATTTGACTGGAGATCAGATTTAAAGACTCACCTGAAATCCCGCTGTCCACCTCCATGTCTTCTTCTTCATCTTTGATACGCAGATACTTCGCTGACTGGGCAAATCTGAACGCAACAGAAGAAAGAGAGTTTACCACACAGTTTACCATAGTAAATACTAAAGTATACAACAGTGGTTTTTCTCATGTGTGTTAAAACCTTTATCACTCGAGTAAAACTTCAAATAAGAGGTGAAAACACAGGTACAATCTCTCAGAAAACCACTGAACACAATGGACATGGTCTAAACTTTCACTACATCTACAGTTCTTCACTTCTCTCCGAGGAACGGCGGTATTTAGTAAAGCTCACGAGTGGTTAAAAACGATTCATAGAAAATGCCAAGAAAATGTTTTTCCGTCTGACCTAAAAACAGCAAAGCAGAAATTAAATGAAATCAATTCGAACGATCGTTCTTCATGTTTCTTTCTATCACGTGAACCTTCAAATCTCTTCAAACACAGAACTGAAACTTCATGTGTTCGGTTTCAGTCTTTCATTGATTTCTCCTCATTGACACATATTCAAGCAAACCCTCAACACCAGACTACAGACCTCAGGAACACATGATGATGATGATGATGATGAGTTCAGTGTTGTTACCTGCTGGGTACATGGCTCCTCTTCCCCAGCGCTGACAGAATCTTCTGCCCTTGAGTCGACGGCTCTTCCTTCGGTTCTCTCTTCACAATCGGGGGTCGACCCCGCAGACGAGGAATCCCTTCATAGCCCGCTAACATCCCCCTGACACACACACAACATACGTGTCATTCATTTACATGTGTGAAGCTTTATGATGATGTACTTTATAGAAGTGAACATGACTCAATCTTATGATTTATTTAAAATGTTTCAAACTCATTTTAATCTGCTTTTCTACAATGGCTGTTTCAAATAATTGTCTGTGCACACATGCTGACATTCACTGTAGTATTCACTGTAGTATAGTATACTGTGTTGAAGACTAGGTTTGTTCATGTGTACTACAGTACTGTGTAGTATAAACTATAGTGATCTTATAAACCGCACAATTTACTACACAACCACTAAAAGCATCACAGTTTCTATGATGTTTACTACAGTTTAGGTGAGTGAATAATAAAGTATACTACAGATTGTTAAAGTGTGATCAGAACATAACATTTACACATTCTTTTTGTCAGTTGGATTCTAAGCTCGTGTCTTAAACACATCAGATCTCCAAAGGTCAAATGAAACGCTGAGCGGTGTATGGAGATTTTATTCTAGATTAAAAACACAGACCGGATTTCTCTGCAGGCTCGGTCTCAGCGCGCTGACATAACGCAATTCCACAAAACACGTGTTTCAATAACACAATGAGGCGGATGAAAAGTGTTGAGTCGACACTTCTGAATGCGGATGAAAGCAGAATCTGTTTTTTTCATTTCACTGCTGAATACAAGACAGAGCCAGCATGTGCTAAGAATTCTGGGTAATTCTGGGATGATGGGGTTTGTCAATGTGTCATCAATGATGTGAATGATCTTTATTTTATTTTTTGTTTGTATAGGGACAGATACAATAAACATAGACAGAACTGAAACAACAATTCTTGATGTATCATTGAATATATGGTTTTAACTAATACACCACTCTATGTATTACCAAATCTATATTAAATGATTTCATATATTATTGATAGTTAATTTAGAGGAAAATATATTTTCTTTAAGAGTATTGTCAGTCTTTGCACCCTGATATTGAGCTGTAACAGAAAGGTTACAGTATTCCCTTTAAACGATGTTACCTGTATGTCAACTGGCAAGAGGAGTGTTCGACTGCGCAGACTACACCAACGTATCACAAGAGCCATTTGAAAGCATACGGAGCGGTCCGTTGTGATATACACGGATCGGTCTGGTCAGCACCGCTTTTAAGTCAAACGCCCAGTTCATGGGTCCAGTTCTCGCACCCGCGTTTGGTCGCGGGGTCTAAATGAAAGTGGGTGACAAATGTTTTGCCTAAACAATGCCGCATACTAGCATAGAACGAGTCTGAAAGTCTTGTTTCGGGGACGCGGGTGTTTCCATGAGCCGAGCTCCTGCTCATAACTGAGAGAGTGTCGTCCTATAGAATCGAGCAATAGACTAATAGATGCATTTGGAGGTTGCTGTTCAAAACTCTCTGTTTGAATTGGCATGACGCCTCTGGTGCTCATAGCTCAAGCTAAATTGCAACAGTTTTCCCTAGAAGGGCTTTTTACACACTTTTAGTCAAAGTGAAAATAAAACTGATGATCACGCTTAATGGAATATTCTGAGAGAAACACGAGTGGTTTCTACTGAAGAAAGTCAGGGTTTTTAGGCAGAACAGATTTCTGTCTGTGTTCTAAATCAAACGGTGCTCACTGTACACTGCTATATAAAAAAAAACTAAATCAATAATGAACTATAACACTAAAGCAGTGGTTCCCACACTTTTTCGTCGTGAGGCTTCCTTTGTGTAGAGTGCATTACTTTGCAGCCCCCAAAAAACATTCAGTTCTACTGTACAATGATGGAACATCAATTCTTTTGGTTGGTGGTCTTATTTTTCTGATATATAAAATCTATGATAAATTTCTATATTTCATAAAATACCACAAAATGTGTGGCCCCTGGATCAGTCTAGGGGTTTGAGAACCACTGCACTAAACGTCTCTAACAGTATTATCTGAGATTTCTGTTTCAAACCTGTTCTCCATATGAGTGTTGTCAATCTTCTCGTCGTCTTCTTCCTCCTCCTCATCTGGACACAGACGTTTGGTCTTCTGTACAAACTGCACAGGGATGAAGGTGATCTGCTTCTCTCCTCCGAGACGATCGGGCAGCACCACCTCTTTCCTCATGTTCATGTCTGAGTATGGGCAACCAAAGGCACTGACAGAGAGAGAGAGATGATTGACACGTGTCATTTAAACAGGTGCGTTCACACTTACAACATATTTTGTTGACCTAAGGACAACATTTTTATAAATAAAACCTAAACCCACACCCGACCTAAACCATAACTTACCCCTAAAATCAGAGGGAAATGATAAGTGAAAAACAATGGTCTAGAAGCACCTATTCCTGGTTGTAAGATTAAATCAAATCATTTACATTTACATTTAGTCATTTAGCAGACGCTTTTATCCAAAGCGACTTGCAAAGAGTTTAGGAGCAATAAGCGATATGTCATACAGGAGCCATAATACATTAAGTGCCAATACAAAGTTACTGGTTTCAACAAAAGCTAGACCACCACCTGTTGAGAGAAAGGGTTAGTGTTTTTTTTTTAATTTGCCTGTCAAGTATTCACAGAAGAGGGTTTGAAGTAGTTTTTTAAATGTTGTGAGAGATGTGGTGGACCGGACCGAGTTAGGAAGAATGTTCCACCAGGGAGGAGTTGTGAATGAGAATGAGCGGGAGAGAGATTTACTGCCCTTATGGGAAGGCAATACAAGCACCGCTGGTTTGCTGAACGCAGGGATCTTGATGGGGTGTAGGAGTGCAGGAGGGTGTGAAAGTAAGCCGGTGCAGCTCCAGTGATAGTCCTGTAGGCAAGCATTAGTGACTTGAATCTGATACCGGCTTCAACCGGTAGCCAGTGGAGAGAGATGAAAAGGGGAGTCACGTGAGCCCTTTTGGCGTGATGCTGTGTTCTGAACCAGCTGGAGTGGTTTGATAGCCTTTGCAGGAAGACCAGCAAGGAGAGCATTGCAGTAGTCCAACCTTGAGATGACCACGGCCTGGACAAGGAGTTGTGCCGCATGCTCAGTGAGATAGGGTCTGACCTTTCTAATGTTGAATAAGACATATCGGCATGACCATGTTGGTCTTTGCAATGTGATCATTGAAGGACAGCTGTTCATCAAATATGACTCTGAGGATCCTGGCTGTGTTGGAAGGAGTGATTGTGGTATTTCCAAGATGGATGTTGAGATCGTGTTGGACCGTGGGGTGTGCCGGAAACACAAGTAGTTCTGTCTTGGCAGGGTTCAGCTGGAGGTGATGCCCTTTCATCCAAGCTGAGATGTCCTCGAGGCAGGCTGTAATGCGAGCTGCTACAGTGGTATCGTCTGGGTGAAACGAGATGTAGATCTGGGTGTCGTCAGCATAACAGTGATACGAGAAGCCATGTGCCTGTATGATGGGTCCCAAGGATGTCGTGTAGATGGAAAAAAGCAGCGGTCCAAGCACCGATCCCTGAGGGACCCCAGTGATCATGTGGTGAGCAGTGGACAGCGAGCCCCTCCATGACACCCTGAAGGATCTGTCGGAGAGGTAGGATTTGAACCAGCGGAAGGGAGAACCTGAGATTCCTAGCGATGACAGGGTTGCTAGCAGTATCTGGTGATTGACAGTGTCAAACGCTGCAGATAGGTCTAGCAGAATCAGGACCGAGGATTTAGATTCCACCTTGGCTAGCCGCAGTGCTTCTGTAATCGATAGCAGTGCCGTCTCAGTGGAGTGGTTTGTTTTGAAACAAGACTGCTTGTCATCCAGTAGTTTGTTCTGGAATAGGTAGGAAGACATCTGGTTGAAAGCTGCCCTTTCAAGTGTTTTTGCTATAAATGGGAGGAGAGAGACAGGTCTGTAACTGTCGGGAGTAGAAGGGTCCAATGTTGGTTTCTTCAGTAGGGGCGTGACCTGGGCCTGTTTGATTGTGGATGGAAAAGTGCTGGTGAGCAGGGAGGTGTTGATGATGTGTGCGAGTGCAGGTGTGAGTGTGCTGGATATGGCCTTTAGGAGATGGGAGGGGATTGGGTCAAGGGGACAGGTGGTGGGGTAGCTGGAGAGAAGCCTGGTGACTTCAGTGTCCGTAAGTGGGGTGAAAGAGAAGAGTTCGATGGTTGGAGTGTTGGATGAAAAAATCTGAAATAAACAGTTAACTTACTTCTGAAATCTGATTGGTTGAATTAAATGCTGTCCCAAGGTCAATAACCATTTTTGAGCAAAAACACATACGTATTGCATTTTTAATAACCTGCAAACGACATTTACATTTATGTTTTTGGCAGACGTATTTTTGCGACTTACATTGCTTTATCCTATACATTTTACATAGGTATTTGCAATCCCCTGGGATCCAACACACAACCTTGCGTTATTAGCACAATGCTCTTACCACTGAGCTACAGGAAAGCTGTGAAATGAAACCGGACAATCGCGATTGCTGACACTGAGACTGGTTCAGTGTAATCAGAGGTGCTTATGTCAAAGGTGAACTACAGGAATAGCAGAAGAGATCATCAGACGTTCACGCTGCCTCTCATCACACTACCACGTCCAACACTGTTTGTGTCTCACACTCTCTGTGTGCGTCACTGCGGTCACACTCTATTCTGTCCTCAGATCCCATCAACACATCTGGCTTCAACAGTCAAACGCACATCATACACGACAATAAACAGAGGCATGCTGGGATTAGATCGTGCATCTAAACATGTGACCTCAGACACCTCACAAAAACATCAAAGTGAACCCGAGATGAAAACACTGGTTTGTTTTTAAAGCTGCAGAGAGACGGCTGTAGATGCTGAGCGTCTCACCTGTGGTGTCCTGTGTATTTTGCTCCTTTGATGTGGCCGATGCCCCTGCAGCCCGGAGTGGGACACACACCCTGAGCAACAGAACTCTTCTGCTCACAAACACCCGCGTCTGCTGCCAAACAACACAACCGTTACTGGATTCACTGTCCTGGACGCACAGATGAGATTAAAGTTCTCTACAGAACATGTCGTGAAAACGGCTTTCTGCACCTCGCGCACACACACACACGGTGGTAACACATCATTTATCATACTAAACCCAGTAAAACAAGCTATTCAGTTCAGAACGCTAATTCATCATGTGATCTATCAATGTGGCATAATCTCGCACCAGCACAAACACACACAAGAACACATGACAGACACACACAGATGAACATACATGCACATGAACACACACAGACTCTGTGACATGAACTGGCACTGAATATCTCACTGGGTGGAGGTTCTAGCGGGTGACCCGTCCTGGCACACCAGCCCACAGGGTGAAGATCAGGCAGATCTGAATCCACCCAGAAATCAAACCTCTCATGCCAGCCGTCAAAATGCACCTGTTAAATAAAGAAAGATTCACATCCCATCACAAAGGAGAACATCAAACCCATCTGAGGTCCAGAGAGAGGGTTTCACAGAATCAGTTTTGATCAGATGATGCACTCGTGATGTGAAGCATTCACATTTCGCATCTTTTCCGTGCGCATATTCGTTATTTCAAATGTAGACAACCATAAAACAGTGGGCGAAGCGGTCGCAATGCTCATGTGGTGAGGCGCGCACATTTTTCTATGCGCAATATGGAAATAGTTTAACTTTCAGAGTGCCACGCGCGGGTCATTTGAAGAGGGAAAGCGGCACGGCTGGCGTTTTAGGCGCGGTTTAACATGCGAAATGTGAATCGCACCTTAGACTCACTGACTCAAACATGAACATGAATGTTTAACTCAACACCAGAGAAATCAACTCAACACTCACTTTCACTCTGTAATCCTCAGTGTCTGTCACTGTAGCCACACGGATCATCATGGGATTCCTTCTGTCTACTGCCTCCAACTTCATGTGCACCTGAAACCCGTGTGCAGCTCTCTACACACACGGAAACGGGCACACACACATGATGGGTTTCCATGTTTTATGGGGACTTTCACAGATATTATTAAAGTAAGTACTTTTACATTTTCAAATAAGCATGATTTAGTTTGAATTGTGGAGACACACACACACACAGCTCACCATAGAGAACGCTTGACTGGGAGCAGCGCACGTGGAATTCTGTGTCATGTAATCCTCCCAAATGAAATTCTCTGGATTAGGATGTCCTACACAAACACAGAGCAACAATATTCCAAACATCCCAACAGATGGAAACACTTGTGTGAATCGGAGGTCAGTGCTGTAATAATGCACACAGAGAGTAGAGTGTGTGTAATGATGGATGTGTGTTGTGAGATTTGTTACCCTGAGGTGCCGTTAGAGGTCGTCCCTGATCCTGACACCAGCCCACAGGATGAATATAAGGACTGCTCGCATCACACCTGACAGAAAAAACACAACACAACTGACTCTACACACTCTTCCTCATGCACCATCACCGCTCTGCTAAACATTAACATGACAAACACGCGCACACGCATGAAAGGTTTCATTACTACAGAAGATTCAATGAAACACTGAGGTTCTATTTATTTCGATGACTTTTCTAGATCTGAAAAGTCAATGTGCTGATGTGCTTTCTGCTTCATGTTTTGTCATTGTTTACATCAGCATCTTCCTCCTCCTCTTCTGAGTCTGATTTACATCTACACGTTTAATTCTCGTGTGTGTTGAGTGTGTCCCGCTCCAAAGACATTAATGAATGGATAAAGCTGCAGTGTGTGATATTTGTAAGAATGTCAGTAACCAAACAGATCTCATCCCCCATTGACTCCCATGGTATTTATTTGCCCTACTATGGGATGAGATCTGTTTGGTCACTGACATTTTTCCAACTATCTTCCTTTGTGTTAAGCAGAACAAAGATATTTATACAGGTTTAGAACAATCCGAGCGCGAGTAAATGATGGGTGAACTTTCCCTTTAACATTATTTCTCTCGTCACTGTAAAGTGTGAGGCGACTCCTGGTGGACAGATGCTGTAATAACACAGGATGCACTGAACCACTCTCATCTCTTTACAGATGCAACTCATTCTCTCACACACATCAATCTACACTTACATAAGAGTGTGAATCTACAGAAGACTGAACACACTGAATAATCCATTCACATCAAACCACTCATTAGGATCATGAGCTCTGTTCCATGTGTATGTGTTTGCATGTTATATTGTTTAATTGCTTTAAGAACATTCACACCTTGAATTTAACTTTCTTTACATCTTTCTTCTTTCTTTATTTTTTGTGACATTTTTCAGTGACAGTTCTGTTTATTTAAATCCAGAAGGATCAATGAAACCTTGAATGTTGTCAGTTCTATCTTTTAGATGTACGTTCAACAAAAACATTTCTCTAAGAATTGATGTTTGACGGATGATTGATTCAGATTGACAGTGTTCGTCTCACCAGTAATCGTAAGTGTCGTCCCAGTTGTCAAAATGAACCAGAAACTGATCGTCCACGATATCAGCCACCGTGGCCACACACACCAGACACGGGTTCTTCCGGTCCACTGCTTCTAATTTCATTCCCACCTGAAAACCGCTGGATGAGCCGCTGATCTGTTGAGCACAGACCGGTGATGATGATGGTGATTTATCAAGATTACATGAATCCTCACAGCACATGAATCACGTGAAAACACTTACGCTGCTTTGGGTTTTGAACAGATTCTTTGGTGCCGCTTGAGCGTTTTGACTCTCCAGATAGTTCTCCCAGATGAACTCATTTGGCTTATAACCTGACAACACACAAATGAGAGAAGCATCATATCGTGTGTCAAAAAACCTTTAAAGAAATACCATTTACAACACATTTCTAATAATATTCCATATATCACAAAAAATAACTAACCTTTTGGAGGATGAAGTTTATGCCCCGTTGATTCACACCAGCCAGTGGGTTTGATGCCGGGAGAGTCAGAGTTTACCCACAAGTCATAGCACTCGGAGTAACCATCAATGTGAAGCCGCAAACGAAAACCAATCACCTTTAAAAACAACCCATCATCTGTCCTGAGGTCTGAATATAGACTTAACAAGACTTTTCAGAATCAAACTCGAATCTATTTCATATCAAATGTTCTCTTTAGCCATTTTTGCTGCAATGCATTCTGGGATGCCTTCTCGCTGAAGGAAATGCTTTGGATTAATTCTACACATAGAAGCAGAGTTGTGTTAAAGTAAGTGTTGTGAAGCGAGTTTTTCTGACCTCAGCCACAGACATCACACAGAACATGGACGGATGTAAAGGATCGATGCCCTCCAACCTCATTCCGACTTTAAATCCATTCCTGCTGCTGGGAAACGTCTGGAACTGCACAAACACAATCACAGGCACTCATCGTCTTTGCAGAGAAACACTTTGGCTCTTGAGTTGCTATGGCAACCGTCTCTTGTGTTTTTGAGAGGAACAGATGTCCCCTCACATCCTTCCAGGAACACAATGACCTGACGGGACACGAGCGCTTCACATCATCACAAACAATGAGAGCTGCTACTGTAAGAATCATTCACAGTACTGTTACTGACATCCCAGAATAACACAGTTATATATAACACAGTCACTCACGTTTAACACGCACACTGTGACTGAGAAACCATAGCAATCAACAGAAAGAGCTTTGACATCAAACACGTTATTTGTCTTCGCAACACACAGCGACTCAAAACAGCTCTAAATACAATCACACATGAACATCAGAAGCACAGACGTGCAACACCTGGAGAACATGCGTGTGTGTGTGCGTGCGTGTCAGGGAGAGAGGGATTAAACTGTTCTTTATTTCGGTTATTTTCATATAAAACTAATTCACTTTAAGTTTGCACTACATACATATTACTTTATATTTGATATTATTATTATTATGTCTGTTTAAACATTTCCACTATCTGTACACAGCCCAGCTGCAAATGCTTTGGCATGCAATGTTAAATTTTTGTCATGCCAATAAAGCAGATTTAAATTGAATTGAAATGGAGAGAAAGAGAGAGAGCATATGTCCTGCTGACGGTGCATATCTTCACTTCAGTCTGCCAGAATGCAGCATGCCTCGTGTTTAATGCATGAGAAGCGTGTTCTTAATGTCTCTTCTCTTAACAGATGAGAATGAAAACATGTGCTGCTTTTATTTCCACTGATCCAATAAACACAAACTCATTTATTTTAAATCCGAATGTTGATGTTTGTTGGATCGCAGTGAATTAGCCTAAAAAGACAACCTCTCAAAACCAACACATCAAACAAACAGGCTCTTAACTCTCCAGTGATTTGTGTTTAACGTGTTTGGTTCTATTCTGTCCAGTCTGATGAACACGTAGGTCTAACCCTCAGGTTCAGTTGAACTGATCCTGGATCAGATGTTTTTACCTCATTGAAGAGCTGCAGAGGTGCAGCGACGGCTCTCTCATCCTCCAGATACTGATCCCAGGACCACGGCTTCTTCCTGCCGCTCACTGATGAACAACACATACAGATATAAACACCGATTGATTTCTGTGGTCTGCTGAAGGGTTGTGAGAAGCTTCCTCGTCTTACCTTGTGAAGTGGACACTTTATTCTTCATCTTTGTGGCGTCTTCTTTCGGCCGGTCCTGAGGAGACAACAGAAAGGATGGGGTCATGCTGAGCCTGTCTGTCAGACGTCTGAAGGTTTCTGTACTCACACGCAGACAGTATTCCTCCGATACGCTTCTGGAGTTTAAACTGTGTTTCCTCCTCCTGCGGTCGTCCGTCTGCATCATTAGAGACTCTGAAGAGACGCAGAAATAAACACACATCATCATGAGAATACACACCGGAGCTCTGATTTCATCTCTTGAGTAAAACAACAAAATCACTTTCGTGTAAAAACACAGACAGGAGAGAAATCAACTCACCGCCTGATATCCGCCGCAGCCCGTGGACCGGGTCAGTCAGGGGTTCAGAGCAAACACGTCCCACCCAAAAACATTCTTCATCTCTCCTGGATCATTCCACATCTGCAACCAAAAAACACACGTAACACAATGAACACACACAGGCAAACAGCTACAGGACCTGAGAGAGAGCACCAACACTACAAACGACACTTTAAACGTCCCATATCCTTTTGGATTATAAACATTAAAAACAAATGAAATTATTATCTTACATGCCTCAATGATTAAAAAAAGTATTTACCTGTTATTATATTATTATTATATGTTATTATATTGTTATTTTACTTCTTCAATCTACATTTTTTTACACCTAGGACCACAATGGAAATAAGTTTTGTAACTTTATTGTGTTATCCTTGTCAATCTCGTTTGTTTCTGCTTTCATTTCTTCTGTAAGCAACTTCAGGAGATCAACAACACTAAATGTAACATAACCTGCACTATGAAAGAGAAAGCACATGACATGTAAATATAAAACGTGTCATGTAAATGTGGAATGAGAATATGTTTCTGTAAAGGTTTGAGGGAAAGTGGGGAGATGAATATGCAGGACATTATGACTCAAACACAAAGAGAAAATGAGAGGAGATTTACTGTGCTCATACTGTAATAATGCAGTCAGTCACTACATAGAGATCATATTCTGTCCGGTAAATATCACACCTACAGGGATTCCTGTCATGCGAAATATGTCACGCTTAACCTATCACACACACCACACAAACACACGTCACACAAACTCACAACAACATTTACGCATTGGCAGACGCTTTATCCAAAGCGACTTACATTGCATTGTACTATGCATTTGTTTTTGTAGTAATTAACCCTAATGAGGAGAACATGAATTTACCACAGTCTAAATATTCATATACACTATAAAAAGCCCATGAATTACAGTAAATGACCATAAATTCTAAAACAAGTTGTTAGTTTTCCTCGTGTATTGTGTAAAGATCTTTCATTCAGATATTATCTAACACAAATCAAGAACAGAGCTTCATAAAGCAGAAGCCAACGGCCGAACACCAGAAGTATTTATCAAAACACAGAGAGAAAGAGAGAGCGAGAGCCCAGCAAATCCAGCACCGAACAGCAGAGAGAGATGCTTTATGGGTAATAATAATCCAGACACAGCTGTATCACTGACAGATGAAACACAATCACGTTGACTTCATCACAGCACGGCTCACATCATCTCCACTTCTCTCTTCAATAAGCAACAAATCAACAACAAGAGTTTAAAATCAAATGGGATCTCACAAAAACACAAATAACTGAAATGCAATCTCTAAAACAAAGGGATTTCTAGACCCGTGTCTTTCCAATAACACATTTAAGGGGAAAAGTTGAAATCAATATTAACGTCTGAAGCTCTGAGGATTAAACAGAGAAGAGCTTGTCAGGACAACTTTGATCAACTGAGTTTTGCTTTTTTTAAAACACACAGGCAGCAAGAACAGAAAATAACTGAGAAGTTACTCAGTCCTGGGATAAAAACAAATAAATATTCTGAATCAACATCAACAGCAGCAGACTGAGTAAACAACATCTAATAACAATGAGAAGAAATGAAGACATTAGCAGAACATGAAGAGAAATCCCCTGAAGTGATGTGAGACTCTGAAACACTTTCAACAACACACACAAAAACTAAAGACCAAAAGACATCTATGACTTCAATCTGCATTCTTCATCAGCACCTCGACAAAAGGCTTGATCTGACTTATATATCAAACATTTACAATACAAACATGATGAATAATGTCTAAAAACGAAAGAAAAACTGCAAGCACCATCACTAAAATAGGAATTAAAAAATACAAACTCTGTTGCTGAACAACAAGTCGACTGTCATTCTTATAATGAGCCTGCGATGAAATTCTCTTCTGTAAAAACCCATCAATCATTCGGCACTGCGCACACTCTGACCAACCACAGGATTTTAAGACAAGAACAGAACAGGTATTCCTTCAAGAGGTCTTCAAAACCGGTCTCTCTGATTTCATTCCCTACACAACATAGGGCTGCACGATTATGACAAAAAATCATTCTCAATTATTCACCTCAATATTGTCATTTCTATTATTATTTTCAATGAAAAGATTTTACATTGAATCTTTGAATTCTTTTTTTTACTTTCTTCGAAGCAGCTCCATATTCTCTAAACATCCCAAACTAAATAATATAATGTAAATACAAATAATTACGGGAGTTATGTTGTTAGTAAATAATCTAAAATGAAGCATCAACACGGCAACGTATTCATTTTAAGGTCTCAGTTTCACTACTGTACTCAGTGCCACACTGCCAAAACACACAGAAATGACGGTAAATGGACAGCTGTAATTGAGGCTTTGGGCGATTATGTTATTGTTTCACCCGTAATTGTAATCCAGAGTGTTTTTTTCGATAAATTGTGCAGCCCTAGTGAAACACACAACTACACAAAACTAATGTGCTTCAATAAACTCCTTCAGGAGAAATCACGCTTGGATTGATGAGATGATGAAGTATATAATGTATGTTGATGACCTATATAAAGACCACGAGCCACGATGATGTTAAACTTAAAGGGCTGAAAAAGTATATTCATCTACAACAAACACAAACCACAGAGCCGTGTTCACATGAGTTCACAGACACTGAAACATCAAACACAGACACAACACAAGACACCTGAAGGCACATCTGATCTACAGTTCTGACACTATGAGAAAATATAAATAGAGTTGACTTTTGTGTGAATGTTGACCGGTGAAATGTGACTGGTATGACTCATAAAGTCTAAAATGACTTCAATGATTAAGGTATAAAAGTCAAAGGCTGTTGTGTGAGAGATGTCAGTCCATTACTGAGGATAACTCTTGTGGGATGTTGTTTCTTTCATTAGTTTCAGAGTTCAGTCCATAAAGGTTATTAAACATTCATAAATCTGATGCATTTACATTCAGCAGAAGTGCGTCTGATCTGATCTGATCTGATCTGTGTAAACACATGATAAAACCAGCTGTAGTAAAACCTCCACAACGAACATATCACTCCCGTTTCTTTCTAATCTCAATCATCTCAATTGAGTTTCTCAGTACAGTTTCATCACTGTTAAACAGTATTTTCTATTTAAATAACATGAAGGCAGTTAATTACATAATAATGTTCGAAATATTGGCCTCAAGTATTTAAACCACTATTTAAAAAACAAAACGATTTATTTTTATACATTTTGATTTACTAAACAAGTATAGTTTTTTTATACTGTACAATCTGTATATTTTATCCCCTACCCCTAAAGCTTAAGATCATAAAAAACTGTTTTGAAATTTCCTAATAATATTATTTTCTTTTACAACACGATTTATACGTTTTTTGCCCACTAACGCACACACACAGGAACAGGAAGTGATGCGCGTCACCATTCAGCAGGAAACAAATGAACAACTTCCTGACATTAAAATCCAAACAAACATCAGAGACCAGTGCCACTGTGTGTGTGTGTGTGTGTGTGTGTGTGTGTGTGTGTGTGTGTTGAAACAGAAAAACATCACAGCAGCTTTCAGAAGACAACATGAACAATAAACACCCATTTAATCCTTTTGAGAGCTCATGATCCAGAACAAAACCAGACTTGAGTCTCACCTGCACATTCACAGGTGCCAGCAGAGCTGTGTAACATTAAAGGTCCAGTGTGTCATTTTTGGATGATCTATTGATAGAAAAGCCATAGAATATACATAGCTATCCCTTCAGAGGTGTATAAAGAGCTTACACAGTGAAGCGTTATGTTTTTACTACCTTAGAATGAGCTATTTCTATCTACATACATCACGGCTCCCCTTGCATGATATTCACCATGTTCTGTCAGCCGTAGTGACCTGAAGGGAGGGGGACGGAGGGACGGAGGGACGGAGGGAGTGAGCGGTGGGTTGCAATTCACAACCTTGCCGCTAGACTTCACTGACTGGACCTTTAACATCCTACAAATCCTATTCTCCTATGTGAAAATGCTTTATTTCACTGCTTGATTCTGATTGGCCAGTTGTGACATTTGCAGGTTGGTTATTCCCAGATAACAACCTCTCAAACTAATAACACATGGTAACCCGGATGCAGCAAATAATTTTGACCGTTTTTTTTTTGACAAATTAAATATAAATATGTCTTTTAATAACATATATGACATTATATTTACAAATGATTAAACCAAATCACCTGTTCGTGACATTTAAATGACCTTTAAACCGAAAGTAAACGGCTTTTCCTCGCAGAAGGTCAGCATTTGGTAAAAATGAGCTACTAAAATATACACATTTATGTCCAGTTTTTTTCTCATGAGGCAAGTAGCCGTGTAGTAAGCGGGATAATGTACAAGCAGCCGGCTTTTATGGCAGAAATGAGCCCCTTCAGTGTGACACAAGACCCTCCGCTTCACGTCCTGATCATACTGTCGGGGATTATTTCTGCCATAACAACCGGCTGCCTGTACATTATCGCTTACTTAACTAAAATCACTGTGACGATATAAAACTCTATGAAACAACTGCTTCAGAATTCTTGTTTAAATATTGTGCATGCACTTTAGATTAAGAGACTACACAAACTATTTCTCTCTTTTTTTTAAATCAGCGGTCACATCGCAACACTGTAAACAAGTGTAATTGAGTAGATTTACAAGAACAATAATAAGGAAATAATTAACACCTGTTACAAAACAGACTTAAGTGTCAAAACACAGACTTTCCTTTATACATTTCCAAAGATTTCAAAAACCTTAATATTGCATAAAAGTCCCCAGACTCACAGAGAACCTGTATGTTTCTATATTCTAACAGGGTGTCTGTCAGCAGAGAAAAACACTCAACATATACATGTGCATAGGCAGAAATCATCTTTTGCCGTTTTTGTCAAAGTCTATTCAGGTGTTGTTCATCTTACAATTTGTGAGAAAAACTACAATATAAACATGTGTGTGACTTTTCATAGTTCTCAATAAAAAAAAGACAAACATAATGTGATGCAGACTACAGTAAACATGGACTTATAGGGAGGATACACTTGGTTTGACTACAATGAGTGTGTTAGGAGCACAACACTACATTCAATTCAGTCCAGTTTCAGAAACTAAACACAAAAAACCTACAAGTGTGTTTTTCTTTGAGCGTTCTGTTATAGAATTAGACGGTTCATTAAAAACATTTTTTCCTTCCTGATTTTAAAGACAATGTTGTTTATTTTTGTACAATAAATACTGTACTGTCTTGAAGCTGAAATTCAACAGGTGCACAAAACACGATTATTTCTCCATGACACGTCAACAGATTCACATTGACATGAGAGGAACTGCTGACTGTAGTGTTTTATATTTCATGAATTAATAACTGAAATGATGTGAAAGACTGAAGACACACGCACGACACACAACATCCAAGATGAGAGCAGGAAAATGGCGACTTCACCACACAAACAAACAAATGTCATTACAAACATACACACAGAGACATCAGACAGATATCAGACGGACAGATATACTGACAGACCGAGAAACGGAGAATGACGTGAGAATATTAGAGAGCTCACACACACACACACACACACACACACACACACGCAGGAGCAGTGAGATAGAGAAACATGAAGAGTTAAACAACGTAACACTCGCCTCGCGTCACACACACCAGAGAGAGAGAAAGAGAAACATTGTCATATTCACACACTGCTGAAGAGCCACGAGACTCTCTCTCTCTCACACACACACACACACACACACACTCGTGTGAGAGTCATATTTACGCATCTAAACATGAAAAACACACAACACAGAGAGAGAGAGAGATTAGCCGAACAGCCATCATTAAACACACACTCATACCTCACAAACACACACAGAAGTGAAGCTGTGAAGCCTTTTACGTGACACACATGACAGCTCGACACAAACGCTGCTTTTCAAGACGTTTCTTAAATTACACAACACCAACCGAAGCTCATATAAATGAATATTTCCTACCGACACACAGCACAGCCGGAGAGAAGCGCGAGACGCGGTGACAGCACTGATGACTGCGCATGCGCAACAGAGCCCTCTGCTGGAGAACCCGAACAGGTGTCACAAATGGACCAGAACACGACACACTCGAACCCTCAACCTGCACAAAACAATGAAGAAACCGTTGTGTGTTTTTCTTTGTTATCATGCAAACATGTGTTTGTGCTTCCTTGCTGTTGCTAATGTTGTATTATATCAAACCAACCATAAATAATGTCACGGTTGTGTCAGATTCCCTTCTGAACCCACGCTAATTGTGTTACAGACAGATACACACATTTCTGAAGTGAGATAAATATTAGCTGCAGTCTGTTTCTGCGTGTGCAGGAGATGTTGAATCTGCACAAATGATCAGTTTAGTGACAGTTACAGTTGTGTGCTGTGGCTGTTTAACATCAGACGTGTTTTGACATGAGGTGCAGGTGAAAAAATGACAAACAGAAGCTGCCTCACACACACACACACACACACACACACACCTCACAAACCAAGAAAAAGCAAGTCAAAGTTATTTGTTCTTTTGTTCAGGTTTATTTACATCCTGTAGATCAGTTATACACTGAAGCTTTGAAATTGTAACCGCTCTGTAAATTGACAATAAACTTCAGGCTATATGTAGTAAACAGAGTATTGTGCACTTACAGATGTCTTATTTGTGATAGTAAAAACACAAAGTGGGGTAATAATTCCCTTTTATATTGTAATGAATTAAATGTCACATTAGTACAAGCAGATATGCAGAATATTCACATGAAGAATATTGTAGATACATGATGGGTTCACGGAAACCATAAGAATATTGATGTCATTTTATACTTTAACAACAAGGAAAAACTATATTATGTTAAACTGTCAATACATTTGCATTTACATTTACAAAATGAACATATATAATAGAAATATGTTGTTGGCCTGTTTACTTCGAGAGAGAGAGAGAGAGAGAGAGAGAGAGAGAGAGAGAGAGAGAGAGAGAGAGAGGAGGGAAAGTGTGTGTCTTAATCTCTTTCTGTGATTGGTTGGTTTTACTGATCCAGCCCATCTCTTCTCCACCAATGAAAACACATGACTGCTGCTGATGACGAGTGACTAAGAGCGAGAGAGAGAGAATGGAAGAGAGAGAGAGAGAGAGAGAGAGAGAGAGAGATTCCTTCAATTGAACCCACTTTTATTTGTAACAGTTTTTAACAATGTTGCATTGTTTTAAAACATCTTAACAAAATAATAAAGAAATGAGTAAAAACAGGAAAAACTGATGATCATATACTGTATATTGGGTATCATAGGAACCAGACATGTCTAAAAATAATTTAAGACAGAAGGACAAGCTAAGTAGTGCCGTCATTATTGGATGATTATAATGAAACAGATTTATGCTGAAATCTGAGGTGAGATAATGTCAACAGTCTCAAGGTGAGAAAGACGACAGATCCGCAGTGGCAAGAAATCAAACCTCCGATGAGACCCTGATGAGCATCTATTTCCCCTTTGTTCTGGTCTGCCCACGTGAAATCCATTACCTGTTCTTTATTATAATGTATTGTATAGTGTTATGTTCAATGAGTTCACCAGTAGATGTCAGTGAAGTCTGCAGCTCATCTCACTGTGTAACGCAGCTCATCACAGGTGTGTTGTGTAATGTAGACACTAATGTATGAGCTCTTTATTTATTTATCTGCATGAGAATATAGATCTATAAGAGTCCAGTATCTTAATGGACTGCAAACAAGCATTTTCACATGTATGATGACCATAACATCCTCATCCAGAACATGAATAATTCACATGAATCTAATCTCTTCTACATCAGCAGTTTTAAAACACAACACATCACACACACACACCCTGTGGTTTAGACAATAACAAAATTAAAAGATTTCAAAAACAGTCTATCTGGAGTTAACAGCATTCATGTCATTGTGTGAGAGTTCAGATAACACAGGTCTGTGTAACATGCTTCAAACATGTCTCAGGTCTAAACTAGTTGTGAAACAGTTCTTAGTTCACTTAAACTAGGTCAGAGATTGTGTTCATAAATACTTAAAATACTGCGTTTGTTTAACACTCATAAACATTCCTTCACACGAACATTAAACACAACATCCAGACATTCACCCCACAGACGTCCAGCTGCACATTTCAGTTTCATTTCAGACTTTCTGCTAACACGTAAATGAGGAGAAACATTTGAGAAAATCACAGACAACAAACAAACAGAAGGTCAAAGCCCAACTAGATTCATTTAGAAAAATATATCAAGAATGTATCTCCTATTTAGCTCACACACACACACACACGCGCGCACACACACACACACACACACACACACACACACGCACTCACACACACACACACGGACATATACGATGTTGTGTTATTGCGGTCTATCTGAATGGCTTCAGTTGGCACAAATAGACAGTAGGAAAGAGAACCGAGGATTTGGAAAGTAAATAAAACTCTCTGAGTGTGTGTGGTGTGTGTGTGTGTGTGTGTGTGTGTATGTGTGTGTGGGGGAGTGATAAAGTAAGAATTCTGGAACATTCCAAGACATTCCGATTCCTGTAAGAGATAAGATCCTTCAGTTTTCCCTCTATCATCATCTCACTCCTCCTGTAATGTTTCAGTGTGTGTTGTGTGTGTGTGTGAGGTAAGTGTAGGTCATTGTGCGTGTTTACTCAGATCTGCTCTGAGGCTTGCGTTGTGTCGGGGAAAGACTGAGGTCGGAGGTCAGAGGTCATGAATCTACAGGAAGCAGCAGTGAGGAGATGTTGACCTGCGGCCGCTCACTGTTTCCATCACTGCGTCCAGAACTGAGACTCCAGCACAGGGCCTTCATACTGTCTTCATACGGTGCTTCCATGTTTTTTATCATTTTGTATACACAATGACATCACATGATGTCAAATGCCACGGAACGTAATTTAAACTCCAAAAATCCACTTATAGTAGCCATAAAACTGTGTATTCCATTTCCTACAGTTTATTTGTTATTGTGCAGCTAAATGTCTTGTTGCTGCTATCTTCATGATATTTAGTTTCCTCGTCTTTTACTCATTGTGTAGATATGCTTTAGAGAATCAGAAGAACGTGACAGTTCAGAATCACACGATGAATTCAGATGTCAGGTGACTTCTGGAACTATGAGAGGGGATTATAAAAACAGATCAAACGTTACTACATCACTTCATCATTGGGTCCTGTCGATGAGATGAAGATGTGCATCAGTGTTCCATCCAGACAGACCATGATTTATAAAGTCTGTGTGTGTGGTGGGGGGTGGACCAGCCCCTTTAGACACAGGAAGTAGCCGACATCAGATTTCCTGACAGAAATCAATCTGCATGTGTTAAATAAAACTTTTTTTTTCTATCATGAAAAATTGCTTCTGTTTTCAGCTGACATATAATCACAGATTTACATATCTTTCTAGTTTTGTCTGAAACAAATATGGCGATGCTCATAGAAATCACATACACTACCATATTCATCTCATCTACTAAACCACAGACAGAGTTTTGATTTCGTGGACGCAATCTGAAAACAAAGAAAAGGTTTGTCATTCATTGAAGTGTTATGATCTATGAGTTCAAAGTTCAACTATCAATAACATTCTTCATATAGTGAATAAACGGCAAGAGATCGATGATAAACACCACAGGAGAAAAAAATCAATGTGTGGTGAAATGATCTAAAAATAAATCCATCAGAACTGAAGAGGAACAGAATATAATCAGATCTGTTTGAAAAGTCATTCGGTCATTAGATCAGACTTTGTGTGTTGTCGTCTGATCTGGACAGATTCTCGAATAGTCAAACATTTCCAGACATTTATATTATACACTTCATAAAATATTTATTGGATATTGCATTACGTAAATTGTTGTGTATTTAATGTCAGCGATTATGCGGATGTCCAAATAAGAATTACACTCATTTGCTAAATTATAATGTAGATTTCCTTTATTTTTTCTGTGGGAAGGTCAGGGAGATAATTTATGCATGAATCTCGCGCTCTGATTGGATGAGTGTTTAAGTCCCGGCGACGGGGTGCCTCTAGTTGATTTACACGCGCACACACGCTCACGCAAACACACACACACACACACACACACACACGCAGACAGACAGACTGACTCAGTTTCACGCGTGACTTCAGATCTGTGTTCATGATGGACGCGACGGATCGTGGCGGTGTGATTTTAACAGCGTTTCATTCATTCAAGATCCACACTGATGATCAGCAGAAATACACACCGGACAACAGGTCAGACACACACACGCACGCGCGCGCACACACACACACACACACACACACACACACACACACACACACACACACGTGTGTTGACATCACTGTGAAACTGCGTCAGTATTTTGCTCCTGAAGTGAAGTTCTGCTGTGTGTTGTGTGTCTGTTTATAAAACTTGCTCAATTTCTGATATGACCTGTTGAGTTATTATTTGTTTAGACACACACATCTGTCTGTCTGTCTGAATTAATGCAGAACACCATTGATCCTCTTTATAAACACACCATCAGATCTGTAGTTTTCTGACTGTGAGTTGTGTGTTTGATAATATAATACAGTAATACTTTTATAAAGCTGAATGACAGCACATATAACATTCATCTTTTCTGGTGTATTTGAATGTGTTTTTATGTGAGTGATGTTTGATGTTGGACATTTTCATATTTAAATATTTGCTGAGCAGAAACATCCGTAAGACAGACTTCTATCCTCTCTGAATGAATAAACGTGTTGATGGTGTGTTTGTTTCTCTGAGCGTGTGCAGAAATTGTGTCATCTGTGTGATCATGTTACATCATGTATGGATCATTTATCATTATTTATGTACGGCTTTAAAACAACAGGTGTAGTGTCACATGTGATCATTTAAATTGCTTTTTGATATTTGTGTGTTTATTTCTGTGGTGAGTCTGCTGTGTTTCAATGAAGTCCGTTGTGTTGGTGTGTGTGTCTCAACATCTGATGATGATGTCAGAGTCAGGCAGAGACAGCACACGCTTCTGTCCGTCTCTCTCAGGCCTGTGAGCAGATCTTTTGTGAGACGCCGCTGTACGCTCATGTTCTCTAAAGATGTCACACATCAGACGGGACTCTGAAAGACGTCAGGACAGTTTTCATCTCTGCTCTGTGTTAGTAGTTGAATTGTCATGTGTTACAAGACAAATAAACTGTAGTGTGTGTGTGTGTTTGTGTGTCTGAGAGTCTTGTTTCTTGTTTATCTGTATTTGTGAGGGCTCAATTGTCCTCAGTGACACCGTGAACTTTCATTACAACCCACTGATGAGGATATTTTACTGCTCCTCACTAAATAAAAGACTCTGTCAATAAATCTGTCAAATCATGTTTTTCTATAAAACATGTTTGTGTGATGGTTAGGGGATGATTGTGTGATTGTGTGATTGTGTGTGTTTTCTGGACAGCAGTCAGCTCCTTTCATACGAATAAATTGTGTTCTGTATGAATCCTCACACTGTGTATCTGTGACATCATTCATGTGCACAAACTTCCCTCTCACACTGACAACACAAACACAATCACATACAGTAAGTGAGGAAGCAGTTTGTTCTGTCATTCACAGTAATGCTCTATTGTATGTTGATGTTTCTTTGTTCACCTGAGAAACACAAATCATTTCTTTGAGGTTTCAGAGAACTGATATTGTGTCAGTGAGAAGTGAGTGAAATAAAACCTCCATAGATCACTCCATGTCATATTCAGTGTTTAGTGCCCACTCCGTGTTTAGTGCCCACTCCGTGTTTAGTGCCCACTCCGTGTTTAATGCCCACTCCGTGTTTAGTGCCCACTCCGTGTTTAGTGCCCACTCAGTGTTTAGTGCCCACTCCGTGTTTGCCCACTCCGTGTTTAATGCCCACTCCGTGTTAGTGCCCACTCCGTGTTTAGTGCCCACTCCGTGTTTAGTGCCCACTCCGTGTTTAATGCCCACTCCGTGTTTAGTGCCCACTCCGTGTTTAGTGCCCACTCCGTGTTTAATGCCCACTCCGTGTTTAGCCCACTAGTGCCCACTCCGTGTTTGCCGTGCCCACTCACCCGTGTTTAGTGCCCACTCCGTGTTTAGTGCCACTCCGTTTTAATGCCCACTCCGTGTTTAGTGCCCACTCCCCCACTGTTTAGTGCCCACTCCGTGTTTGATGTCCGTGTTTAGTGCCCACTCCCCAATGCCCACTCCGTGTGCCCACTCCGTGTTTAATGCCCACTCCGTGTTTAATGCCCACTCCGTGTTTAGTGCCCACTCCGTGTTTAGTGCCCACTCCGTGTTTTGTTCCGTGTTTAGTGCCCACTCAGTGTTTAGTGCCCACTCCGTGTTTAGTGCCCACTCCGTGTTTAGTGCCCACTCCGTGTTTTAGTGCCCACTCCCCACAGTGCCCACTCCGTGTTTATGCGTGTTTAATGCCGTCCGTGTTTTAGTGCCCACTCCGTGTTTAGTGCCGTCCGTGTTGTGCCCACTCCGTGTTTAGTGCCCACTCCGTGTTTGTGCCCACTCCGTGTTTAGCCCACTCCGTTTAGTGCCCACTCCAGTTTAGTGCCCACTCCGTGTTTAGTGCCCACTCCGTGTTTAGTGCCCACTCTGTGTTTAGTGCCCACTCGTGTTTAATGCCCACTCAGTGTTTAGTGCCCACTCCGTGTTTAGTGCCCACTCCGTGTTTAACTCCGTGTTTACCCACTCCGTGTTTAGTGCCCACTCCGTGTTTGTGCCCACTGTGTTTATGCCACTCCGTGTTTAGTGCCACTCGTTTTAGTGCCCACTCAGTGTTTAGTGCCCACTCCGTGTTTAGTGCCCACTCCGTGTTTAATGCCCACTCCGTGTTTAGTGCCCACTCCGTGTTTTAGTGCCCACTCCGTGTTTGCCCACTGCCACTCCGTGTTTGCCCACTCCACTTGTTTAGTGCCCACTCCCCACTCCGTGTTTAGTGCCCACTCACCCACTCCGTGTTTAGTGCCCACTCCGTGTTTGATGCCCACTCCGTGTTTAGTGCCCACTCCGTGTTTATGCCCACTCCATGTTTAGTGCCCACTCCGTGTTTAATACGCACTCCGTGTTTAGTGCACACTCCATGTTTAGTGCCCACTGCCCACTCCGTGTTTAATACGCACTCCGTGTTTAATACGCACTCCGTGTTTAATACGCACTCAGTGTTTAGTGCACACTCCATGTTTAGTGCCCACTCCGTGTTTAGTGCCCACTCCGTGTTTAGTGCCCACTCCGTGTTTAATGCGCACTCCGTGTTTAACTGTGTTTAGTGCACGTTTAGTTCCGCACTCCGTGTTTAGTGCACACTCCATGTTTAGTGCCCACTGCCCACTCCGTTTTAATACGCACTCCGTGTTTAATACGCACTCAGTGTTTAGTGCACACTCCATGTTTAGTGCACACTCCGTGTTTAACACGCACTCCGTGTTTAATACGCACTCAGTGTTTAGTGCACACTCCATGTTTAGTGCCCACTCCGTGTTTAATACGCACTCCGTGTTTAGTGCCCACTCCGTGTTTAATACGCACTCCGTGTTTAGTGCACACTCCATGTTTAATGCACACTCCGTGTTTAATACGCACTCCACGTTTAGTGCCCACTTCGTGTTTAGTGCACACTCCATGTTTAGTGCCCAGTCCGTGTTTAATACGCACTCCATGTTTAGTGCCCAGTGCACACTCCATGTTTAGTCCCCACTCCGTGTTTAATACGCACTCCATGTTTAGTGCCCACTTCGTGTTTAGTGCACACTCCATGTTTAGTGCACACTCCATGTTTAGTGCCCACTCCGTGTTTACACAGTCTCAGGTGACCTGTGACAATGTCGTCAATCCGGCTGAGCAACATTCCACCTGAGCAGAACACCTGAGAGGAAACACACAGCAGAATGCCTGTCAGAACAGCCGGATGTCATGAGAGTAAAGACTGAACGCTCCATCATGCACAGGTACACACACACACACACTGTACTTTGTGTTTAAAACTAGTGATAAGATTAGAGGATCAGAGTGTTTTTTTTGCAATAAAACTGTTGTAAATGACTCCAGAGCTGATGACGGAGAGGATTGTCGTACAGTACCGATAAGCTCCTGTGTGTTAGAAGATGAGTAACTTTTAAACACAAAAATCAGATGTGGTTCTGCTCTGATTTGGTTTTATCTGATCTGATATTTGATTTTCATTTGAACATTTATAGATGAATGACACACGTTAATATGTTTATTGTGCAGGAACATTACAGCAGTACAGCATTTAAGAGTCAAACCAAAACTTAAACCTGTTTGTTGTTTATCATTTGTAAGTAAACAAAGTGAAATTGAAGTTCTTTGTGCTTTTGTTCTTCGTGAATGTGTGTCTCATCACAGAGATCACAGCTTACAGATATTTGAACAAGCTGAGGAATGTGATGATTAGTGAATGAAGCGTTGTGTGGTTGTCACACACACACACACACACACACTTGGTGCGCGCGCGCCCTTGTCAGGGAAACATGGAGTTGCTTTGCGTGTGTGTGCGGTGTGATGATTTGAATGGTAAATGTGAAGCGTTGTTATCAGCGTGAGGAGGAAGATGAAATACAGTTTAGAACAGATGAGCATTGGTCTGATTCTTCTCTTGTGTTTTATTTCACACATGTGTTTGTATCTTCACTCTGTGTGTGACGTTTGTGTTCCTGTGAGTTTTGGGTCTGGATTTAAAGGTAAAAGACATGATTTTCTTCAGTAAATCTGAATTGAATTGGTTGTCAGCCGCTGGTTTTAAACTCTTCTCATCATAAACATGTTGTTCTTGTCTGAGAGCGTCTTCTCGGCCCGGATAATTGGAAGTTAATGTTGTTCCTTATTGATTTTTGTTGTGGGTGATATAGAACATTATATCTGATGTTGAACAAACTTTCACATCACTTGAACCGAAACGGGTTCTTTTGATGGACGTAACGTCTGGATGTAATCTCATTACTGTAGATCCTACATCAGTACTTTTCAATGAAACTAGTTTCATACTAACACCACATGCTCCTCAGACATGGCACGAGTATTTTTTGGACTTGTTCTAATATCATATATTCTGTATCTAATGTTTTCCTAAACTGTATTTCCTGTAAAGCTGCTTTCAACAATGCAAGATTGTTCATGTTTTACAGGAACTGAATGAAGTGGGAATGTGAGTTGAATTGATGAAAGGGTTGATGTGTTTGGTTGTGGTTTCCTCTCATCATCATCATGTGTCATGCGTGTGTGTGATCATGTGAGGTTCTTTATCTGACACTGTCAGTCATTATTCTTCCATTAGCTCATGAACGGCTCTATAAGTGACGGATGTGAAGCTCTCAGCGGCTGATATGAGACGCTGTATTGATCTGTTGTTCAGCGCGTTCTGTTTCTAATGCTTCTGCTTTTAACCCTCAGCGCCCCTGCGATCTGCTGACAGCGCTTTTCTGCTGCAAAACCTGCGGGGCGGGACGGGGTGGGACGGGACGGGGGGTAAAACCGGCTCTGTTGATTAAATCAAACCCCGCATGAAGTGCTCCGGCTGCTGTGTCGAGGGTTCGAGGAGGATCACATGACCGCTGGAGGCGTCACATTCCTCCTGATACACTTGCCCATACGTCATCTGCAGGAAATGATCAACATTTCATATCATTTCATTTCTCTGAGTGAGTGAGGTGAATGTAGTTAGTGTTTTGTCCAGGCACTGCTGAAGGGACGGTGATGTTGTCTCTGGAGTGTGAATGAGAGAAAACAAACATCCACACCAGTGTTTCATGAGGCCGTGCCAGGATCGGATGTTTGGCACAGTCCTGCTGATGCAATCGTGCCAACGTTAATCAACATCAAAGATGGAGAAGGCTTTTGGACGTGAGAGAACGTTCAGAAGTTGGTTCATGAAGGTCTGAGTTGAAGGTCACGTGATTCCTCTTCAGCTGTGGCTTTATGTTGTTTGAGGAATGAGCTCATGTTCGGAGTTCAGACGTCATCTCAGGAGCTTCCACACTGACACACATCCATCTTCATCATCATCATCGTCACTGCACCACAGATTCATTATAATCACTGATCAGAGAACTGTATGAACTAAATTCTGGATTTCGGCAAAAATCTGTTCTGAATCTGCATCCTTGTCTGGTCAGCTGCATTCTCAGGCCGTGGCGTAATGAGACTCACATTTCTGAGTGAAACAAGATATTCAGAGAGAGAGAGAATGTGGGGCGGGACTTCATTTGACTTCTGGAGAAATGACTGGATGGTGAAATGATGTGTCTGTTTGATTGGTGGATGACATCAGAAGAAAAGGAAAGTCCTTTCAGAAATGAATCATTACATTCTCAATCCTCTGAAACAGTGTAGACCAACAAAAACTTCATCTGTTGAAGAGTGAAGAAATCCAAAACATCTTAATATCTCCTGCCCTTTTTCAATTGAAAGGCAGTGTTGTGAAGACTTGTGTGTTTTACTGCTGTGTGTGTGAGAGTTTGAGGATCAGATGTAAGTGGAGAAGACAATAGATGTTCTAATGACACGAGGAGAGGGAGGAGGAGGAGGAGGGGGCGGTCAGGACGGATGGACGGTGGGTGGAGACATGAGAGATCTCACACGAGTCTCGCTGAAGGAAATCCTCACTCGTCTCGTCTCGTCTCGTCTGTCTGCTGGAGTCTCTATCCGTGTGTGTGTGATGTCTGTCCGTTTGTTCTGGAGTTTACTGCACTGCTGACAGGTAACACGCGTGTGTGTGTGTGTGTGTGTGTGTGTGTGTGTGTGTGTGTGTCGCTTCTGAGAGAGAACCTCCACATGTTTGTGTAGTTTGTGTGTGGGTGTGTTTCTGGAGTTTCTAGTGGAAGCTTGCGGTGGAGAGTCATCATCTAGATTAGATTGGTGTGATTTCATTTGAATCTCTATTGTGTAATTCTGGAATAGAAGAGAGAGTTCAGACTGGTGAAAGAAGTTTGTTTAAGAATGTTTTTAGTGAGATTGATATGATCAGACGGTGTGATATCAGACACATGTCACACGTTCATCAAACACACATGATCACATATTATGGTGAGGTCAGAAATGTGCCTTTAACTGAACCTACTGTTACTGTAGTACAGACATAGTGTGTGCGTGCGTGTGTGTGTGTGTGTGTGTGCGTGTGTGTCACATGTGATGCTGGGATACATCCCATAATACTTAAATATTGATTTACATACTGTAATATAGTGTGGTGATTACAGGAGACACCAAGAGGAGCACAGTAATCCCAAAACCCTCTTTTTAAAACTAAATGACATCAAATCCTTTCATATACATTTTGCATCATTACAAATGAGTGTAAGCATCAGTTTATCCACACACACACACGTGTGCACACACGCACACACACGCAAGCATGCACACGCGTGCACACACGCACGCACACACACACGCACACACACGCAAGCACACACACGCGTGCACACACGCACACACGCGTGCACACACGCACGCACACGCGTGCACACACGCACACACACACACACGCACACACACGCAAGCACACACACGCGTGCACACACACACGCACACGCGTGCACACACGCAAGCACACAGCACACACACACACGCACGCACACGCACGCACACGCGTGCACACACGCACCACACACGCAAGCACACACACGCACACACACGCATGCACACGCGTGCACACACGCAAGCACACACACGCACGCACACACACATGCGTGCACACACGCAAGCACACACACGCGCGCACACACACACCAGCACATGAACTTGACATAAAAACAACAGTGGGTGTGTGGACTGATGTCACTGTGACAGAAACACACACACACAGAAAGCCTCTCTTTGGCGTTTAACCCTCACTCTGAATGAATGTGAGCGAGCGAGCGAGAGAGAGAGAGAGAGAGAGAATGGTGTGAAGCATCATGTGTGATGTCAGGGTGTTGTTTGTGGGTTCTTCAGAGGGTCAAGTGTTTCCAGTGATGTTGTGATGTGTGTCAGTTGGATGAAGTTGTGTCTATCGTGATTCAGATGCTCTGCTGAGATCAATAACTCTCTCTCTCTCACTCTTAACATCATCAGCTCCTTTCACCTGATCAATATTTCAATAGAACACGTGAGGAGCACTCCGAGAGAAATGAATGAGACCCTTCACCACAATCAAAAGTCTCGTCTTCACTTTAAACGGCCTTCTAAATGTCACACATGTGAAGCAGCCTGAAAAAACTTTGATTTGACATGCTGAGCTTTAGTAAAATGTTTAAAGATCGCCAATCTCATATTAATCTTGAGTGTCTATACAGTAGTATTGCATATGTCGTATCTTGGAAGAGTTTGATCACATGTATAAAAGACAGCTGTAGGATTATTTCTGGATAAACAGGAGGTGGGACGGAACCACAGTTGTTAGTTTGACTACCCGCGTGTAGTTCATGTCAGCAATGGTGTCGAGTATTGGAGTGAATGTAATTAGTTGCTGTACTTTGTAGGTGTACAGAGTGTTAAAGATATCAGCAACTTTTACTCTGTACTTGACTACATTTTTGAACAAGTATTTGTACTCTTTACTCCTCTTCATGTGGAACGACTGATGCAATGACACACATTCTGCATGGCACCTGTCTGTGTCTGCAGCAGTTTATTTCTGCCACAGAAGAACTCATATTGTCTTGTGCATTTTGCCCTTACTCACTGAAACCGGTCAACATGGCTTCTTTATGCAAATGCCAGTGCATTATCAGGCAGTTGACATCTCTGGTGTTTTATGTGGGAAGAGGACATGACCGCAGCCGGCGATGAGGCCAAAACCAGCATGTCCAGTTCAAAAAGGCTTTGAGTTTTTCATTTTTACTGAACGTCACTTTATTGATCTGTTTTACTGAAGAGAGCTTTTTGAAGGAGTTTGGTTTCCTTATGAGCTCTTGATCTTAACTGAGACTTGTGTGTTTGTAATAGACGTAGGCTATGGTGTCCACCTTGATCTGTTATTGAGGTGTTCAGTTTGATGCCACGAATCAAGTGTTTCTTGTTTTTCACTGACGTGTCTCTTACAGTAAGTGTTGAGGACTAGTGCTGCTTTGAGCCACGTTCAGAAGGAAATACTCAAGTACTCTTCAAATCAGATACTCCAAGACTTTAATGGAGTCGTTTTGGAATTGGTGACTTGTAACTTGTAACGGAGTCATTTTCGCTGCAAGGTCTCTGTACTTTTACTTAAGTATGGTTTTCAGTTTTGTCCGGCATCTTTAGCACTGGGACCGCATCATATATCAGTTTCAAACCACCTCCAAATCCAGCGTTATATGAAGCGTTTATGTAACATCCATCACTGAAATGCTGTGAACGAACAGACACAGCCGAACTTCACTATCGCAAGAGTAACAGCCATCTTGACGCAGCGCAGATAACCTTGATGGTAAGCGGGTCTCGCTCATCCGTTGACTCGTGGCGGGCTCTTCGCCTTCGCCTTGCCGTGCTTTTTGCTAATAAAAGGAATAGCATCCAGAATAATAAAAAACTTTCTGAAACAAGTCGGAGTGCTGGGGGAGTGTATCAAGCACAGAAATACTGCGTCATACGTATTTTAATAAGTTGACCATGTTAAGCAGGAGAAGCCAGAACCTTTAACATGGTAAAGAAGTCAGAATGCATGACATAGCATGACAGCTCCGCTTTAAAACATCATCTTGTCAGTTAACTTGTTGTGGAGATTTTGTTCAGGACTTTTTGTGATGCTGCCGATGTTTAAGAGATTGTGATGTAAATGTTCTGACCTGCAGATGATGCTTATTAGGTTGCTGTGTGGTTGCTATGCTGTTCTGGGTGGTTGCTAGGGGACTGTTTACTGGCCGGTGTCCCTATGATATACTGCTGATATGATCTGAGCATCATTCATGTCTCTTGAGTTACACACTAAACCCAGAAATGAACACTCTGTCATCATTTATTCTCCCTCATGAGTTTGTAAATCTGAATGTCTTTCTTCAGTGAAACACAACAGAAGATATTTTGAGATGTTTTGGGGGTTTTGTGTTCATACAATGGAAGTCAATGGAGTTCAGTGTTGTTTGATGATCAACACTCTTCAAAATATCTTCTGCTGTGTTCTGAAGACATGACATGAAGATGAATAAATGATTCTAAAAGCATGTGTTGAATGAATGAATGAATGTCAGATGTGTGTGTTTGATGTTTGACAGGGTAGCTCGGTATCAGAGGACCGCCAGCATGAGTTTGGCGGGGGCGGCGACCGCCTCGGAGCGACCCATGTCCCGGGATGTGATGGAGGACTACTGGAGTGAGATGAAGAACATCAAGGAGGACGCTCCGGGACAACACGAGGAGATGATGGAGAGAGGGAGCATGGATGGTGCGTAACAGATCTTCTTCTCTCTCATTCAGTATCTGTCATGAGAGTGATGTGAACAGAATGTGGGTTTGATTCTTGAAGAGGCGGAGCTTGAGGAGGAGTGGCTTCAGGAGGCGGGGCTCTCCACGCTGGTGTCCGGGACACAGAGCGACGGGCCGACGGACGCTCTGCTCTCCACGCTCACACACTCACAGGCCGCTATGGTGAAGAAACATCTGGATAACTACACACAGACACTACGCAAGAGAAACAGACAACCCATGAGACACGTGCGAGACGTGTTCTCCACACCCGACTCATCGGTGAGCACTCAGGAGAAAGTGGGCTGTTTTATGTTAATGAGCTCATGATGAATAAAAGATGTCGTGTGTCCCACCGTAGATTTCAGAAGAGCCTTGCATTTCACATCTCTACACATATAATAATCAGTGTAGAAGTGAGTTTGAACGTCTGTGTGTTTGTCATGAATCAGTGCGATGTGATTGCACGGCTCAGACAGACGCCTCTGAATTTAGAAAGAGAGACAGGTTTGTTTCTGCAGCTGCTGTGACCGTTTGCTCAGTGTGTCTTTAAATATCTGATGCTCGGGTATCTCATGGAGAACAACAGATGTGTTTAAACATGTTCAGAAGACGTTCCTGCTCAGATAATATCAGACACAAAAGTCAGATCAGAGCCGTTCAACATCAGATTCATTACAGATATGAGATTATATATATGATTATAGCAGAGAGAGAGAAAGAGAGAGAGAGACAGCACCAGAGAGAGAGGGAGACAGACACACAGACAGACAGACAGACAGACAGAGACGACGCAGACAGACAGACACAGACAGACAGACACACCAGACAGACACAGACAGACAGGACACGGACAGACACAGACAGACAGACACACAGACAGACAGACAGAGGGACGGACGGACGGACGGAGAATTATATATATGATTATAGCAGAGACAGACACACAGACAGACAGACAGACACTCAGACAAACATACACACAGACAGACAGACAGACAGACAGACAGACACACAGACAGACGGACGGACGGACGGACAGACAGGCACTCGGACAGACAGACAGACAGACGGACGACGGACGGACGGACGTGACATACTACTAATAATCAGATATGTGTGTGTGTTTCACTGATTCAGAGTAAAACACAGCTGTACACAAACAGTCATCACATCTGACATCTTTTCTAAGTCTTAACAAACTGCTTTCATATAAAACACAACATGAGAGGTGTGTAAGTGTTAGTGAAGATGTTTGTTGTGTTGTTGTGCAGTCTGCTGAGCTGACACCTTCAGTTTCTCCAAACGGACAGATCACTCACAAACTGCCTCAGTGGAATCCACCCAAAGGTTTGACTCAACACACAAACATCACACCAAACACACAAACATCACAGCGAACACACAAACTCATCACACAAACATCACAGCGAACACACAAACTGAACACACAAACTGAACACACAACACACAAACTGAACACACAAACTGAACACACAAACTGAACACACAAACTCGACACACAAACATCACACCAAACACACAAACTCATCACACAAACATCACAGCGAACACACAAACTGAACACACAACACACAAACACACACACAAACTGAACACACAAACTGAACACACAAACTGAACACACAAACTGAACACACAAACTGAACACACAAACTGAACACACAAACTGAACACACAAACTGAACACACAAACTGAACACACAACAACACACTGAACACACAAACTGAACACACAAAACGAACACACAAACTGAACACACAAACTGACACACAAAAACATGAACACACAAAACTGAACACACACACTGAACACACTGAAACACTGAACACACAACTGAACACACAAACTGAACACACAAACTGAACACACAAACTGAACACACAAACTGAACACACAAACTGAACACACGAACTGAACACACAAACTGAACACACAAACTGAACACACAAACTGAACACACAAACATCATGTTTCATGTGTGTCCAGCAGCAGCAGCAGCAGCAGCTCCGTCTCAGTGTTCTGTTTCTGAGAGTCGCGTGTCGAGCTCTTCAGAGGTGCTCTTACTGTCGGTTGATGTGGCGTACTCAGAGACGGCTCGAGCTCACCGGAGGGGTCGTGAGTGTCCGGACTGCAGGAGGCTTCAGAAAGATGATTTACTGGTGTGTTTCACCTCCATCACCATCACAGACACAACACAACACACGCTTTATTTGACTGATGATATTCTTGTGATCTGTTGTTCAGAGGTTTCAGGTAATAAAGCCCAGACAGGGTTTGACTCGAGTGAACGATCTGTCGTCTGAAGACATCAAGAAGATCGGCTACATCTCTCTGATCGAGCTCACCACATTCTATGACATCTTGGGCATCGAGCTGAAGAGGAACCGCGTGTGGTGGAGTAAAGCTCGAGGTGTGTGTGTGTGTGTGTGTGTGTGTCATCATGTGAACTCCAGTGACAGTAAACCCGCTGATGTTGTGTTTTCACAGAGAGTGGAATATTCGGCGTCCCTCTCCCCACGCTCCTGGAGAACGACCAAAAGAAATATCCGGGCTCCAGAGTTCCTCTTGTTTTTAAGAAGGTGTGTGTCTCCTCGTTTCTTCCACAGTGGAACATCTCACATGAAGGTGTGGGGGCTGAAGATCTGAGGTGTGTTATCCGCACCGCTGACAGAAGGACTCTGTTATTTTACACAAGTCTGCTGGTGTCTTTGAAGTAGAGCGACGGAGGCGTCGAGCGCTTTAAGAGACTTAGTGAGGAAATCCAGCGGGATGTCCTGCAGAGTCACGTGATTGAAACCAGTGTTTGATATAAAGAAGCATCTGCTGAGTCGTGGAGTAACACCTGACACATACATGTGAACGTGATCGTGTTTCATCACAGACATCTGTGACAGCTGATACCTCATAATATCTCAAACTCACACGTGCAGAAAACATGCGCTGTGTGTTGAGTTGCTGATGCGTGTGTGTGTGTGTGTTTGCAGTTGTTGTCTAAACTGGAGCAGACGGGTTTACAGACCGAAGGAATTCTGAGGGTTCCCGGATCAGCCGCCAGAGTAAAGGTAAAGATTTATTGATCACATTCACACGCACACACGCACACACGCACACACGCGCGTGTTTGTGTGAGACGGCTGTCAAGACCAGTTGAGTGTCAGCCGCATGTGACACATCCGCTAAACATTTGTCCTGGATTCTCACCAGTGATTCCAGCACACACACGAGACACAAACGTGCGCACACACTAAACACGCACGCACACACACACACACATACGAGACACACACACGAGACACACACTGATGTTGAATGTGTGTTTCTCTGTTGTGTACAGCACTTGCGTCAGGAGCTGGAGTTGAAGTTTTATGAAGATCGGTTCAACTGGGAGGAAGTTCGTCAGAATGATGCTGCGGGTCTGTTGAAGATGTTCATACGTGAGCTGCCGTATCCTCTGCTGACACAACAACACCTGCCGGCGTTCACCGCTGCTCAGAGTCAGTACTACACAACACTGCTCCTCATATACACTCGTCATGTTTGACTCTCTCTTTCTCTCCCTACACTCCTGTGTGATTCACCGAGCAAAAGAGAGAAAACACAAAATAAACTGACAGCTTCAAACGATATTTCCTTTTAAAACATGTTCAATAGCTGTTGTGATATGGTTGTTGTGGGGAATTCTTTTGGCTTTTGTGCAGTGAAAATCGGATGTGCGGACATCTCTAGTGTGTTGTCTCTCTCTTTCAGACATCACGTCACCTAAACATCAGATTCAGGCTCTTCATCTTCTCGTTATGCTTCTTCCTGAGGCAAACAGAGACACGCTGAAGGTTTGTTTGTTACAGGAACAGCATCTTCATTACATCACAGACAAACATCAGAGGCCTGTAAACACAATGCAGGGATGTTCAGAGGATCCTTTAAACACATCGGTGTGCGGTTTGTGGTTTGTGGTTGTTAGGATGTTCACGTGTGATGATTCAGTAAAAGTAAAAGAGGATGAGCCAAACTTCACAAACAGCAGTAATCTGTCCAACAGTGAGTCAAACTCTCTGTGATTGACAGCTGTCACTCATTATAAAGAGAGTGTGTGTGGTTTGACGGGTGATTTGAGTTCTTCTGGGCTGATAGTTTGGTGTCAGAGAGCTGGACAACAACATCTCATGACTTCATGACTGACGTGAGAACATGTTTGTCTGTTTCTTCACAGGCTCTTCTGGAGTTTCTCAGTAAGGTGGTGGCGTTTGAAGAGAAGAACAGGCTGTTTTCTCCTTTCGCTTCCCCGTCCACATCTCGGCATCACTCAGGGACGGATATTGGGTCAAACACAACAAACGGATGAGCATCAAACGAGTTGGGTGAACAGGTTGTTTCTGATTACGTCAGAAACGAAAGACACCCGGACGTTAAACGAGGACGGAGGACACAGAAAGGTCACGGATGGGGTGAAGATGCGTTGACAGCTCAACAGATGATCACGGCGCGGTTCGACGTGGAGAACTCGTGAGTGAACAGACATCCAGCTTCATTCATGTTGAGAGAGTTCACGTGTGTTTGTGTTGATGAATGATTCTTCTGTTCAGACGAGGATCACGCAGCGGCGCTCGACGACACAAACAGTTTCTCTTCGAGGTCGGAGGCAATATCGGTGAGTCTGCTGCTTTACGCAGGTGAGGTGACTGGTGATACATCCCATAATGATGACTGCATTACTCTGTGTTTACTGCAGGAGAGCGCTGTCTGGATCCAGACACTTATTTACTGGATGTTTACGGTGTTAATCCTCACTGTGAATGGGTTTTAAAATCTCTGCCCACCTGAGACGACACACGTCAGGACCTCTGAACTCTGCTGCTGAGGTGAAACGGTGTTATAGTTTATCTGAAGCGAGCACTGAAGATCGATGCTGGTCATTGGGTTTATCTGGTGCCAAACCTGAAGCGTGCGTGCGTGCGTGTGTTTGTGTACAGAAGAGCATGTGTACATAAACATATTTATAACGTTAATTTATCCACTAGTGTATCATGACAGTTTTCTATTGTTTCTACACGCTGCATGTTTCTAATAGAGCCATGTGAACGTATGATGAGAGAATCAAACGCGGGTGAATCTCACCATCATATTCCAAACATCGGACGAGAAAATCATCAGTTTGCATAAAGCAGATGAGGTTAATGCATGAGACGTAATTCCTGTTGTATAGTGTCATCGTGACTGTAATGTAAAAAGGTTTTAATTGTAAACACTTAGCAGTATTTGTTGCTCTGTCTTTAACTCAAATACAGTGATGAGAATTATACACGAACACTCAGAGATGTTTTCATGACATTCACCCCCACAGATGAATCTATGCCAATATTAATGCCCACAAACCATCAAACACGCACTGGACGCACATCTGAAGCTCAGTGACATTAGGGGACAGATACACATCGGAGAGTTTAAACAGATGATGAGAAACGCTCGGATGATTTATTCATGAGCTTGAACCATGTAGCAGTTTCTTGTTTTTTTACAGAAACATTGTTATCAATATTGCCAAGTGAGTTTGTGTTTTTGGTGTGTGAAGTGAACATGAACGGCTGGATGATTAGTGTCTTGTAAACATGTGAAGGTCAGCCCTCTTTGAGTATTATTATTTCCTAAACAAAAAACATGTTGTGAATGGAGCAGGTGCTCTGATGTGTAAGCACTACCTTTGGTTTCATGATGTTGTAATATTTGGATGAAGCACAGATTGTGAAACACTAATCCAATTAAAATGATAAAACCATGACATCATCGTCAGGAGTGTAAATGACTGTTACATAAGAGAGAGAGAGAGAGAGACGTGAGATTGTAAAACTCTTGTTGGCAGTTTCATTATCTCTCAGTATCTTCTGGAATGTGTGAGATAGTGAAGGAATGTTGCTCTCATCAATGAGGCAATGAGGAACAGCAGAAACTCATTCGACTAAGAAATCCACTTCATTTTATTAAAAAATCTCATCTAAACACAACAATGAGAACATTTGTGTGTGTGTGTGTCAGGCTTAAGCAGCGTCAGCAGGACAGGCGTGAGGAAACACATGCGTGTGCGTGAAGGCTGAGCTGAAGTCTAGGACGTCCGTCACGTGACCCTTCATCAAACGCAGGTTCCTCATACAGCCGCCGAATGATTCTCTGCTGCTCAGACAGTTCTGCTTCACGTCAGCTGTGATGGAATGCAAGAAGAACACGATCAGAACCCACTGAGCACACCAAACATTCTCACGCCGTCTCCACATTACAGTTTAAAACAGAAGTGTCCTTAAGCTGGGTTTCATTCAGCGGCGATCGCCGTGAATGTGTGAGAACAGCTGTACTTACAGCCTCATCCCGACATTCCATTCTGCTCTGAAACGTGACATTCATTCATTATTGTGATCAAAACTTCCTCGTTTTGCGTTCAATGTTGATCTGTGCTCTAACATCAGATCTTAATGATGATAAAGATAATTGAATTAAGAAGAATATCATAGAAGAATGTGTCTTTAAGTCAGCTCATAAAGGACCAAGCGCGAAACTGTTTTGATTGAAACTTCTGCGCGGTATTTCAGTTTTACATGCTGTTTTCAATTCCAAAGGAAGACAAATGACTGCCCGTCTGTGCATTCTATAAATAAAAAAGTCACTCTTCATAGTTTTGTTTTGTTTGCACTACTTCTGTGTTATGTTCTTGAACGTGTCAAATAAAGCCCAGATCAGACTGTGATGTGTGCCCGTGGTCCAGTACCTGGATATCCCCCCACATAGATGGGGTTTTTGGTCTCGGCTGAGGTGGATGATGAGTACGGGTTCTCTGTTGTCACGGTAACGCCGTCTACGGTCAAGCTCAGACTGTGTTTCTGTTTTTTGGCCACTACGGTGTGCCAGCGGGCGTCACACAACACCCCGCGGGCTCTGCTGGTGGCCGTGATGCGTCCGGCGCCGTTATTCACATTAAACACCACCTGAGAGAGTGAGAATAACACGGATACCAGTCAAACTCCAGCGCTCGTGTGTCGTAACACTGCAGGAACCTGTGCGGCACAAACCTGTCCGCTCACGAGCTCCAGACCGATAGCGTCCACCTTACGACTGCTGATCCCCAGCAGAACTCCATCCTGGGATGTAGAGCGAAACTCTAAAGTCACCGTCACGTCTGAGCCCACGTTATACCCCTCCTTCACTGTGACAACACACACACACAACATTTCTTCTAACTCATCCTATTCTCTGTGTGTTAGTCGAGGTGTTTGTTTAAATGCTCACTGAAAGCGGCGTGTCCTCTCCCGCTGAAGAACGTCCCGTCCTGAACGCTGCTGAAGCACGAACCCGTGAGATGAGAAGACACCGGACTGCTGAGATTCATCAAGACGCCGTTAAACATCACGTTCTGCACACAACCCGCCAGACTGTGTGTCACCTGAATTACACAACACAAACATCTGTTAACCACCGAACACTTCTAAACACTTCAGACCACGATCTCCTACATAAACAAAGCGCTGTGTTTCAAATAAAACGAAGCACTGTTCTTAAGATGTTCTTTTGGTGATGATGATGAAGATCTTTGGTATCAACTGATAATGTTTTGGTGTTGTAACAAAGGCAGCACACATTACATTTCCGATTCTCTTGGCTGTATATGTTGCAGGAAGTCCACCGACATACAACTTCCCCTCCACGTCGAGTGTGTGTCCTTTAGTAGAGACGTGTTCAGAGTCGGAGCCGTCCACACTGACCATCACAGACCTCTTGTTGAATTCAGCCCTCACCTGCACACACACACGCGTGTCAGATTCACGAGTATTCATCATCGGTGGTAATGTTTGTTTGAAGGCAGGACATACTGACCGTGTGCCAGTGTCCGTCACTGATGATGATGATGGGCAGCGTGGCGCTGGCGGGACCTTTGCCCAGATCACATGAGAACAGCAGACGGCCGTTCTGCACCTGCAGCACCGCGTAATCCTGCTGGTTGGCGTTGGCCATGTAGAACAGAAGTCCGCTCGGAGAGAAAGTGCGTACGGACATCTTGACTGTAAAACTGAGCACACAAACACACGTGAGTCAACCCATTCATTCTGATTCTGATTCCATTATCTGTCGTGTGTTAAAACCTTCACCTGGTTCTGACCGTCTTATTCTTGAAGCTCATGATCATGTGACTGTGTCTGGACAGGCCAAACTGGTGGGATTCTGGGATGCTGCTTGTGTCATCCATGGCAACGCACTGACAAAAGGAAAGCGACCATTTAAGGACATCAGACACGCTCGACATTCTTATCGTGCTTGAAGATGACGAACACGTGACGTGTGTTTGCTATGTGAAGAATGCGACACAACATGTAAATCACTGTCAGACACTGATGTTCACTGAAACATGAGGTCACCAGAGGAAGGACTTGACATGATCGGTGAGTCGCATCACAAGCATACAGAAAGCTGTACTATGAGAAAGCGTTACTCATGAATTCAAGTGATTTGCACGACTCGTGTCATCAGTCTTTAGCTTACACTGGTGCTGTGTGGATCAGGGGTCAGGGGTCGTGCAGAGGGCTCAGGGGTCGGCTCGGCATCCACATCCTCAGGCAGAATAAGACGTCTGGGTCTCTCGTGTAGTAAACAGCTGTCCATGTCCACATTCTCATAGTGCAGAGCAGTGGACAGATCCAACAACCTGATTAACACATTACATTCATTCCTCTCACCTTAAATCTGTTTGTCATATTCATAACACCCTCATCCACAGGTCTTGTTATGTGTGTGTGTGTTTTGCTCACACTCCGTCCACAGCCATGTTTCTGATACAGCCGTAGAATGATTGTGTCGAGTCGAGGCCGGCGGTGATGCTCTCTCCTGCAGGAACACCAGCGACACAGAGACGTCCCAGCGTCAGAGATTTAATCTGCAGATGAGCCCAACTTCACAGAGGCCTGATTCTCCTCATCCACAAACGCCGTGATGCTCCTGAGGCACAAACACACATCATCTACTGAGCTACATCACTGATCAACATTTATAATGGATGAGCTACTAACCGTTTATTCCTCTGCAGTATGAGAGAATGCTCCCGTCCGTCGCTGAACGAGCCGTTTCGTGATTTGACCACAGCTTTGTGCACGGCCCCGCCATCAGCCACGCCCACACGGACCTCCACAGAGCCAGACACGAGCGTCACGGCCAGGAATGACTGAGGAGAAGAGAGAGAGACGGAATGAGAAACATGTAAAGCTGAGGGTCAGTGATGTGTCGTCTCATGCAGCGGGTCCCATCAATAATGACATCCCATAATAACACTGAGTGATGCACAACTGACCTGCTGCTGTGTCTGTCCGCGTGAGCGTCCTGCACTTCTGCTGAATCCAGCCAGAATGATCCCGCTGTCGTGTTTAGTGGAGAATGTGGTCATGATCTCAGTGTGTGAACCCATGACGACAGCGGGCATCTCCAGGAAACCATCACCAAACGCTGACACACTGCGAATGGGCTGAAACACACACACACACACACACACACACACGAGATGAAACATTACAGACATCAGATCTCAACACAATACTCTCAGAGGAAGAGCTTTCTTTTATTTAATTAATTAAATGATTTGTACTTTATATTACATTTTATACAAAAATTATATAAAGTATATAAAAAATATATTTGATATTATAGCATATTCTTTTTTTATTTTATTTCTATTCTATTCTATAAAACTTGTATATAATACATAGAGAATATATATTTGATATTATTTTTATATTTATATTCTATAAAAAATGTGTATAATATATATATATATATATGTATATAAAAATATATTTGCTATTATGGTATATGCGTTTTATATTTTTATATTATATTATTAAAAAAAGATATAATGCATATAAGAAATAATATTAATATTATAGCATATTATTTTTATATTTATATTCTATTCTATTCTCTAAAACTTGTATATAATATATATATAGAGAATTATATTTCATATTATTGTGTATAAGTATATTTATATTTTTATATTATATTTCAAAAGTTATATATTGTATATACAATATATTGATATTATGGTATATTCATTTTATATTTGATGCGTTTCTATGGCGATGACAGCTGTAAAATGAGTGTGTCTGTGGCGCCACCTGCAGTCCTGACGTGTTATTACCTTCAGCACACATCCTTTCTTCACTCCATAGGACTCTCTGAGCAGATCAAAGTTTGTCCGAGCAATCTCAACATTCTTCATACAGCCGACGAAGGAGCGAGCGACCACCTGCCTTCTGCCGAAATAATTCACACCTTCAGTTTCAACAGCAACACGTGACGTGAGATTTTTCTAATGTGTTCCTGCCTACCGGATTGGTCGAGAGGCGGGTAAGCCACCGATGTAAATGGGGTCCAGGTCGGAGCGATTGAGGTCAGAGGCCGACCCCGGTGACTCCGCCTCCATGACCTCTCGCTCAGAAGGATTTTCAGCCGCCATCACTGATAAATGACCTGCAGAACAAACCTTTATTACAAACTCAACCCTTCAACACATGAAACACGCGTTTAGAGAGGTGTCAGAAGTCACCTCTGCGTTTGTTTCTCTGCAGGGCGATGCGGTACCAGGTGCCCGTGTTGTATGTTTTGTTAGAGGTCAGGGTGAGAGCTCCAGAACCCAGTTCAAAGGTCAAGTGAACTTTTCCTTCCACCAGCTCGATGGATAAGAAATCTCTCTGCACATACACGGGAACATATGTGAAACAAACATGACCAAAACACGTATGACTCTTCCGTGATGAGTTTGCAGGATCATACCGTGCCGTTGGAGGCGAGATAGAGGAGCAGTCCGTTTGGAGAGAACGTTTTGAAGAACATGACGACGCTGGTGGACATGGAGCGCAGGGACTTCTCAACCACCGAGTATCCACTGCCGTCAAAGTGAAATGAGGTGTCTTCTGTCCGCAGGCTACACGTGACACAGAACATGTTTATTCAGATGTGCGTATGTGTGTGTGTGGAAGGGTAAACTAGTGTGCTCTCAAAGATGGCAATATCCAAGTCCTTGTCCTTGTGGGGACATTTTTGGTCCCCATGAGGAAACAAGCTTATAAATCATACAGAATGAACACAAGCAGAAAGTGTTGTGTGACTGTGAGGTTTAGGGGGTGGGAATGTGATATAGAGTTTGTACAGTAGAAACACCATTGTGTCCATGGAATGTCCCCATAACACATGGAAACCCAACATGTGTGCGCGAGTGTGTGTGTTTCACACCTCATGAAGCATCCTTCACACTCTCCCTCTCTCTCACGATAGTTCCATAAGCCGATGTTATTCTCATTGAGCGATGCTTCTCCCATACAGCCTTTGAAATCTGTCATCTTCACAGCTGGAGGTTTCTGAGGAAACACACACACAGGGAATGAGACCAGACCACACGGAGAAGAACGAGAGCTCACCATAAACCAGACGAACAGCTCACCTTCACCTGACCGCCCAAACCTCCCACAAACACCCAGCTGGATTTATTCATGTCCATGACGGTAGAGGAGCCGGCGGCGGTGGTCTTCACGGTGGGCATGGGTTCAGAGTCAGTCTGCTGAACGGTGAGAGTGCCGTGTCTCCCAAACCTACAGAAATCAGCGAGTCAGTGAGAACCAATAAAAACAAAGAGTTCACGTGTTAACACGAGCGCTGCCAGGGTCGTACCGCGTGGCGTTGATCCGGTGCCATTTATCATTGTTGATCTGAACGTTTGGATACTCCAGTTTAGTGAATCCAGATCCAGTGTCCCACAGGAATGAAACTTTCCCATGACGCATTTCCAGAGCCATAAAATCCTCCTGATGTGAAGAGAAGAAGTGAAACTCCCGTCGGAAGGTGTTTGTCTAACTCAAAGGATGTCTGGTGACTTACGGTCAGACTGCTGCCCATGTAGAAGAGCAGATTATCCGGCTCTGTGGTCTTCACCGTCAGGGTGAGCGTGTTGAAGTTGCTGGATGTTATTTCGGGTTTGTACGCTCGGACACAATCTCGATCGGCAGACACGGCCACTTTGATCTACAATTAAAAATAGATCTATTTATATAGCGCTTTTCACAATTCTCTTTGTTGCAAAGCAGCTTTACATACATCATAATAAAATAACACCAGGAGGGGAATAATGAAAGAGTTTCTCTCCATGCAATGTACACTGATGTCAGTGGATTGTCAGCAACCATCAATATATTTAATTTAGGTACATTATTATTTGAAATATAGTCATCTAGAATACAATAATGATATAGAGGAAAGCGTGTGTTTGAGAGAGATCATGATGTGTTACTCACAGACGCGGCTTGCTTGCGGGCCTGACTGATCAGCTCTCTGATGTCTGACAGATTTCGGCCCAGATTCTCGCCCAGCGCCTGCAGAGGTTTCAGACGGTCCAAGAGTCGATCGGCCTGCAGACGGGCGTCGTCCAGCGTGGATCTGACTGCACTGGCTGAGGGCGAGACAGGATTAGAGAAATACCAGTAGATCATCGACACGAACTATGAACATGATCAATTTCATGCGATCGCAATAGCAACATTGTCTCAATATCATGGTGGTCACATGACCGTATGAAACGATTGGTCTGCTGGGCCTTTAACATAGAGAATGTTAATCAGTATAATAAACATGACCTCTGTCAAGGTCCAGCGGGTGGAGTCATTTGACCTATCTCACACTATACCTCAAGGCAACAGTTGTGATTACAGGTTAAAGAAAAGAGGACAGGATATGACACGGCTAATTTGTACATCGTTCAAATGTTTTTGTTAAGTCTTCATTTGTCTTTTTAAATACCCTAATAAATACTGTACTGCCAGCATCTCACCGAGGTATTATCGTACCATGAGATTTTGATATCATTACATGGCTATTTTATTTATATCTGTGCACAGCATGAGAATTTATAAACATCACTCGGTATAAATCATGTGAAGTAAATCAAGAGTTTGTTTGGACAAAAGACTGAATGTTTGTGAAACTCACTGGTGTCCTCTGAGACTCTGAGCATCTCACTGGAGCTCCTGACGCTGTCATTGGCTGAGCTGACCGCAGACCACGCCTCCTTCAGCTTCACACTATAATCCTCCAATCGCTGGAGAGTTTTCTGTAGAGACGTGTTGGCCGCCTCCGCCTGCTGTTTGGCTTCTAGAATTTCAGCTCTGCTGTCTGTGAAGGAGACGGATGGATTCATTTGGCTTTTATCTGAATCCCATTACAACAGATCATCTCATTGTCACACATCACAGACGGCTGACTCACGGTTAGTTTGGTTTGTGAAGATCATCAGGGCGTCTGGCAGCAGCTGTGTGAAGTTCTGAAGGTTTCGTCTGGTGAGATTCAATCTGCTGAGTACTTCACTGGTGTTAAACATCAGCCCTGAACGCACAAACACAAACATCACATCAAACACACCCTTCAAACGTTCTGTGTGTGTGTGTGTGTGTGTGTGTCTGCTCACATTCTGTCTGGTTCTTCAGAGATCTGCTGTCATCCAGAACCTCTGAGCTCATCTGAAGAGACGTCTGTCCGTGAACAGTCAGTGAGTTCTCAGACTCGGAGGTCTATACACACAAGAAATGTTTCTGTTTATTGTTTCTGTGCTTTGGTTTGAGTCTTGAATCTTGAGAGAGAGAGACATGAGCAGACCAAACACACGAGCTGAACTTTCTTCCTGATGCTGTAGGTCACATCTGACCTCACTAACACAACTTTTGATTGGCTGTCTTACCAGATTGAGGGCGGAGCCTGCACTTTCATTGGCCGCGCGGGCGAGATGTTCAGCCAGCTGTATATCTGCTCTGATGTTGTTGTTGGTCTGTGTGATGCTGGTGATGTTCAGTGATGCAGATCTCACCTCAGACAGAGAACTGACAGCACAAACACATCCCGTCTTGTTATCAGAACACTCATTTACTCACCATGTGTCGGTCTGTGAGGATCTGAATGAGGTCACACACCTGTTGAGGTTCTGAGCCTCTGTGTTGAGCGTCTGCGCGTGATCTTCTGCTCTGTACACCAGCTGTAGGGCGTCTCGAGCCGTCAGCTCCATCACTAAAGTGTCCACATGTTTCCTGAGAGCTGGACTCAGCAGATCTACATCAGACTTCATCTCCTCCAGCTTCTGCACACACACACAAACACAGCATTCCTAAACCACACACACACACACACACAACAGGAACCGACAGTACGGGTCAGGTGTGGAGGGAGACCTCACTCACAGCTGTTCCGTTGCTCATGTTCTCTGCTGTATCCAGAGCATCCGTGAGCAGGTCCTGAGCGTCCTGTGTCTGTGTTTCTACTTCCTGTTTCAGATGACTCGCGTTGTTCCTGGAGACCTGACACACGTGAAGAGTTGAGTTTAGATGGATTCTCTCACAGGTCAAGCTCATCATGTCTGCTGTGCGACTCACTGTGAACTCTTGGAGGTTTCTCTGGACGGCCTTCAGCAGATGTTGTGTTTGGCTGCTGTGACTCGTGGCCGTGTTCAGACTCTCGCGAGCATCCCGGAGCTGCTGGTGATATCTGGAGAGAGTGGAGGAGATGTTCTCTTGTTTGATGCGGTTGTGACGCTGAGGCTGTGATATCTCATCCTGAACGCTGCGGAGAACCGCCACTGCAGAACTGCACGGATAAAACACACACAAACATTACACTGCTGCTATTATTACTCATCCTTATTTTTGACCTATGACGTATGTAAAGCTGCTTCGCAACAATGAAGCTGTGAAAAGCGCTATATACTGTAAATTAACAAATGTTGAAAGAATTGAAACCGTGATCAGACCTGAGTTCATTCTGTGCTGTCAGACCGCAGGAGGTCAGATCAAACGCTCTCATCTTCTCCAGCGTCCTGCTCATCTCCTCCATCAGGTGCGTGCTGTTCATCTCATCCAGAACTTCGTCCACAGTCTCGTTCACTGAACCCGCCTCCTCCATCAGACCTGGACCAATCAGAGAAGGTCAGCCAATCAGGTGCGTCTGTGATATAATGAGGTCATTGAGTAAAGAAGAGATTCTCACTCTGAATGCGTGAGTGAACATCACTGATGAAGTCCAGCGTCTCTCTGCCCTGAGCGAGTCTCTTCTGTGAGGTCGTCGTGACATCAGCGCTGAGACCAAACACACTCTCGGCCTGCACATGAAGAAACACACACATGGAATGACATCACGGCATCATCGGGCTGTCGTCATGGATACGGTGAGGATGCGAGTGGTACCTGCTGCTGTAGCTCAGTGATGTGAATGGTGATGTTGCTCAGGTTTTCCTCTCCTGTGGTCAGCTGGTAGGTTGGCGTTTGCTCCCAAGACATCAAACTCTGTTAGATGACAAACACAAACAGTGAATCAGGACTTCATTTGTACGAAAAAAATCATAGCTTTCCTGTGGCTCAGTGGTAAGAGCATTGCGCTAACAACGCAAGGTTGTGGGTTGGATCCCAGGGGATTGCAAATACCTATGTAAAATGTATAGGATAAAGCAATGTAAGTCGCTTTGGATAAAAGCGTCTGCCAAATGCCTAAATGTAAATGTAATGTTCATTTAGACGCGCAAACTGTCAAATCTGTTTCATATACTCAAGAGCAGAATTGTGCATCATAAGGCACTCCATAGTGGCCAAACAAGGTCCTGACACACACCTTCACCTCTCTAGTCTGGTTCTCTAGAGTCAACAGCTGACTGTAGGGTGCGAGAACGACGCCGGTCAGGTTCAGAGACGTGATGGATCTCTCTAAAGCATCCAGATCATCCAACAGAACACCGGTGCAGTCATCGTCACATGCTGCGGGAGAAACACGCCTGTTAACGTACAAACAGGAAGTGGCTCACGCAAACAGGAAGTAGAAGTCTGAGGTCACTTACACACACACTGGTCGTTCATGAGCACGTGTCTCTCCTCACACAGGTCGCACAGATGACCTCTGACCCCGACCTTACACTCGCACTTTCCCGTGTGTGCCTCACACACGTCATGAACAGACCCCGCCTCGCTGCACTGACACGGCTGACATCGGCCGCCTGGAGCGGAGGGGTTACCGTAGTAACCCACTGAACACCTGAGGGACACAGGAAGTGTGTTATATTGTGTGTTCGACTTCATGAAACATACCTGTCATCTGTGTGACATGTCACATGACCTCACCTCTCACAGTAACGCCCCTCATAACCCTCATCACAGCGGTCGCAGCGGAAATCACCAGCGCCTTCCAACACACACGTCGAGCTGAAACTACACACAGAACACAACATCACAGTCAATCAGTCCATCTTTAAAACATTGATGCGTAGAAGTAAATATTGTGTCCTATGACAGTTCTTCATTGATTTGTGTGCGTTGTATATATACTGTCACTTTTTTCCTTTAATCTGATTGGCTGAGCTGAGAGTGATACATTGTATCGTAAACTACATCAACTTCTATGTTTTGTTAAATTGTAACGATTTTGTTGGTAAAGTTTAGTGTTCTGACCTCTGACCCCTCAGTGGACAAGCACACAGCGAGCAGTCGCTGATGGATCCCTGCACCTTCCCATAATACCCTGGGCTGCACACATGACAGTGATCTCCTGCGGTGTTGTGTTGACATCCCTGATTCACAACAGATGAATGAAAGATTACATGAAGCATCGGATGGACTCTGTCTTCAACATCACTGCATTAAGCGAAACTCACCAAACACTTGCCCGTGTCCAGGTCACATGACAGACTGTGATTCTTACACTGACACGGGACGCAGGGTTGAATGATGGGTCTGTTTCTTCCCTTCATATCCAGCTCTGACACGGGCTGACGGTAATATCCCGGAGCACACTCCTGTAGCACACGGCATTATGGGTACACACATCAAACAAGAGTCATTGATTACACTCATCATGCGAGTAAACTCAACAGTGATGACACGATGAATATTATGAGACGTCACTGACAGGAGAGTCCAGCGTATCCCAGCGGACACTCGCACGTCTCCACCAGCCGCGCCACCTCACCACCATCAAACTCCTCTGCATCCACTGCCGTTTCCATGGAGATATTAGAGATCCTGAAGAAAGACGCAAATATAATAAGTTTACAAGATATCTAAATATACATATTCGTGTAGATTCATCTACTCATCAAATATACTCATATTCTGGAAAACCGTTAACATCACAGTCCAGGTTTATGATCCAATAAAAACAACTCACTTCATATCACTGAATAAAACATCATACATTAAGGACGTTTTGTTTCACATGGACTCTATAGCAGAAGTTTTACAGCTAAAATACAGTAAAAGTTGATTTAAATGATCAAATCCTGAGAAGCGCATCATCTTTCCTCGAGTGATTAAAACACACACACACACACCTGCTCTGCTGTAGGCCGGTGCCGTATGACGCTTTGATGATGATGTATTCCACGTTACTCAGAACAGACATGAAGTCGGTGTGACTGACAGCCTTCTCAGACACAGAGTTGAAATATTTCCACTTGTGCTGCTCACATGAGAGAAACACAGTCAGAGGATTCACACACACACACACACACCATCTGTCCCACAGATCCTCACCTCTGTCAGAGGAACCTCCTGCCTGCTGCGGATCCCGTTCTCCGGCGCCGGGAGATCTGTATAGATGACCAGTTTCCGCAGGTGTCCGCCTCTCATCAGAACCTGAGGCTCGTGATTGGCCAGTCCGACTCCCTCGAGAGCGAAGAACGCCACCGTATATGAGAGCTTTCCTCCGTATGATAACAGCTGAGAGGACCCACAACACATCACACGTCAGACGGACAGACACAGTGATGCTCAGCATCAGTCATGAGGGTTTGTGTACAGGGTTCGTACCTTGTTACCATGGTACCGTTGGGGCAATCTCCAGTAAAACGGAGCGGTGAGACTGTGGAGGTGAGACGCGTCTAACAGCATCTCATTATCTGTGTAATAAACTCCCTCCAGCGTCCCCTGCAGGTCACTCTGAGACACCGCACGCAGAAGAGCCGGATCTGAACCAAGAGTGATCTGAAGAAAACATCGCGAGAACGTCAGTCCGCGGCTCATTTCATTTCAAGTTGAATGAGAAAATATAAGTGTGCCGCTGCTCACCGGCACTCGCACCAGACCGCTCATCTCCTCACACATGCTGGAAACACCCAAACAGAAGCACGGGCTGCAGCCGGCCGGGTTCTGAGGTGACAGACCGAACGTGCCGCCCTTACACTCATCACATCCAACACCGCCCACATTCTCCTGAGAGACAAACAACAAACATTCAACACAAACAAGAACACATCAACTGAGCTTCACAGCGCTCGTATCACCACCTTGCAGGAACACCGTCCTTGATCTTCACATCCGCACACGCCCAGCGTCCAATCGCAGAACTCCTCCCGCGTGCCGTTGGGATCGCAGTTACATGCCGTGCATTCTGGGAAGTTTTTGTAGCCCAACGCGCAGCGATCACACATTAATCCCGAGAAATGGGGTTTACACGCACACTGACCCGATAACAGATCACACCGAGACACGCTGGAGCCCACGACACTGCAGTTACACGCCTGGACATAGAGAGAGAGTTACCATCAAAATACTGTGCGGTACCACGGTACATTAATGACATCACAGGATAAGGGTCGTACCGTACAGCCGGACACGGTGTCATGACCCCAGTGGTCCGTCTCACACTGTTCACACTTGGGTCCGTGTGTGTGAGGGGGACAGATACACTCGCCCGTCTCTGCGTTACAGTTCCCGTGTGTGTGTGCGCAGTCACACGCTGGAGCAGACGCAAACATACGTGACATTAACGACATGTGTCTGCTTTAATGTGTAAGACTGGCAGCTGTCAATGACTCTTACTTGTGCAGCCGTTCTCTTTAAAGTCGTAGTATCCGCGGTCACAACGCTCACATTTGTCACCCGTCACTCCAGTGATACACTGGCACCGCCCCTCCTCGTCACATGACACAGACAGCGACCCTGATTGGTCACATTCACACGGCCTGCAGCCGTCTCGGCTGTGGATCCCGTGATATCCGTCCTGAAACACGCATGTACGTGAAGTTCTTTACTCGGACACACTGACAACATCACCATGATAACACCGCGGTACAGTACAAGAGTCCCTGTCTGAGGGAGAGAATGGGGGTGGGTGTACCTGACAGCGGTCACATGTCTGTCTCACGACGTCATGCTTACAGTCACACTGACCCGTGATCACGTTACACACGGCGGACAGCGACCCGTTACCATAGCAACCGCAAGCTGTGGAGACACAAATATGCATCAAAGACATGCATTAATTCAAAGGCATTCATGTCACTAATGATAGAGTCACTACATAACTAGCTCATATTTATAGAATAAAACGAGAACATTTTTAACTTTGGTGTTAAACAACAAACATTAAAGTCCCAGTTTAATCAAAAATGACAAGTCCTATTTTTCCATGAAATATTTCAGCGTTTATCGTAAACAGTTGATCAATGTGGGTCATTCTCTTTTTAAAATGAATGTGCCCTCTTAATGTTCAGCGTAAATCTGAAAATGCACTTCCGTCCTGTAGTGACTATCCATCTCAAATGACATATGTTAGACGGCTTGGGCGGAGCCTCTGTTAACTCCTCCCCTTCAACTGTCAGTCAGCTGCCGGTTCCATTTCAAACTGCAACGGCTGTTTTTTCACATCCAATCAAATCACAGAGAAAGACGAGAGCCACGCCCACTATTTTTCTCATTCAAAATTCCATTTCACTCGGAAATGCATCAAAATGGGGAAGTAAAAACGATGGCAACTTCCGGTTCACGGGGACTTTAAAGTGTAAAACAACAGAAGATAAAAACACACTGATCCATGAGGCATGTCATGCTTTCTGAAGGAAACAACTGTTTCATTGTAGGAGTCAAAGAGAGAATGGGTATTAAACTCACGCTGGCAGTTTTTCTCAGTCACGGCGTCGCCATAGAAACCGTCCTGACAGCGTTCGCAGTGCCGACCCGATGAGTGACCCAAACATTTGAGGCACTCTCCTGTGAGGCCGTCACAGTGACCCGGTTCTGAGGAATCCACGTTTCCATTACACTCACACGCAGAACACCTCTGTCCAGGGACCGTCGGATCGCCATAGTAACCGTTAGCACACCTGAGGAGGAGACGAGAGGGTTTAGCATATCTGTGAAACATGTGATTATTAAAGGAGGCGAATGAATCTTGTACCTCTCACACTTGTGTCCAGAGTATCCCAGCTGACACTGGTCACATGTGTAGTCTCCGGGGGTCTGCAGTGTGCACGTGGGGCTAAAACTGAGCACGGGAAAAATGAGAGAATGTCACGCTCTGTGTCACCTGTCATGAACTGAGTTTACACAGGAAATGTTTTACATCTCTTTATATAAACAAAAGTGCACAACAGGTTTTCTCCTGCTGTGTGTGAATGTGTGTTTAATCTTCATGCTTTTCAATTGAAGACGGTTGGTGTTACTGTGGGAAACAGCACAAACATTCAGTCACACAAAAGAGCTCCCCGCCTCACGAGGGAAGGGTTCCGGATGATTCAGAGGAGACATTGACACACAGTTCCTCACTTGTTAGATGCCAGTGTCAGCGGGCATGCACATCTCTGGCAGTCATCCGGCGTACCCTCGCTGGGGTCGCCATAGAAACCTGGCAGGCAGCGATCACAGTGAGCTTCTGTAGTGTTGTGTTCACATCCCTGACAGACAAATCACAGTTACAACACAAGACATTAAAACATCCGTGTGATTCATCATGGGATTCACGTTAACCAATTCTTAAAAAACCATCCAGCACAACAGCAAACACTCACCAAACACTCTCCGTTGATGTCACACTCTGTGGCGTGATCATTGCATTCACACTGAAGACAGTTTCCTCCAAACAAAATCCCTCCGACCCGATAGAATCCAGAAATACAGTACTGAAGAGAGAGAGAGAGAGAGAGAGAGAGAGCTGGGTTAAACAACCCAACAAATCTCAAAGAGTAACGGTCTGAGTCACTCATGAGAATCAAATGTGGATCATTCTGAAGTGATTCATTCATGAGAATCAAATGTGGATCATTCTGAAGTGATTCATTCACGAGAATCAAATGTGGATCATTCTGAAGTGATTCACTATATGAGAATCAAATGATGAATGAGAATCAAATGTGGATCATTCTGAAGTGATTCATTCACGAGAATCAAATGTGGATCATTCTGAAGTGATTCATTCATGAGAATCAAATGTGGATCATTCTGAAGTGATTCACTTTATGAGAATCAAATGTGGATCATTCTGAAGTGATTCATTCACGAGAATCAAATGTGGATCATTCTGAAGTGATTCACTATATGAGAATCAAATGTGGATCATTCTGAAGTGATTCATTCATGAGAATCAAAGTGGATGATTCTGAAGTGATTCACTATATGAGAATCAAATGTGGATCATTCTGAAGTGATTCATTCATGAGAATCAAATGTGGATCATTCTGAAGTGATTGATCAATCATTCCATTCATGAAGTGGATCATCTGAAGTGATTCAGAATCAAATGTGGATCATTCTGATTCATTCACGAGAATCAAATGTGGATCATTCATTCACGAGAATCAAATGTGGATCATTCTGAAGTGATTCACTATATGAGAATCAAATGTGGATGATTCCGGTCTCTTTTCTTACCTCACATGAAGAGCCTGAATATCCCCAGGGACACTCACACTGTTCCACATCTGGAGAGAACCTTTCTTCTCCAACACCTAAAGACACGGAGCTCAGCCTGACAGGAGAAAACGCAGATTTATTTGACTACTAAAACATTCTACAGTAAATACGAACACTATAAGCCTTTCAGAGACTTTGATCCAAACCCTGAAAACAAGTCTAATTTACAGCCGTAACGTGTCTCACCTGAGTGCTCCTTCAGCGCTGTCGTCCAGCTCAGCTCGAACCCGGAGCGCAGCCACATCAGCCAGTACTGTCATTAACTCATCTCTCTGAACCCTGCGTCCGCTGCGAGCGTCTGTGAACGTGTGCGGAGCGACCTGCAGTGAGACGTGCTGCTGACGGTGAGCGCTCAACACCACACCGGTCGACTGCGTCTGTCTCAGCGTCTGACCGTTACCCTGAAAAAACAACAGAGTTCAAACTCAAGATCATTCCTTATTCATATTTGACTCAAAACTACATCATATTATGGAAGTAAACGTACCTCAATAATGACATTGAAATGTGCGGGAAGGGTTTTGTCCTCGTTCTCCTCGGGTACGTCGTAGGCGACGCTGTAGTTCAAGAAACTTCCATATGATGTCAGCTACACAAATAGAGAAGTCAAAGCGTTTATGAGTTTAAAAATAATAATATCAGAGTATCATCATATTCTACAAGAAGAACATGCAAACGGGATCATATTTATTGAACAGTTTCAAAGGTCATTATGAATAACCAGCGTGGCATTGATCTGATGACAGTGAAGGTTTAGTGTGAATTCATGACAGACAGACGCGTGTGAACTGTAAATGTTGTGTCGCTCAGAGCAACATCATGAACGGACACACAGAGAGAGTGTTTAACAGCACACACGTGTAGAAGGTTTAACACTGCAGGTCACCTTGTTGTTGAGGAAGGACTCTGGAGCGGCCCATGACCACACTGATAGCACGCCTGCAGTCGCTGTAGAGTTAGACACGATGAGGTTGTCCTCTGAGACAGGAAGTGAGAAGATGCTGGGAGTCTGAAGAGAACGCATGAGCAACCCGTCTCTGTGCTCCACCTGACAGTACACATCAATAATTCATTCATTCTTACATTTGACCAAAGTCATTGTCTACGGAAAGACCTCGCAATGTATAAAAACAAACAGTGTGTGTGTGTGTGTGAATATACCGAGCCAGTGAACCAGATTGAGCTCTCACACACGTCTGACACGCCAAAACAGAAACACTCAGTACATCCTTCAGGATTATTGGCCTGCAGGTTATAGAAGCCCTGCTTACACAGGTCACAGTTGGAGCCCATCACATTAGCCTGCACACACAGACGAAGAGAAGGTGATGTGTTTTTATGCTTGAGAAGCGTGGGGATGATGGATGTGTGTATTTCGGGGTGGCTGTACCTTGCACACACACTCTGTGCACGGGTCGATGTTGAGACTTCCGTCCAGATGACATTCACAGCGAGCGCAGAATGGAAAATCTCTGTATCCGAACGCGCAGCGGTCACATTTATCACCAGCAAAACCCTCTTTACACAAACACTGACCTGCAGACAAACCTACACAACACAGAAATATTGTGCTCAAATAAATGATGTTTTTGATGTTCCCCTCAACAAAAGACCGAACGCGTGTGAGCGCAGAGACAGACGATTGAATCTGACCTGTGTGTGGATCTGTGTGATTATCATCTCTGACACACACGGGACTCATGGATCCTCTCATATCACACTGACACTCAACACACGGCTCATCAGCGTACGGAGACACCTGTCATACATAACAATATCAGAGAAACCGTCTCAACTGTGATATTTAACATCTCATAACTTCAGCTCAGCAGAGAGAGAGAGAGATAAGAGCAGGTACCTGGTGTGGTCTGTAGTATCCGTCAGCACATGTTTGGCAGTTGACCCCAGCGGTGTTGTGCGAGCAGTTCATACACACACCTCCTCCCACAAACTGTCCGTGTGTGTTCATACTGAGCTTCAGATCGGCCACTGTCTGATTGTAGTAACAGTCGTCCGCTTTATTGTGACAGTTACACTCTGATGGGTGAAAGTGTGTTTCTTTAGTTTGTGTTTGGGTGAACTATCACATCACATTGCACAACAAAATGCAACGCAAAATACGACACTACACTCCGCATGAAGTAAGTGTTTTGTGTGTGTCGTACTCTTGCATGTGTTTCCGACTGAGAGTGTTCCGGGCTGCCACGGCTCCTGATGATATCCAGGACAACACTCATTACAGCTCTCACCACACGTGTTGTGCTCACACACACACAGCAGCTTCTGAGGACGCACAAATGAGAACACAATCAGACACACACAACAAACAGCAGGAGAGAGAGTGAAGAGCAAAAATATCCTGTGAGCCGTCACAAGAGACCACACACACACGGACACGAACACACATGGCACACAGGAACACAAACAGGCGCGCACACACATGCGCACAAACACACACATGCGCACAAACACACACATGCGCACACACTGCTGCGCACACAACGCAGCAGCTTATGAGGAGACACAAATGAGAAGACAGTGAGACACATCACACAGTGGGGGTGAAATGAAAAGAACTTGACATGATTGACAGCTTCTGCTCCAGTGTGTGCTCGGTTACCTTGGTAACAGGATCCCACGGGCAGCTCTGGGCGTGGCCATAACAGATACACATCCCGCCCACAGAGATATCTTTGATCGAGTAATAATACTGGAAACAAGAGAGACAGACAGCGATGACGTTTTTCTCAAAGTCAGGAGTATTTTTTGTAATACGGCTCAGGACCGCAGCAGATCAGATGTGCTTCATACCCGTCGGGTGACGATGGGATCTACATCTTTAGGGTCTCTGTAGCTGAGGGTCATGAGGTCAGCGTTGAGCGTGCGTATTCTCTGCAGACGCAGACGGATGTATCGGGCAGACGTGAAATCCAGCAGTTCTGGGGTCAGATCATCTGCGCTGGGACGGCCGTTTATCAGAGACGTGTGGATCTGTACAGAGATGAGAAATGATTGTTAACTGCTGTAGTTCTTTAAACACCGTCGCTTCAACATCTGAACACAGTGAGGTGTAAATATTGTTTCAGAATACAGCATCTGTTGTTTCCACATCACCTAAGAAATGAAACAAACCTTCTGAAACCGTTTTCTTATTGACACATGATCATTCACACAAGTTACACAGCTGTGACCCAGCCGGGTTACCCAGCATGCACCGCTCACCTCGCCGTGCTCCAGCGGCACCAGACGCGAGTAGTAGGATGTACAGATGACCTCATCGTCCCTCTTGTATGTAGGGGGGCCGAGGCGGGGGGTGACGTTGTATCGGGTCAGACACTCGGTGTCGCTGATAGCATAATACTGCCACGGCTGGAAGTTCACTCCGTCCAGAGAACGCTCCAGAATCCAGTTCCCGGGTCGTGGAGAGTTGGCTGCTTTAATGATGATGTAAGCGACCTGGAAGACCTGCAGGATGAAGAACAAACAGACGTCTGGTCAAGTATCTGGACCGTTTGGGACTGAGTTCTGATGGAGACCACGCTGAAGCAACTCAAGAGTGTTTACAATCATCAGCTGAAAGTTCAGCTCATCATTAGACTGATGATCCTGTGACCTTTGACCTCACAGAGATCACGTCTGGTGTCTCTGTAAACATACTTCTCTGAATTGATTCCTCCAGTCAGAATCAATCCAACATTTACACTGTTTGCAGTGTAGATGATTTCAATCTTCTGCATTTAACTCATGCAGTCGGAATAGAGTCTGTCGAGTGTTGTGTTTACCGGATGCTTAGCAATGTAAAAGTGAGACAAACAAACACCTGTACGACGTGTGTGTCTGCAGGTAATGAGAGTTTATAAACACTTTGATCTGTGCACACAAGACATCCCAGAATCCTTAAAGGAACATCTTCAGACATCAACGAGTGGAAATGTGAAATGATCAATTACAGACCACTGTTTCCATCCAAACATCACTGACATGATAAAGTACTGAGATATACCTGTGATAATCATAGGCTAGTCTATGGCGAAATTATGGGATGGCTGCTAGGGAAACCAAGTAGTGCTGGGATAGAGCTTTATAAAGAAGAAAACAGCCATTTGAAACACAGAAGAACAGTGTTAAAACAAACATGACCAATTCTACACTTTATCAACAGTGTAAACATTACACATTAGACCAAATAAATCATGATATGTTTCCTGTGACCTCACAGACATAAAACAATGTGTCGTGTGTGTTTAGATGCACTCAAGGTTGTCTGGATTTGTCTAACACAATATTGCTGAGATTATCCAGTCAGACAGAAATCACACACACACTAGACTCAGTGTGTGATTAACATGACTCATTAATGACATCCTTCATCTCTGAACTAAACACTATTAGCATCTTTAGCTAATAAACACATGCTGTCCAAACACACAAGACAACACAAACATCTCAAGCTCGTCTCAATGTAAACACACATCTGATGTCCAAACACTTCTTCAACAGCTGCAGCGGCCCGCACACACGCTGGCACACACACACGCACACCCACACTTGTGAAGATCTGGTTTGCTCTGTGATGTTTGTTGCTCAGACTTCAGAAGTGTTTTATGGTTGTGTTTCGCCTCCGGTGTGATCTACTTGTGCATGTCAGACAAACTAGTCTAAACTTTAACATCTAAATACTGATAAATCCCAATCGGTCTGATTTATAGATCGGACTCTGAATGATATATAAATGATTATAAACAGAAGCCACATCTCTGTATTCTACAGGATCTTGTGAGGTCAAAGCTTTGAGAGAGGAGATCTGTGATGTGATTTGAAGGTGTTGAAAGAGTCACCCGCGTGCACCCCCTCTCTCTCCAGGTGTGTGACATTAGCATGTGTAATCCTGCACTCACAGCCTGAGGGTCACTGGGGTCGTCTGATTTACCCCCCCGCCCCAGTAAAGAGACAGACAATAGATTGACTCATCTTTACTGCAGACAGCCTGTGGTCAGAGCTCTCATCTAGCGCCACATCAGCAGATTGACACAGAAACGCTGAGTTAGCATGAGTTTATAAATCAAAGACCTCAGTGATGTTCTTACAGGGCTTGTGGTTCAGTCCAGACAGGAATCAAGTCGTTCATTAAATACTGGAAGGTCTTCAAAACGGTTTCAGATGTTCTCCAAATGAACTCTTGTGAGCTAACTACATTATTTCAACTACATGAACTCCTCTTGCGTACGGTACCTGAGTACAGTGATGGTCTCAGTCAGTCATATCATCTTCACCCTGACATGATCTTATTGCGTGAATTATAATTCTAAACATTTCTATAATTTTGCATGATTTAACTGAACACACAACAGTAAATGAAGTCACAGTGTTTGGATGTTGCAGTAGACTCCACTAAACAAAAGAGCTGAAGGTTAATTTGCACATGAACACACGAGTGACCCGTGATCATGTGACCGTCTTTGTGTTGAGCCGCAGAAGGAATGTGTGTGTGTGTGTGTGTGTGTTCTACAGAAAACGTCTCTGCTAACATTAATGGTTATTAAAGCGGTTCAGTTTCTGAGTGAACGCTGTCTTTACATTCACCCTGCCATCATTACGTACACACTGTTTAACTGAAAGCTGTGCTAATTGTACCCTAGCAGAGCTAGCTGGGGGGGGGTTCCTGTGTGTCTGAATGGAGGAGATCTGAAAAGATTAGAGACCCTCAGGGGCCGTCGCACAACAACACTCTGTTTGTCTGGAGAGACACACTAAACCTTATCCACAACATTCCAGCACACAACATATTACACACTGATCCCTAATGGTTAAAGAGTAACTATATCAATGTCCTTAAAATGACATTTCATGCCGTGTGTCATGTTGCTGTGTGTGACGGAAAGGAGTCGAGACTCTGAATCACGCGAACGAGTCGTCTGTCGTTCTCATTTCAGTTCTGGGTCAGATTTGCGTCACTCGGTGTAATGCCCGCCTACATTCCATTTGCGACACTGTATGCAGTAGACCAATCACAGCAGACTAGACCATCTGACCACTCAGATCAGACCGGAGGGGATTCGCCGAACGAATCATATAAGTCAGTCAAGAAGTAAGGTAATAATAACGGCCTATTATTAGAGAAGGAAAGTGTTCGTACACCTTGTATGTAAGTAACCTTGTTGATGGAAACTCCATAAAAGCAAATTCATTGAAGCAGACGTTGACTTCCAAAGAGTGCCTTTAAAAGTGTCTTTATGTGTACCTGTCTTAAGTCCAGAGTGATGGTGACCCAGTGAAACTGACGGCCGTTTTTGATGCTCGGGCTCTGCCACCATTGGTTGGTGCCGTCGATGGCGTTGGTGATGGGGTGTTGTTCTGTTAATGATAAACCAGAAAACGTTAAAAGAGGTTTTTCTCAGCTTCTATATAAATCGACAGTGTTTCAAAGTGGTGGATGAGCTGACGGTACCTTTAGGATTTTGGCTGCTAGCATCACAGATGCGACACTGAGGGTTGCGGATTCGTCTTCCAGGAACGTGTTCCACTAGTTTACAGTACATCTCAGAAACGGGTTCACCACACGTGGCGTTAGTCGTGATATCTGCATCGCTGGCGAGGTTCAGGATAGCAGGAAACAGACCTGGAAGTATAGACAGAGAATGTTTCAAAAACTACATCTGTGCATTTGTCCTTTAGCATTTAGTTACTTTGAAGAGTGACCCCGTCCCCCCGCCCATCTGTGAGTCATGACACAAATAACACGTCTCAGACATCAGATGGCAATCAATTCTCATGAACAGCTCTTTAATGTGAAGAGTCCTGACTGATCCTTCCTGACAGCTTCATGAGAGGGAGACATTGAAGGTCGTCTTCTCTTCAGGGTCAATCCAATGACTCATAAATACAGGGAAATTCCCAAACTCAACAACATTCTCCTGAAAGTCACCTTTCATGTAAGAGATGATTTTAAACTTGATGATAGGTAATGAAATGTGATTGTCAGGTGCTGCTGATGAGATGATAGTGATGTGGGACGTGAGAAGCCCCAAATCCTTCAATGGTTGCTCAGGCTTGTCTTCACCCACAGGTCATGTGTGTGTATGTCGGGGTGTTTGATGGACCCCTGTAGTGCTGCTGAGACTTCAAACAGCACACAGATGACGAGACCGCTGTGAGACATCTGTCCTGCGTTTGCATGTCACAGATACGCTGAGAGTCCACCGCTGCGCTCCGTCGCATTTAAACCACTCGCTGAACATCAATCAAACACTTTTGTCTGTGGTTACAAACGAACCTTTTAGACCAGATCAAACTCCCTTCTGCCAAAGCACTCATTTCTAAAACAAAATGAAGATCAGAAGGTGTGTTTCTTGTGTCTATTTCAACTTGATGTTTGGTTATTTTAAAATGAAGGGGAAAGAGAAGCAACATAATATCATTCTAAACAGCAGTGCAGGAAGACATCTTAAGGTGAGATATGCATTAGAAGGATGTGTTTTATTTCAAGAAGAAGAGGGGATTCTTCCTCAGACCCCCGTCAGAGCAGCTTATGGGTTCCGTTGGTGGGAAAGCGGAGCGGGGGTCTGCGTTTACTGCAGCTTTACACAAATAGAGTCAGGAATAGTTGACGCCTCGGACCCTTAAAGGCTCAATCGGTTCAGTACTCTTGGAAATAGCTTAAAGTCATGTAAACATATCACCTCGTCCCTACAGTACATTATAAACTCACTGAATATTGTGATAGTTGAAAGTTGCAAACACTTATTCAATCTTACTGTAGATCGTTTATTTCTAAATGTTTTTCTGTAATGATGATAGCTATGAAAAGAATGAGCGACAGTCAAAACATAACTCACAAACAATGAGATGCCTTACATGTACTCTCTTTTTGCAGATGCCTCTATCTTTATATGTTAACGTAGGACACTGTAAGCTGAAAGAAGCTAATGAATACAGAAGTGAGAGAGTCGTCATTTAAAGGAGGAGATTCAAGACCTGTAAAATCCCATTTGAAGAAAAGTGGTTAAGCCTATCAAAGAGTCTCCAGGACAGATCTGCAGAATTTACATGTGAACAGAGTCTGTCATCAGATCATTAAATGGATCTGATAACAACCAGACAATGTGATTCAAGTCGATTCAGCTCCAGACCTCTGATTCTAGATAAACACACATAAAGAGCATTCATACAGCTTTCTGGAGCACTTCAAAAAAGATGAAAAATCTTTCCGACACAGATCTTCACCCACGCTGTCTGCAAAGACAAAAACTAGTTTTCTGTTCTCTAGGGTTGCTCTGGATGGCAACATGTTTTGTTCCTGTGGTGTGAAATGATTCTACTTCCTTCACGTCATCGGTTATGGAAGTGTTTAATAATTTCATCACACAAAACGTTTATGAAAATGTGCGAAATTGAAATAAGATGAAAAGCTTCTTAAGAACACATGCGCTGAAACAAACCATTCCAGCCGTTATATCAAACACATGCAGAACTCTCACGTGACCTTCAGAAGCTTTAATCTCACATACACATTCAGCTAAAATAAATAGTAAATACAAAAGACTGATCACATCACATGACACGTCGACTTCCCTTTCACCTCACAGGACTCAAATGGGTCACAGCTACAACAACATTAACCATGTTAAACAAACGCGAGGGTGAGAAATCACATCAATGTGCCAATGCTGCTTTACTGTCTGCGCAAATACTCCGACAACAGCAGATATTTGACTTTTGATAATTGAATTAAAACCAGTGTTGTAATGTAAAATATACTTAAGTACAGTACTATTGGAAGTATCTGTACTTTACTTGAGTCTTTATATTTCTGCATATATATTTCTCTATTTGACTTTTTTTTCTCTATATAAACTGTATAGTTTACTCATTTCCCCTAAGCATGTTCATTACAACAAAATAAAAGCCTAGAAACAGAACTGAAATAGACAAGTCGGCAATCCAGTCACCATGACACTGCTGGACTAATCATTGGTTAAAGCTCAATGTGCAAGTGCTAAAAGGTGCTCTCCGTGATTCATTTCAACACAAGGTTTTAAAGTGCTGCTGCTTTTAAGATAAAAAGCATTTTTCAGTTTCAATGAATGATGAAATGACCGTGTTGTTACTGTGAGGGAAATGCATTGAAAGAAAGAAGTGAGGGCCAGGCAGATTTATTCTGATTTTGTTCCCAGTTGTTCTCTTAGAGGGGTTATATTGGGGCGGGAGGATCTATATTCTTGTTGTAAAGTAAAGTTATAAAGATGTGGTTTCTGAACTTGTATTTTGATAGTTTAGTAATTTGGCAACATGTTTTGCTTTTCAAGCAAATGCTTTTCGAAGTTGTACATTTCTAAGTATGCACCATTTTTGATCTTTAAGCTAAAAATAGACGTCTGCTTCAGCTTTACTTTAAAAATGTAAGTAGATTTCATTTAAACAGTACATTTGATACTTAGGTACAGTATTTATCTGTTACTTTAAGACTTTTACTCGAGTCATAAAAGGTTAATTTCACGTCTACCAAAGTCATTTTCTGGCGAGATATTTGTACTTTAACTCAAGTGTTGCTTTAAGGTAATTTATACATCACTGATTAAAAGACACATCAAACTTTCAAATGCTAATAAATAACGATCACTCTATACAGACACCGCAGTACCTCTTCTTTAAGAAATTTCACATCAATCAGCAGAATCCGTTATACATACATTAACATATATAGTTTCATTTCTAAATTCTGATGTTCTGTGGCCACAAAAAATACCGAATGGAATCACACCCACACTATATAATCAATACATTATCAATAGTTTTAAGTTTCAACATCTACAGTTTAAACAACAAAATCAAGAATCAATCACAAACCTCAGAAAAGTGTATTCATTGATAACATATCATTTTACACTACTTATATGCGTTTTATGTTTCAACTTCACTGAAAGAATTGAGCTCTTTTATGTTCTCTGTTTAGAAGCATTGTGTGTGTGTGTGTGTGTGGTAACTTGTGTAAACCCTACAGTGTGAAGACCAAATATCCCCATATAGAAAGTAATAGCAGTTTTTTATCATGTGGGGACATTTTTTGGCTCTCATGAGGAAAAACGACTTTTTACTTGAAATGTAAAAACGCAGATTATTTATGTGATGGTTGTATTTAGGGTTGGTGAATAGAATATACAGTTTGTAGAGTATAGAAGTTATTATTTCTATGAAAAGTTCCCATAAAACAACGCAACATGTGTGCTCACCTCTCTGTTGGCCCTCCACACACATCAGTGTCGTGCACATAAGCGCGAGCACCCGCATCATCATCATCATCATCCTCGTCTTCATCAGTCACTCCAGAATAACTGATAAACTTACAGTATTAAACTCTACCGCTGAAATGAACAGAGTTTTGCATGAAATCCCATTGGCTGTTCTTCTGTGCCTCTCTCATTCAAACTTTACTCTCTATCATTCAGTGCAGCTACAGGGTATCCCACCGTGACGGGAATGAACCATGTGTTCAGTTTGAGGGGGACGACGGCGGGGGGCTCTGGAACGTACCAATGGTCGCTAAAATGGTTTACCCCTTCCACAGGGTAAAGTATTCATGTTTTGTATGCTGTTCCTTATCCGTGACGTGTTTTATTCCTATGGAAAGCATTATCATTATTGATCATATGTAATATTGTTTTACTTGTAGTATTTTGGCGCGAACTCCCAGCGCATGCATGGTGTGACCTGCGCGTGACAGATGTGCGGTTCCTGACAGAAGTGTTACCAGCACATATCATTTAAACAACACACGCGTCGAGAGACCACGTTAACATACATTACGGAGTTGACATCCACATGATAATAGGGTCATTTACAAGAAACAGACATTTAAAGGTAACAAAGCACATAAACTGCGTAATGGTCTGTATTATTATTATTATTATTTTGTGCACCCGTCAATCGTCGTCGATCGTGACAGATTTAAGTAACGTGTGTCGTCTACTACAGTGTTCATGTTAAGTTGCTATAGTCTATTCTTAAGCTTTCGCTTAGTGTGCGTAAACACTGCTGCATCACATCGAATTTACCTGAGACAGAAACTGAAAAAAACGGAAGGGATGAGGAGTTTATCATGTTTGACCGTTTTGACCATACACTTTTGTTTTGCCCACTACTTTTGGTGCGCATTCCTTTCCAGCAGCAGCACGCAGCACACAGCAACGCGCACGCGCTTAGAACACTCCACAGCTCACGTGCGAAACAGCGCCGACTTGTGTTGTGTTGAAGCGTTTTGTAGACTGATGTGGACGTGCGGTTAAAACTTTACATCGAGGGGGTCAAACTACGATGTATGTAAGATCTATAAAATATGCGCACATGTATTTGTTTACTTTAAAGTGACTTACACACAGTGCATTCAAGCATTTTATCAGTATAATATAAAGCTGCTGACGCAATGATCTCTAGCATATGACGAGTCTCAAGGGTGCTGTCTTTTCCTCATTTCACTATATTTGGATGTATTCCTTTATCTGATTTTACTTTAAACTATTATAACATTTGTTTGTTATCTTGCCAAGAATTTAGTTAGTAATTTCCGGAAATGCGACACTGAGTTCTAGATATTTTATTGTTTTTTTTTGCAGTATTAATAAGGGCTTTCGGGGAAGTGAAACAGCTGTTTGTTCGAGCTTTGCTGCCATCTACTGGAGACCAACCTGAAATGCAGGGGGTTGAATCACAGTTCTTATTAACAGTCATTCAAATGATCAGTGTGTTTCAGTAATATAATAACTCATACCTGTGTGTATTTACACAATTAGGTAGACTTTCGTATCTTTTGTTACCAATACTGGACTCTCACACGAGTGAGCAGTGACATCAGCTCTCCAGCAGGGGGCAGTAAAGGGCTTGTAAACTCACTGCAGTCTGTCTGGACTGGAGCACTCTTCTCCTTTTACGTTCTGCTTTTGTCTTGCTGACAAAATACTGAAGCTACTGCAGTTATTATTACTATAAGAATAAGAGGGAGTTTATTATCTTTCATTACATGAACAACAGTTACTGATATTTTAACCAGGCTTCGTTTGTAGTAGTGATGTGAGGAGATGTAAAGCTGGGCTGGCTTTATATTTTGATAGTTGTTGTTATGAAGAGAAGGTCAGGTTAGTCTGGTTTGTAAGTTAACTGTACTTATACAGTCCTGAAATAATTACTGCTTGACTGCAGACGGGTGAACTGTGCTGATGATGAATGCTTCATTATGAGGATGGGACACATATCTATCACTATTTATAATATAATACATGCCTGGTTTTAGGGCTGCGATTAATGGAAAATTAATCGAAATCGTCAATTTTGGCCTTCAACAATAACAAAAACAAAAAAGAATCGAGGTAAAACTATTATTGTGCCGGATTCTATTTTGCAAGGATCCTCTCTTTTCTTGTGTTATAAAACCACAGCGCACAGCTTTCATTTACAGTGGGTTCAGCTGTGCTGTTTCCTTACATTTATTTTTCAGTTAAATTCACAGTTTAAAAGTCAGTTTTTTTCTTTTTATGTTGTTTCAAAACTTAGTGAGGAATGGTGTTAAATAATCGAGATCTCAATATTGGCCAATATAATTGTGATTATGATTTTTGTCATAATCGAGCAGCCCTACCCGGTTTCACAGACAAGGCTTGAGACTAGTCCCAGAGTAAAATACAAGTTTGAGCTGTCTTGACTGAAAAGACTACTTGTGGACGTCTCTATTTGAACTCTGAGCATACGTGATTCCCACGTGAACTCTGGTGGGGTGGGTGCAGATGTAACCGATTCTACTCGCCCCACTCCAAGTGGGCCTCGAACCGGGTCGGTCTGGCACTAACAACGAGGCTAAAAACCACGACCTGTATGTCGCTAGAGCACCTCTTGAGGTCGGGGAGTCAGCTCTTCATTAGCTGGCCTCCGTTACACAGATACCTCGAGCACCGCTCTATATGCCCGTGTGCTTCAGGCTGATTCCGCTGGTGTTGTGTCTTACTGCTTTACCACAGTCCCATTTCACAAACATTATAAATTACATCTTTCCACTATGTAATAGTGTCCTCCTCAAACATCTATCATTCTCCTCTGGTTGATTTCTCTCATTTCATCATACCTCATTCAGGTAGAGTTTATCATCCGCATAGCAGTGGTAGGAAAAGCCATGTTTCCCAATGACAGAACCTAGGGACATCAGTGTCATTGAAAAGAGCAATGGTCTAAGCACTGAGCCCTGAGGTACCCCTATATTGAGATGTTGGGACTCAGAGACCTCACCTCTCCAGGATACTCTAAATGACCTTCCTGAGAGACTTGAACCATTTTAACACCATACCAGAGACACCCATAGCCTTGAGGGTCGACAGGAGGATGTGGTGGTTAACGGTGTCAGGCGGAAGATAGATCCAGTAGGATGAGTACAGATGAGTTAGAGTCTCAGAGTCTTTTGCCAGTCTCAGGGCTTCCATGACAGAGAGCAGCGCAGCCTCAGTGGAATGACCGATCTTAAAATCAGACTGGTTGCTGTCCAGGAGGTTGTTCTGGGTGAGAAACTATGAGAGCTGGTTACATACAACACGCTCAAGAGTTTTAGCAATGAAGGGGAGGAGAGAGACTGGTCTGTAGTTATCTAACAGTGCAGGATTAAGAGTGGGTTCTTCAGTAGTGGGGTAATACGGGGCTCTTTGAAGACTGCGGGAAATGTACCAGTGGTGAGAGACGAGCTGAGTATGGGTCAGAGCAGGAGCAACCGCTGGAGAGATGGCCTGGAGGAGATGAGTAGGGATGGGATCTAGTGGGCAGGTAGTTGGTGGTTAGACGACATGACCTTGTAAACGTCATCTTCAGATAAGAGAGAGAAAGAGGGGAGTTAGAATGTGTCGGTGGCGCTGTTAGTATTCAACAGAGAGAGAGCTGTTCAGAGGGAGGGAGGGTGGCGGAGACCGCAGAGGATAAGCGGGCAGCAGAGAGATTTCTTAGGCTGCGCCGGAATGTTTCCAGTGGTGAAGCATGTGTAGTGTCTGGAGAAGTTCAAGAGTAATGAGGGAATGTTGAGACGTGTGCAGCGGGGTGACCTGAGAGTGATGGGTGGAGTAGCGTGTGTAGATAAGATCAAGTTGATTACCAGACTTATGGGTCGCTGAAGTGGGGACTCGCTTGAGGTCAAACGACGCAGTCAGGTTGTTGAAGTCTGCGGCCTGTGTTTTTTCAAGGTGGATGTTGAAGTCTCCAGTACCACCAGCGGAGTACCATCCACAGGGAAGGATGACAGAAGCGTATCCAACTCCTCCAAGAGATGTTCAAGCTCACCTGGGGGATAGATAACTACAACATGAGTTTTGACAGGGTGGATGACAGTAACAGCATGTGACTCATAGGAGATGTTGTCACATGAGGGTGCTAGCTGTTTCTTCGCGACCCTTGAGGTCAACACAACGTACCTGTGTGTCTGTAATCATGTTTGAATATAAGTTTAGTATGTCTGTGAGCTTTAAATATTCAGAGTTTATTTATGTTGGTTGGCTCGGGTTTACAGCTAAGTGAAGTCTGTGGGTTCAAAGGTCAATTACGACGGAACAAATTAATCCAGTGTATGATTTTTATCAGATCGTGAACACAGTAACTGTGCTCAGACTTTACTATTACTTGCCTGTAGCTCAGTGTTTATAGAATGACGCTAGCAATGCCAAGGACATGTGTTCGATCCCAGGATTGCTCATAATTATTTACACTGTTAAAGTGGAGGTAATATGCTATGTCATGCATTCTGACTTCTTTACACTAGCCGGATTTCCATTACCCTTCAAATTGAAAAAGCGCATTGAAAATACGTCAATTTAGCAAAAACTCCCATGTATCGCAAAAAAGTTAACACGCTCGCATGAGTTTTTTCTGTAGGCAATACGATAAAGGCATTTCGCAAAACTTCCATGGAAACACTTTTTGTCGTATTTAGCCACATGTGTTTTGGCAGAACATTTGGAAAGAAGGAATTCACATGAAGTACAGTATGGAGATTTATTAGGAACAGTGAGGTCATATGAACGTTTATAAGGAAATATAGACATTTCTCTTCACTCTTTCATCACAGTAGGTGGCACTATGCACTAAAGTTTGTTTGCAACCTGCCAGAAAATGTAGAAGAAGAAGTACGGCCAGAATGACTTATCCAGAAGAATCAAAATACACTTTGATCGCATAACATCATTTAATGGAAACACAGTCATTCCGTAACATGAAGAAAACATCGCTTACATTTGTGCAAATCTGTAATGGAAACCTGGCTACTGTAACACACACACTCTCTCTCTCTCTGTCCCAGTTTCAAGGTCAAAGGTCAAACAGTGACGAGGATATTCTGAACACTCAAGAGGGTCTTAAAAGAGCAGGTCAGATTCTGCACTGGTTTATTATTAGTTAGTTTTCTGGTTAATGGATTCAGCCGTGATCTTTTGTTGTGTTCTTTCATGTTCCCTGTTAGATTAACAGTGTACTTTTAAAAAATGTGTTTTCATCTTTGTCTTGTTTGGAGCTGTTGGTAAGCTGTTGTTGAAAGGGCTGTGGAAAATAAATGTAGCTGATTAGAATTATGTGTTAATGTAAGAATTAAGGGAAGTCCACTTTAAGATATTTAAAATCTCTGTTTAGCCTGATGAAGACCAAATGATTCATTTGACTTTAGACTGTCTGTAGCTTTACACAGTTTATACTGATGCCAGCTGAAATGACTAAACCTAAATGAACTAAACCGGTTTTAATGTTGACAATAGAGTTCAGGTGTTGAGAGTTTTTGGCTTGAAAAGAATCGACATACATACATTACTGTGAAGCATTGATTCTCTTGAGAATTTCTGTTCGGGGTGGAATGTCACAGATTTCAGATTATTTGGCAACGGGACACGAGATTCACGGCCAAGATCCAGATGGCCCACAAATGCCACTTGATATTGAACCTCATACAAACACCATTTATAACCTTTTAATCCACATCTCTGGTTATTTAATACAGCAAGAAAGTTACAGCGTTCAACTGAAGGTCTAAATGACATTTAAAGATTGGTTTAATGAGTTTGTTTATAGTTTGTTTTCGTGTATGAAATGAAGCTCAGCAGAGAAACTGATTTGCTAACAGCTTTCCTGTAGCTCAGTGGTTAGAGCGTGTCATGGGTTCGATCCCAGGGATTGCACATACTTTGAATATAAAATGTACAGTACAATGCAATGTAAGTCGCTTTGGATAAAAGAGTCAGCCAAATGTAATGCATAATGTCAGCGTAAATGTGAATGTAAAGCGCTCAAGTCAGCAGGTCAATGAACTTGATCCATAAATACATGATGAGTTGAGTCAGGATGTGAATGTTTGCACTGTTGGCCCTGATAAAGTTCATTCTGTTAAAACATGTTAATCATATTCTGCTTTATTTTGGGTGAACAGTGAAGGGAGGGGGGGAGGTTACAGCACCATCAGATTTCACCTCGTCCTCCATCCGGGGCACTTATCACACTTAAATGACAGGAGCAACTGCAGGGCCGGTTGTTAAGTGTTGCCACAGTAATGTTGTTTGACACGCGATATGTTTCCAATCGTCTCTCAGAACTTCCAGCGTCAGCACGCTTCCTCACGCACAAGTGTTTTTTAGATCTCTTCCAGGCAGATCACTCGATGATTCGTTGCCCTTGGAGGACATCAGGAGAAGTCATGTGGATATAAAGGAAGCTTGATCTTGATGATAAGAAGAATCTGGGAAAGAGAGCAGAAATGGGTGGAACGCAGTCAAAGAATCTGACGGACGAGGAGGCAGTGACATCGGGAAGAAAGAGCGCAGGTCAGGATGAAAATCTTCCGACGGTGGAACGGATCAGAAAACACACAGTCACACACTTCGGCTTCAGGGTGCTCATCTTGGCTCGCCGCGGCATGCTGGAACTTCCGGAGGAATTATGGGAGCTGACAGAACTGCAGAAGCTCAACCTGTCGCTCAACCTCCTGCGCTCCATCCCGTCGTCTCTGGGTGTGCTGCAGAATCTGGTGGTGTTGAATCTCTGGGGGAATCAGTTGACCAGCTTGCCTCCTGAAATCGGCCGCCTCAGGAACTTGAAGGTTCTGTTTGCGTACCGCAACCGTCTGAGCGACGTTCCCGAAGAACTGGGCAGCTGCACCAAACTGGAGGTGTTGAGTTTGGCCAACAACCAGCTGACGGGACTCCCGGCGTCTCTGTCGGCCCTCAGCGGACTGAAGAAACTCAACCTGAGTCACAATCATATAACACACATCCCGGGGTGCGTCTACACCATGAAGAACCTGGTGTTTCTGCAGCTGGCCTGCAACAAACTGGAAAACATCGCAGATCAGATCCAGGCTCTCGTTGATTTAAAAATCCTCATCGTGGAGGGAAACTGCATCCACTCGCTTCCCAAGATGATCTGCTGTCTGACCAAGCTGGAGCTGTTGAATGTGGATTTCAATGATATTCAGAACGTTCCTGCAGAGATGCACCGCCTCACAGGTCTGGAGAGGTTAGCATGCCACCCGCTGGATAAAGGTCTTCACATCATGCACAATCCTCTCCTCAAGCCCATTAAAGATGTTCTGGAAGGAGGTCTGCAGGCGCTCTACAACTATCTTAAGGCTCCGTGATACATTGCACGTCTTGAAAGAACCCTGAGGGATTGTTTACTGTCTGCCTCTGAGAGATGCGGCTTTGATTCTGAACCTCACGTAGACACTGTATCGGAATGGTATTTATTTATTTCGACTAACCACAGTTCACGTGTCTGTAGAATCTGTGGGATGACAGAACATTTGATAGCATGTCATATAAAGCCATTAGAACATGAATACTAACAAAATATAACCAACAGGACTCGATGAAGAGGATTTTACATTTATTTAGTCAAGGGATTCAAACTGTTGTGAGACAAGCAATGAAGTGATTCATCATATGGAGGAAAGTAAATCAGAAAGTGTTGTACAGAGTTACAAACATTTAGCCATTTCAAGAAAGGATCAACTAATGTCGAAAAAAATTGCTTGACGCACAAAAAAGTCAACAGTTGACATACGGACAGGGCCGGTGCAGAGCAGGCAGTCGGCACGGGCCTCAGGCTCCATAACTGTGATGTGTCTCCAACTTCAACGCACATGACGTCAAGCCACTGCAAGAGTGTTTCGAGAGCATATACGCAGCAGTCTACTTGAGTCTTGGCTGTGCACACCTGTCCTCACATGCAGCGTGACGCATGTCCCCCCAAATCTCTTTTACGGTCATCGGCGTTGTTTGTCATCACAAAAGATTCTTATTTTTACGCGTTCTATCGATATACTATCGATTTCTCACTCGAAGTGCGCGCACATGCAGACGCTAGTTCTCATACAGCTCAAGGCTACAAGCAAGTTCATTATCCCTAACGTAGGCCTATAGACTAAAAACCTGCTGTTTTTTGTCGTCGATGTTAGATACAAAATCATGAACTGCTCTTGACTAAAGAAGTTTTGTTTCTTTCTTTTAAGTCAGTGTGTTTATTTAATTCATACAGGGAAGAAGCAGTGTTTCATTTCTACATTATACAGTTTCTTTGTAAAATAACCCACTCTACCTGAGAATAAGATTTTGTCAACCCCTACTTTGGCCTAAATAGTCTGTCATTTTTTCTTTCTTTTGAAGTGGAACACACCTACAGTGTCCCAATACACTTGTCCACCAGGCAAGACAGGCAGCAAACACTAAAGTTATAGCCCATCGGTCCGGTCTCTGAATGTAGGCTATAAAGAGAATAAACACTTTCTGCTTCTGCTAAATATATACTCATCCAAAAGAGTGGAAAAGTGATGGCTGTGTTACTGTAAAATTGTTGCAAACAATTACTGAAAAAATAAATCCCTGCTGCCCTAAAATTTTATTTTGAAATTGAAACAGACTATTCAATAATATCATGAACTTGTCAAAATTACAGTTGTTACAATTTTTCATTTCTTCTTAAAGGTGGAGGGGATGGGGGGCTGTGAGGGGCCTCCTAAATACATTTTGCCTAGGACCTCCAAATGTTTAGAACCGGCCCTGCATACAGATAAGAGTTTAGAGCTGTCAGTCTGTACAGACAGCAGCTTATTTGTCAGATCATTTGGTCTTGAGGAATTTGAAGAGAACCGTTTGAGATCTCTGAGTTTTGACAGCAGAAGTTCAGAAGTTTGTTGTTTATAGGACCATCATCATGTGAAGAGCTTTTTATCGTATCTGCATAACTACAACTAGAAACTAGAAACACTGTGTTTAAGGATGGAGCTCTTCAGTGGTTGTGAGTGAAGTGCTCATGTAGAGTTGTGTCTTTAGAAACAAAGAGGAGAAGTGAGTTTAAACCTGAGTGTCAGACAGTGAATGTGTTGAGAGGGTCAGAGGTCACACATATGAAAGTCTTCACCTAGAGATTTGAGAGCGTGTTCAGCACTTTACCACATGAACAAAACATCAGATTCAAAAGGTCCTTTTAGAAAACACTTTAACCCGACACACACAGAGAGAGAGAGAGATACAGGTCAGTGTTCAGTCTTAAAAAGGAACCACTTTCATGTCTTTACTTAACACTTCAAAAGACATAATTTATACAAATTGAACAGTATGTTGTTTGAACTTAAATGACATCCATGTGTCGACAGCATCTTTTTTTATAAAAACATTTTATTTATACATTTAACACTACATTTTAAAACATACACAGTGTAGTCTTCGTGATGTTGTATTTTCTCATAAGATGTTAAAGAACCTTATAATTCATCACATTAACTTTAGTTAGTTCAACAGTAAAACAGGGAGAAGGATTTGGTTTTGGAAAGAGATGAAAAAGAAATGACAGTCTGAAGAAGAACTGATGTTGAGGATTGTTTCATGATGAGATGAGATGTCTTTTAATCTTGATGTTGCTGTTTAGTGTTTGCACTGTTGTTGTATTTTACAGCATGAAGATCTTTCTCCTATGACTGTGTGAGAAGTGTAGTCCTTGTTACTCTAGCGCCCCCTGTCACCACACACCTGAAAGTACATGTTTGCAATTGAAAGGGTGACCATACCATACGTGCCATTTTTCCCGGACACGTCCAGGCAGGATTACTGGTGTTTCCTCCGGAGGTCTCATTTGTCACATCCAGGTTTATGATTTCAGGGTTTATTTCAGAAAAGCAAACGTTATAGTTCAAAGTAGAAATGAAACTACAATGATTATAAGTCTTAAGAGAATTTGTTTATTTGATAATGTTTTTTAACTGAAGTGTGAGAACCTCCGGAGGACGCAGCCGTAATCCTGGCCAGCACCATAGACTGTATAACGGATGGTCAGGGTCATCCCTTTCTCATTTAGTTAAATCATATTTTGTCTTTGTCTTGTTTTCCTTAAAATAACAAAATAAAAATGGTCTTAGCCAAAGTAAGAAGAAATGAAACATGCATGTGGTTCAGATAATGTGTGTGTTTTTTTCTTTCTCTTGTCTGTTGTGTGACGTTAAGCACAAAATCCTGTTTGTAGGCTGTAAAGTGCTCTGTCAGCTTTCTCTTATAATATCTCAAGAGGGAATTAAGCTTCTGCTGTGTAAATCCTCACTGTAAAACAAGATTTACATTAAGTGCCGCAGATGAAGTTTGTTTGAGTCACACATGCTAAAAGGGCCAATTACTTACAATCTACCCTTTAAATGGAAATGTATTTATATTTTAGCATCTATATCGGTTTATATTGTGTTTATATCCCAACATGCATAGCGGTATGAACAAATGACAGAGATTGTGTGGTTTTACTGCTGAAGCCTGTATTTATTTGTATTTATCTAGTTTTGTTCATTTAGTCTTGGTTATTTGTTGTGTGGCGATGTTTACAGGTCTGTACTGTATAAGGTTGGCATTTAGGAGACACTTTTACCAAAGCAACAAAATTGAGGAAATCAACGAAACAATTCATCCTAAAACGTTTTTTCTTCAGCGTCTCTGAGAATCAGATGATGGCAAATAAACGACCTTGTGTATTTGACTGAAATGATTGACTGATAGACAGAGCTGAAGTTGTAGAGTTGAGTTCTCTGCATGACGTTACATCGGTTGTTTTTAAACCTATCTTTATGGTTTCTCTGAAACAGACAGACATGTGTCTTTATGATAGCTGATTGTGTTGGTTCGTTCTTATTAAAGGTCAATGTTTTCACATCCCTCAGGATAAACACCACTTCTGAGAATCTCATTAAGAACACTTAAAGATCATTAGTAAATGTCCTGAAAAGAGAAATCAAATTGAAATGCTAATGCGATGGCCTCTGACGGGACATTTATTTGAACACGTTGAACTTTTGCTGATGTGACTGATCTGCCTTTCCAAAAACCATTCACATGAAGCTCCAAAATCCAGCCAATGAAACCTTGTGGAATAAATGACATCATTAGCATCATATTGATTTATTTCTTTGGATGTGTGGATGTGAGATTAGGCATGACAGTAGTGTATGATGAAGTGATGAAGGCAGCGCTGTGAAACACATGTTTCAGTCATCCATGAGCTCACAGCCTGAAGCTATAAAAACATCTCGCTCGTCACTCAAAGCCCTCCTCCATAATACTGGACCACCTGATTCTCACATATTCAAAGACTAGGATCTGTTTTAAAATAGAGATGACAATTTACAGCAATGGAGGATAGAAAATCGTTTCCTTTAGATCTTGTCATGTGACTTCTGTTTCACAGGTGTTTCTCCTGGAACAAGACCACAGTCATGTGCTCCAGAGTCTGTGCTCAGATCTGCCAAGAGACCAAAATCTGATCAAAGGTTTGACATGTCATGTGAGATGTTTCAAATGTAAGCGTTCTCATTTCCGTAGAGCTGTACTATACATATTGACACGAATGACTCAATCACATGCCTGTTATATTTCTAAACAGAAGTCTTTTGGAAACATGCGGCTTTATTCTGCTCCCGTCTTCTCTTCCCTTCGGTCCGGAGCAGACGGATGTTTTGGGACGGTCCACCTCATGAATGCACCTCACACAGCAGGCGTGCTCAAACCCGTCCGGCGTGTCAGGGGAATTCAGGCCCACCGGTGAGAATCGAACACATCACAACCTCAAACCTCACGTGTAAACAAAAGCTTCAAGCCTGGACACATTCTGCCGCAGCGCTCCGCGTCCTTCTCTTATCGGGTCGACCCGCTCAAGGTGAGCCGGACAAACTGTGGAGTTATTGTGTTTGCATGAAAGCGCATTCTGCCGCAGAGGAGCGCCGTCCATCAAACTGCTGTGTAACCGCGGTAACCGATATGCTGCTTGTTGCATCCATTACACTTTTTACCTATGAATGTGTTTTTACACCGTGTGAGCGTATGGAAAACTGTGAAATCTGCTCGGGCAGTGACAGTTTTACAAACGACGCGTGCACAGAACTGAATGTGTGTGTGTGTAGATAACAGTGACCTTCAGCCGCCCTATAATGGACCGCTCTTGAGAAAGATTCTGGACCTGTGCCTTTCAGCTGTTTGTTTGTGTGAATCAGTGACCCTCTCTCGGGTTATTGCCTCCAGAAGGGGCAGTTATCTGAAGGAACGAGATCCTCTTGGCTCGCTCCAATTTCATTTTGCTTTTCTCCTTCATCCTGGATGCTGATTAAACTACTTTGTCTTTGTCAGCCTCATTGTGGATGTTGGATGCGGTGGGATCTGCTTGCCTTTGTCCCTCACTGCAGCAGCTCCATACGTGTTGAAGTCAAGCGTGTCTTTTCTGTGCCATCTAATGTGAGGCAAAAATAATGATGAGTGTCTTCAAACAGGTTCAGCTGTGACCCGCCCTCATATTCAATTGGCTGGATAAGCAGGTAGCTCCGCCCTAAAGAAACAGATGAAGAGTTTAGAAGCATTGGCAGTGTTTCCACTCTTCAGAGAGTCAACCTGTAAACATGAGATGTGAGAAACACATACAACCATCATCCCTTTAACTCTAAGGTTGTTTGATTTAAACGTCTCTAATAAACAAACAGACAACACAAGACTGAAAAATATCAAGTGACTCTTGTACTCGTGCTCATATTCATGTTTGTTTGTTTTGTTGTCGTGTCAGTGTCAGTGTCAGAAAGGGATGCATGTGTTTAGAGGATAGATCTGTTATGGATCTCAAGCCCATTGTCCATAACAATATCTGTAGGACCCTCTAGATACACTCATGGACAAAATCTTATGACCGGGGAAACATTACAAGTATTCGCATTTCTCGCTGGTGGATCGTAACCAGGATGTAAGAACTGCTTCAAAATGCCAAAACAAGAAACAGGAGCAAGAGACAAAAAAAAGAGAGTAGGCAATTTATTGAAAACTTCATTTAAACTGGAGAATAACGCCACTCTTTTGGACCATCCTGCATGTTCCCCTGATCCAAAATCCCATTGAGAACGTTTGGCAAGGGATGTTTAAAAAAACGGACGTCATTTCCAGACTGTGGATGCCATTCGTGAAGCCATCTTCACCACATGGAGCAATGTTGCCACCAGCCAAACCGTCGCATCAAGCATGCCGAAACAAGTGTCAACAAGAACGCTGGGGCTCCTCACTACTCGTAAAAAAAAACCTACTCGCTTTTTTTTGTCTCTTGCTCCTGTTTCTTGTTTTGGCATTTTGAAGCGGTTCTTACATCCTGGTTACGATCCACCAGCGAGAAATGTGAATACTTGTAATGTTCCCCCGGTCATAAGATTCTGTTCAGGAATGTATCTCAAAAGATGTATTTTCAATAGAAGTTTAACTGTAAACACAAAGGATTGTCAGTTGTTTTAGCTTATTTTTTTGGGGGTGGGGTGTATCAAAGAGCTCTCATCCCTATCAAACATCCCGTGGTCATGGTGATGGATGGGTATTTTGTCAGCTTTTAGAAGTGGGTACCGTAGATGGCTTTAAAGCTAACACACATGAACTATTTGACACCATGAATGAAAGCGTGACGCTGTCGATGCTGCTGCCCTCTAGTGCTGGATCTTTCAGTTTATAAAGTGTACTTTTAAGTGTGCAACTTGCACGGGTAGTTTACTAGTTTAATACTTGTTTTGTGTATGAAACTAGAAACTACACTTTGAAGTATACTCTCTGTACAGCAGACTAATAGTTTAGTGTCTACTAATGTGCTATAGTATACTTCTTTTAAAGCTTAACCTGTTGAATAAATGAATTTCCTTTTGTAAGGGAGTTTTATGGCATTACTTCATTTCAATGACAATTCATCTAGAAGATGTATATCAAACACTGTATAACATATTGAACCATGTACTTGTGGTCTGAAGACAGGCATTCTCAGTGTAGATGTAGAGGGGTCCATAAGCACATCTGATCCCTGTTCGTGTTGATGTCAGATTGTTGAAAACCGTGACCATGAGCGAGTTTTGTTCCACCAGTGAATATGAGCAAAGCTTTATAAATGATTCTCTGAGAGCCTCTGCGCTGTTTGTTCTTTTGATTGACATGACATTAAAATCAATAAAATATCTCCAACTGATGGGATGAAAAGATTTGGCTGTTATCTATGTAGCGGAGGACTGAGGTGAAGCACACAGCCCCTTTTTAATATGTTATATGTTTGAACATGGACACTGTATTCAAACAACATCTATAATGTTGAAAGATGAATGACATAACACGGGTGATTATTGAAATGAATCAATGTCTTTTATTTTCTGTGCTTTTACAGCAGCTCGATGTGACTATTCCATTTCCAGATGAACACATGAGATGTTGTGATGTGCTCTACAGCCTTGAGCAGTTTCAAGTGTTGTGAAAGACGATTTAAATCAATAACATCCAGCAAACTGAAGAACGCTCGGATAAAACATGATGATGATGATGTGACCACAGATGTTTGGGATGTGTGTCCAGTGACCTTCTCTCTCACGTTTCCTGCAGGTATCATGTCAGAGTTGATGTGGAACATGGAGAAGATCTGCGTGTCTCCCCCGCAGTGAAGAGATACACCAGTGAATGTCACAGACACACACAGGTGCTTCTCTTTCTTTTACAAAGGTTATGATCCAGTATTTAAAAAGCATCTTTTACTGTTTTCACGGGTTTCATTCTTATACAAAACAATCTCAAAATAAATGAAACACTAGGCTGCGTCCTTGTGTCCTCCAGAGGTGTCATCCTCTAAGGATGCGGTGTACGGAGGATGCTCAAGTTAGAATTAAACGAGACGTCCTTCGTAGGACATACTGGCAGAGAAGGAAACAGAAAGTACCATGTTGCTATGACAACACATTGCACTCGCACACCTGTCAAACTAATTAAGATGTTTCCACATGATTAAAGAGGTTAAAAGTTGCTTACTTTCTACCCTAAACAATGCCAAAAGAGTTAAACAAATATACAAAAATGTGTCTTACTGTTTCATAACGTTTAAAAATCACTAAACACTTGTAAACCTATATTTAAAACATATGCCTGCTAAGACTCAAAAACGTGACACAAATAGTAAACTGTTGACATTTAAACACCACATACTGTATTTGATTGAATGTGCAGCTGTTGGCGCTTATTCAAATAACAGACGTTGGCCGACGCAAAGAATTGTGGGTTATCTCTAGCAATGAAGGATACAGCTCACGTGTCCTCTGAATTCTGGTGAAGTAGGTCGCATTGGAAGGGTGCGTTCGGAGTGTCCTGCCTGCTTTTATGAACGAGACCACCTCGATGACGCAGCAGCCTTCAAACGAGTCCTCCGGAGGACGCAGCCTTCTGAAACGAGACACAGCCACTGTGTTCAGTTTGATCAGTTATTGATGTTTTGTATATCCTCTCTGCACTCCTCAAAAGAAAGCTGCTTAAAAGGTTGTTCACAGCGATGCCATAGAAAAAACAGTTTTGGTTCCACAAAGAATCATTCAGTCAAAGGATCTTTAAAGAACCAGCTCTTTCTTACTTTCTATAATCCGAAGAAGCTTTTTTCACCACAAGAACAAAAAGGGATCCTCTATGGCATCCAAGCACCTGATGGAACCTGTGTGGTTTTTGCCTACAGCTCATGTGTTTGTGTCGTGTGTGTTCTTTGACAATCTTGCCTAAATTCTATTCAAAGCTGCCACCATGACACAAAACGCATAATGTATTTGAATAAAAAGCAAAGAGTCAGACATCACAGTTTAGACCACTGCTGTAGACAATGTGTTTTGAAACGTGTGTCTGTTTTTGAAACATTGACTCTGTACAGTACTTTACAGTCTTTACTCAAATCAGGGAGGTTTGCACACTTTTGTAAATGTGTTCTTTTGTGATCTCACAGGAATTCATATGGATCCACAGAAAACAGTTGAGCAGTTTGTTTGCTGTGGACATATAGAGACAGTATATACATTCATCTGTAGATTCCTACTGTGAGCTGAGGAAAGAGTTACACAATTACTAATGACCCCGCTGGACACACACATCATCTGCAGGTCACTGCCGCTGACATTCTGAAGTTTGCTGACTCTTTTGACCCTGTTAAATAAAGCTGCTGTAAGGTAAATGAAAGACAGCGGTCTGTCTCTGTTACATCATACCGCCGTCTGTTGATCTAATACACCGCTGGCTTTCAGACGGCAGTTTTTAAGACGTCTCTGCTCGAAACATCCTCACTAATGGCAACAAACAGATGTTTTAGAGGAATGGACTGAGGTTACATTTCTACCACCGTAACATCGCTGGGGTCTTGACATGAAGAATAAAGATGAAATTCAATTACTGCGGTGCCGTCCTCCCTGCCAGCATGTCAGCCTTCAATTGAATAAGCTTGTTTTCCAGAAAACTTTTTCAAATCGTGCTCAGAGACCCGTGCTTTCGGCGAACTGTTGATGGCTTTTCAGACCATATTTTTATGTCTTGTTTGTTTGGTTCACCTCAAGGTTTGGGTCTCAAGGATTATGTGTTAAAGCAGATGTTTGTTGCATTGCATGTGTACAGGAGCGGTGGCACTTAACAGCGACGGAATGTTCCATTCTCAGCGTAAAACTAAATATAGAGACATTTATGTGTTTTACTCAGTTGAGAAGAACCACAACAGACTGTTGGACACTCATAAAACATGACATGCTCAATAATAATCACTCTTCAGAGACAATAATGTGAATATAGAACAGACATTTTACTTCATTCCTTCCATAAGAATATAAGAAAGTGTCGCTGTGTGACAGGAGCGGAGAGGCTGGAAATGACATCAGCCACACAGAACTAAATCTCTGAGACGAAGACCAGGGAATAACCAAACGCTGACCAGTGTTACGCTTCTAATACAGCAGCTCAACTGTTCATGATTGCATGTTTGGGTTCGTGTAGTTTAAGTGGTAGAGTGTTGTTAGGAAGGGTTCGATGCCCTATAGGACACACAAACTAAACACAATGGAAGGATTAATCACATTGTGAGTCACGTTGTATGAAATCTTGCAAATGTAATGAATGGCAGAAGTGTTTCTGACAGACTGAACACTTTACATGTAAGCTGTTTCACAGACGGATTCTTACTCTGAGTTATTAACAAAACAGATTAAGCTTCACATATGAGACGCTTGTGGTCAACAGATGGCAAACATGCAACTCAGCAACTTAAACAAATACACACTACACTAATACCTCCTGATGAAGTCATTCAAGATTATATTTCTGCAATGTTAACACAAATATTCTATAGAGTAAAACGTCTGTCTGGATTCAGACTTAGTCTGTGAGCACATGATGTGTTGGGTCACTCAGGCCCAGCCTCTGTTGATGCCCTAGGGAAGATTTTAGATTGTGCACCTACTATACAAAATAAAGTAAATAACTTCTTTAAAAGCAAAATTCATATTTATTTTAATATAACATGAATTGTGATCAACATAAATAGGAAGTAAATAATAAAACAAAAAATATTTGCAATAAAAATGTTTCTGATTAGTACTCATTGTTTGAAAATAATGCTGAAAATAAAACTTTCTCAATAATACTGCATTTGAAAATTAGAGCTCGTAAAACGAATATTTGATTATTATTTTTTATTAATAATTGACCTGTAGATAAAGGTCAATGAGAAAAGTATTTTTTAACATTTTGTAAAAGCTCTGCGCAAATGCTAGGGACACAAATAAAAGCTTTTTGTATTGTTTTGGATTTTCTTAAATCAATGGCATGGCCTATAGTCACAGTGCCAGTAAACACTTTGCATTTCACTTAGATGAAAGCAGTAAACAGCGCGCAGTGTCAGGATTACCAGTAAAGTGCTTCTAAATAAGCAAACTGCTCCGATTGGGATTTGAATGAGTTGTGATATGTAGCAGGCGCATTTACAATCTAACATAAGTAGGCTATTATTGACATTTCTTGAAGTCGTGGATGAAGTTTACCTGCTAAGACCACACTAGCTGGTCTCTCATGCATAATTAAAGCGACAAGATCTATCGTAGTTCATCATAATCGCGCCATGATGCAAGTTTCTGCGCTCTCGTCTGGCGCCCCTCTGGTCCTTTGCGCCCTTGGAAACCGCCTATGTGCCGCATGCCACGGGCCGGTCTGCTCAGCGCAGGGCATGAGTGCTGATGGTCTGCGGGGTTGTGATCCTGTAGGTGTCAGCCTGGAGCGGATCCTGACCGGTGCTGTGGCTCTGATAACCGACTTGTGTGCTAGAACAAAGAGAAGCAGATGAGTTACATGACAAAACCTGTTGAATACTACACCACTTCAATCTTTCTAACTGCTGACTGAAAATATCGAATAGTCGGTCACATTATAACAGCAGTCAGCTGCGACTACAAACGGACACTTTAAGTTTACTGCACGTGGAAAATTACAAATGACATTATATTTGTTTGCTACAGTGATTTCTAAAGATTTGTGCATGTACTGAAATAACTTGAGAAAATATTCCCTAGCGTAAAAAATGTGAACTATAGCCAAAGTCCAGGTAAAACAAATAAAATTAATCATTATTATATTAACGTTAAAAGCACAGAGCTAAACTTAACCTTTAACTTTAAAATATGTATATGCCACAGCGTATAAGTCAAAACACAATTAGTGTTGATCTGTGGGGCAAAATGTGCCACAAATGTAATACAAGTGAAGGTTACCCAGCGATTATATGCGCGCTCTCTCTCTCTCACACGCCCGCGCACGCACGCACAGAGTGTGAGGTCATCCACGGAGTGTGTTCATGTTCTGTTAGTGATCTCACACAAACCTGTTGGACTTATTCAAATCAACGCAACACACGATGTGAATGATTTAGGAGTGTTTCACTACCCCAAAGTGTGTTAAGTTTTTTTCCCCACGCGTGTTTTTATTATATGGATATTTCCCCTCGCGCGCATACCTGTACACGCGCACACAATCTGTATATGAAACACTGCGTTCGAGCTGATGTTCGGACGCGCTTTCAGAGACACGCGCACGCGTTTCTCAACGATCTAAAGTTCGGTTCCGTTCCGTTCCGCTCGCTCCTCCTCCGCCGAACCGCAGCGCCACTGCTCCGCTTCAGTCTCTCTCACCGAACCCAGTGAAAGGGCTGAAACTTCACCGGAGACCCTCCGCACGCGAGTGTACCGAACGCCCCTCGATCTTAGTGACGTCACGTCCTCCGGCGGCGGTCCTGAAGTCAGTTAAGACGGACGGACTCAGTTAAAGTAGTACTGAGACAGCGGCGTTAACGGCTCCGGCGCGTCACCGCTCAAACAAACGGGAATAATTTGGCTTTGGCGCGGAGCGCGAGAGGAGCGCGGGCGGCGTTCGCGAGACTCCTGCCATGGATCGAAGACTTTTGACGGCTTTTCTCTTCTCCGCCGTTAGTTTATTGATCTCGGCAGCGGCGGTCCAAGAATTTCAAGGTAAGTCCGTGTTGGTTACAGCTGAGGAGATTCGCGGAAAGTTCGTCCCTTTTTACGCGTCACAGGTTCGGTGAAGCTCGCCAGATTTTCTCCGCACTTACTCCAGCGTCTGGAACGCGGTACACAAACTTTACAAAGTTACTTAGATGACGGTATTTTACCGCGGAGGAGTCCGTTTGATGTCAGTGTTCTTCTGCATGGCGAGCCACAGCCCCAAACTTTTCCTCTTATCATCGTCCCTTCAGAGCGCCGAACAAATGGCAGTCGTTACATTTCTGTTTCGATTGCTGTAGTTCATATTAAATATAAATACTGTTCACAATATATACACGATGTGTGAGTTTAAATGGATTTTCTGTGTGAATGTTTCTTGTCTTTGGTCTGCAGCCAGATTTGAGCTGTTTTTTCTCATACAGCCGCTCAACTTTCAGACGTCACGCACTAAACGGTGCTGCTATAATGTTTTATGATACTATGGTAATAATACCATGTTTTTTGTACATGTTCTTAATTCATAGCATTTTTCCAAGTGAGTACAATGTAAATATTGTTGTACATGACGGTGGTAGCCAGCGTGAATCAGAACGGAATATATCCGTACCGCGATACGATAGTGTGTGTTAGTCAGGTCACATCCGAGCCGTTAGTTCCTGTAGTGATCGGTCTGTCTGGTGTCAGCTGTCAGTGACCCGTGTGTTTAAATGACAGAACAGGCTGAAATAAAGAGAGACATGTTTCTGAGCTCAATTTATCTCCACGCTTCTTATCATTTCTATGCAAAACAGTCAAACATCTTCACGTTATCTTAATCCCTGCTGAATGCTGTTGTGTCCGATGCTCTTGTTGAATGTCTTCTGTCGTGTAGAGTTTTATAGAGACGGAACAGAGTTCGTCGAGCCGTGTTTTCATCTTTATAACTTTTCTCCTCTTTGATTGTGAACACGTCTTATATTTGACATCTGTGAGTTTAATTGAAACACTGTGGATGTGTTTGAGGTGGTTTTCTAAACGCCTCTTAAAATGGGTTTTTCAATTAATGAGTTCAATTTTAATGTTCAAATGCATGTCGTTTTTACACTGAGAATAAGGTAAAACTGCTGCTTAACGGCGTGAGTCATTTGTAGTAGATTAAGATAACTTTAGGCTGATATATTTGTCATTGATTCTCAGTAAACTGAAGGCTTTTCTCGTTCAGATGTTGATGCTGTAGTTTAGACATGAGGATGTTTTGTGTCCTGATGGGGGCAGCAGCTCACACACATGCTGAAACCACATCAAACCTAGATGCTGTTTTTGTGCTGTATAATGGGCTGTTTTACTTCATGTATACAAACCAGGGCATGTACATTTAGTGATATATAATATAAACATATGTTTGCATTTTTCCGTTTGGGGGAGATTGACCAAATATGGCCATTTAGAGAGAAACTGCAGTCAGATGTTGTGTAGGTTAATAAGCACGTATTGGAAAAAAGAAAGAATTAAAAAAATGTGTGTTGTGGGGGGGTGGTCAGTATTGTGAGTATTGTGCCTGTTGACCGGTGCAGGGCATTATGGAGATTATTTTGACTGGTGACGCAGAGGATATCCTGAGCCGCACAACCTTTAACAGCCTCTTCCGTGGATTCTGTGCGGCGTTTGTTATTCCAGACACATTGTGTTTCATTCGTATTGTTCTTGTTTGACATGCATTCATCGTGATGGGCTTCACCTGCATTTGTTCTTCGCTTGATCCTCCTCCTGTGTGCCAGGGCTTACGGCTCTGTTCATCACTTTCCTTTCATTAGTACAAATCATATTCCTCGAGTCTTTCCAAGTCTCGTGGGAGTTTGAAACTAGATCTCCATTTTAAATCAGGAAGACCAATTATAAAATCTAAACCAACGTGCTTGTTTGAATTGTGATTGTGTGTTGTATTTTGAGGGTCGGCTCACTGCGCTTGGGAAAGCTTGCAGAAGCCGTACGGTCGCCTTTGAGAGGTCTGGATAGTTTACCAGTGTCTGCCGAAAGCGTTTTCTGCGCCCTTCTGCAGAATTCCAGTAGAGCCTTTTAGTATTTGTAGTGGCTGACCTCTGCAAACAGACTTCCTGTGCCCCTCTTACAGCAACACACACACACATATACCCTAATCAGGACTCCAGACTAAGATAAAGAAAACGTTTCAAGAGAAGCAATTGTCTTTTTTCAGTTGATGGTTTGTGAATCAGACATCATAGTCTGCGATGCTGTGTGTTCCTGCAGCAGGGAATATTTCTTCCGGGGTGTAATAATGTATCGTGATATGAAACACCACAACACACATTTTTTTGATGATCTTTCTATGTTGTCTGTTGAATCCTATTCTTTGAGCTGCCAACATGTAACATGCTTTCACTGATTTAACATGTTTTCTCTCAGCTTTCTTACATTTTTCTTTGTTAAAATTCAGTTTTATTTTTCATCGGCAGACCTATTCAATTTCTATTAATTTCCAAACTAAAGGTTCAATTAACCTTGTATGCTTCTTGTTCTTTTACAGAATAAAAAGTGTTCATGTTTTGGCAATAAATCTATTATTTAAAATACCATAATACTTTTATAATTGTGAACCCAGTATCGTGTTGACTATCATCACGTCCCTATTTTACATAAGGTCACATTTCTTATGTCATTCCGGAGCCCTGCACACGCACGCATAAATACACGTTGAGAAGCGTGCCGGCAGCACACATGCGCTGGTGATAGCGTGTTCACCCGCAGCTGTCACGGGTCTGGGCTGGTGTTCAGGTTTCTTGGTTAGTTGCTGAGTAAACAGCGCTGTTGTAATGAACGCAGCCTTCTCCTCCGTGGGCTACAAACAAGCATAAAAGCTAATGAATCAGCCGCTTTGGCCAGCAGAGACCCGCTGGGTAGCGTGAGGTGGACAGGTGGTCTGCCGGCAGAACGTAACCCACCATCACGCTTCATAAAAGAGTGTAAACCAGCGATCGCCGGGTGATTAAACTCTAATAAAATGACGTTTTTTCTGATGTTTAGCTAGATGACTGTGGGCCCGAGCGAGCTGAAAACAGAGCTAATTAATCCACAATGGGCCCACGCTGTCCCAATTTCAAAGGCTTTTTAAGTATCCAGGCTTTTTTGAAAGTCTCTGTTGTGTTTGTGCGAGCAGGTGAACGCATCCGCATGTGTTTGACCACAGGCAAATATCTCCATTACTGTCAACCTTCGTCTGCACAGTTTTAATGGCCCTCTTTTGAGTCATTAGCAATTCGCCGGGCCCAGTTTAACTTGACTGCAGCACTTTTCAATGTTTTCCTGACCCGATTATGATGGGGGCTATTGTTTCTTGAAGGGTAGAAGCGGTCCCAGCAGTCGCATTTCACATTCCCAGGTTTTTTGACAGGAAATTGGCCTACTTCAGCACTGTGTGGCTGCCCGAGGCATGAGACGAAAGCCTCACGGGAGAGCAGAAGTTTCCTCCGTACGCTTCGTTCACGGCTATCTGAGAAGCTCGGCTGAACCCAGCTGCCGTGTGTTCGTCTCGTACGTTCGATGACATCTTTAAGTGTTGCTAATGCCAAGCATCGACGCCCGGTGTTAATCCCGCACATTTATTTATGTCGGCGCTAAATAGAGGAGGCGTAAATATTTGAGCTGTACGCAAGGACCATGTAGTGCCAAATTGTTTTTTTAATGATGCTCTAATTGTGTCTCGCACATTTTTCGCACACTCGGCTGGTATTTATTGTGCACGGGGAGCATAAGGGAGCTTGGTGAATAGATGTTTTTCAGCGTTTGTTAATGGTTCAGGTTGAGCTCTAAAATCGTTCCTGTTTTATGTTCGCTGAAGGCTTCAGAGTTTCTCCTCCATTAGCACCAGTTTGGTATTTTTGTCTGATTATTTGCTCCTTTGTGTTTCTGTGTCAGCAAGAAATTACTCAAACCCTTACATTCAACGTGAAACAGAAATGGCAAAGCATTTTCCTAATTTGATCTATTTGATAGTTGTAGGATGGGAAGTGAATGGATCTCAAATGGTGTTAATCTTGTCATCAGATCGGTTTCAATTTCACATGTCTCACAGGTCTCAAGACAGAAATCACGGCTTTAAACAATAGGCGTTTGTTACTATAATTTACACATTCATAAATACTGTACATACTGTGCCTACATCAACAGTGTTTCGTGACTGATCACGACAGAAAGCCAGTTCTGTGCTGTACTTTAACTGTGAGCCACGCGCGTGCAGCTGAAGACGTTTAACCAGAGGAAATGATTTATCAGCTATAATTCTATTGTCGATAATTTATCGTGCATCCTTATCCATATGTAGTACACGATGCCATCGCAGAACCTTTTTTGTTAAATGCTTCCATAAAGAGCCTTTAGCATCCGAAGAAGCTGTCAAAAGGTTCTTCAGATTAGAGAAAGAGATGGTTCTTTAAAGAACCTTTGACTGAATGGTTCTGTGTGGAACCAAAAATCTTTCTTTTATGGCATCGCTGTGAACAACCTTTTAAGAGTAGGCCTATTAACACAAATTGTCTTTAGCTTTTTTTTTAAATGACAATGACAAGCATCTTTAGACTTTAGAACCTTTGTGATTTTTGTTTTCATGTTGACTGTAAATGTTTCTGTCTAAACCACTGAATGCAGTTCATGTTAAACGCAGTCATCTGTATTTTTATTCATATTATTTATACACACACGTGACAGTAATTTTCTCCTGTGAACATCCGCAGCGCTTGAGTCCAGACTAAGAGTTCAGGTTTAATTGCATTAATAATCCAATCATTGAGTGTTGACATTGAACATGCCCTCAGAGCGCCGGCCTCTCTCTCGCTCCAACACAACACAGAAAATACCAGCGCTCAACCAACAACACCAGACAAAATGGAGGCCTTTTCCATTTGAATCATGGCACGCTGTTTAGAATGAATAACATCTGAGCGAGGCACACGAGGACGCGCGGCTCCTTGTTTTCTGTCTCCGATGTCTCTCTAATTTCATTTCCACAAGATCTTCAGATGACTGCATGAGTCAAAGGGCCAATGTAGACGGTAAATGCTGGGATTTAGTTTTTTTTATGATGCATGCCTGTATTAAAGTGACTGTGATATGGCTTTTAGTCATTTGCACAGAGGCCATCTGTATTCTAGTGTGCTAGAATAGAACAGGTTAGAAAAACACGACAGATTTTATGTGCAGATCTTGTAAATACCACCAGCTCTCTGACTATAAAGTAAATCATGATACGTGGCTGTGAGGTAGTAAAAATGGTTGGATGTTGTGTAGTATAGATGCCCCAGTGTGTGTGTCTGAACATTAGAGATTGTGTTGTGATTTAACATCAGCTTCATTCGTGTGGTCTGATCACAGATGGTTGTTTCTTATATTTCCGGTGTAAAATAAATACATCACCAGTTTCTTGCAGACAGAAGTGTGTGTTCATGTTGAGACACGGCTCAAAACATCGACTCCCGGAGCTCATCAGCTCTCCATATTAAATATTAGTCCGTCTCCAGAGCCGAGTGTAATTCTGTGTTATTGTAAGTGGTTTGTTATGGCTGTGATCACTTATCTTCCTCTCAAAGATTTGAAATAAGAAAGCCGCAGAGCTTTGCAGTGGCGTTCAGAAGCACGTGGACTCTTAAAGCGTTTGAACATCTGCAGTGGTGCTGATGCAAGCGTTCGCTGTGGGCCAAACCTCCGGAAAGGTGCTCGCCAAAGGGAGCCGGATCATTAATAAACATTATGCAAAATATGTGTGTAATTTGGAAAATTAATATTGAACCGAAATAAAACTGCAGCATTAGGGTTTCTTCAGACTAACGCTCACAGCGTCTCTTTACTCTTCGGCTGGGTGGAGTCGTTGCTTACGGTGGCTCAAAGAGGAAGAGAATTTTATATAAAAAAAGCTCCAAGGCAAACGTGTGTAAATATTTCATGGCTCATTTGACAGTTTTTAGGGGGAAGAATCCGACCGCATGATTCAAATTTGTTTGTGTAAAGTTGAGTTGACAAAGAACCTTTAACCAAGTGTTAAATATTCAGGTAAATATCTGGACTAGCAGAGCAATAGTTTACTGTCCCAAAACAAAATGCAACATTTCAGTTTGTAGTCAGTTGGAAGATTCAATTTTCCAGCATGTTTTTCCTGTGCCGCTTGTTTCGTGTACCTGTTTTTGGGTCACTGTGGCTGTTCTCCGAGCAGGAAGGATATATGGATTTATGAAGCGCCCCAGGACATGGTCTGCTCCTCAACACCTCATATTTCATCTGCTGGTGATGGATGAAACCCTGTATGTATGTCATCCATTTATACGAGAGCGACGAGGTGGGACGTTTTCAAGGAAGTGGAGTGGGAGTCTCATGTGGCGTGGGTAAAGTTAAGTGAGGTTAAGAACTCTTCAGAATTAGAACAGCTGAGCATTTCACAGGCTAAACTGGTTAGCAGAAGGCAAGAGCCCTCGGTGGAGAAGCAGAACGGCCTGTTTTCTGCTAGAAGATGATATCTGTATATAAACGCTGTGACGGAGGGAAACAGACGGTCACCTGCAGAGGTCTGTCCATCCGGTGCTTATCAGAAAACTGAAATTGAGACTTAAGGTTCTGCTGTGAAATAAACCACGAGAGGAGAAATATCAGATGTGGACGCTAAAGTCGCCAGCCTCTAAAATCAACTGCGTTTTTCACCTGTGTCACTTATCACAGCCTATTGAAATAATAATGTGCACGGCAAACAAATGAAACGACATAAGTTTTCATTTTGTGATGTGCAGCCGCATTTACCAGCCGTCGAATGATATGTTATTTTGTGTGCTGTCTCTGGTATGAAGAATAGACAATATAGCCGGTGTTGCTGTTGGGTTTTGTTGGATTTGCACAGCACAGAGATAGTTTTGGTCGTCCCAGTGGACGCTTTTCTCAAAGGATCGCAGGACCAGTCTAGCAGATCCCTTTCAGCCGACGTCTGCCGGCTGGACCCAAACACTTCCAAAACCTCGCCAGCATGAATAAGCCCCTCCACATTAATAAACCAGGCAAATCTAATCGTCGCCGAATTAAGCAAATCCCTGTTTAGATCATTGAAGAAAAGAGAAATTATTTTGTGTGGCACTACTTGGCCGATCTAGAAAAGCCGCTTCCAACTTCTCCCCCTAATACCCCACATCCCAGAGCTGAGACCAAACCGAAGCGCATCTCACACGAGCCAGACGACAGCGAGCGTTTGTTTGTTCATCTGCTCGACACAAGCAGACGTGACACAGAAGTGGCGCAGACACCACGGAAGCTGCCGTGTCCCTTCAGGAGCTCAGAAGTGAGCGTGCGTTTGTAAGAGAGTCGGGTTTGGATTGTTGTCAGGTGAAAAACTCATACTGGCTCGGTGACAACACAGACAGGAGACGAGATGGTGGAGCAGGAGATAAAGCTGACAGCTAGTGAGGGCTGGTGGAGGGTCATTTGGACAGGCAGGAAGATAAGATGTGAGCCACAGCGGCCGGTGGATGTGCAGAGAGCCAGAGGCCAGTCCAGAGGCGCTGCATTAACAGGGACAGACCCCAAAGCTTCCTCACAGCGCTACACTAACACACTCTCTCGCTCGCTCTCTCTCTCGATCGGTTCTGTCACAATGATCATGTTTATGAGCTGAACTCCACCACAGTGTTTTAATCACCAGCCAGTGGACACTTACTGATATCCATGTTGTGAATGTTAAGTTTGTACACATTCTGTTTTCTCTTCATGAAGGAAACAAACCTTCATTTCCCATCATTCTCTGATAAAGTCCCAGATCAATTATTCACACATGTGACATCTTCTGCTCTTATTATGTCACAGGAACACTGAAAAGCTTCGTGTTTTAAAGCTCACATCTGATTTTCACACGGTAGCCTCTGAACTGGTGGAGAAGCTCTTGGGAGAACCTGAAGTAACACGTTCTCCTCAGTTTCTGGTTATAAGTTCTGGTAATAATGGTTATATTCTGGTTATCTGGTTCTCCTGAAGTGGGACTAGGGCTGAACGATTTAGAAAAAAGAATCTAATTGCGATTTGTTATTTAATCAATATTGCGGTTGCGATTTAATATGCCATTTTCTTTTTTAAGCACCTTATCTTTTGTATTATTATTAATAAAATCAATAAATCATGGTAAACAACGCACTATAAGACCGATTTACCATAGACTATAGGCCAGGCTTAAGATGATATTAGTTGATGCATGAATTGATTGACATATTTTTATAGAACTACCCCAATCATAGTAATATATTGAATAATTTGTCAAAAAAAATAGCCATGTAATAATTATCATGACACTGACAAATAAGCTTGGTGTAACATGAAAGTCATTTATCTATATAAAAAAATATAAAACAAAACTGTGGTAAACTGTAATAAATATATGATTAACATGTTGATTGCACATAAACACTGTCTGTTAACTTACTAAATAAAAAAAAAAAAGGTATTAACTTATATATTGTAGTAAGTGCTGCAATCTTGCCCCTTGAGATAGCATTAGCACACACAACACCTGACACTGCGCAGCATCATCCACACAACACAGACACAATACTGTAGTCCCACACAACTGACGTGCTTCTTCACTAAAGTTTCCACAGACCCACGTCCTTTCGAGCTTAAGGCCATTGTACAACAGGTACACATTCATTACTTGCACGCTGAAATAGAGAGCGAAGCAGTCGCGACGCGGATGAGGTGAGACGCAGGCAGTCACCACGAGAGAGCGAGCTTCCGTCCCGAGCACTTATGCATTTTTAATGCTTTTGAGATGGTTCTGGTCAGCTGCGAGCAGGGTCGCATCACAATGTGCATCCCCATAATTAATCGCAGTCTTTGCGATTAGAAAACCACGTTTCACCACATCGCATTTAATCGCAAATGCAATTAACCGTTCAGCCCTAAGTGGGACAGCTCTTGGATTCAGTCATTGTGTTGTTGCTCTCATACAGAGCGTTGTGTTCCGGGGCTTTCGTCCCAGCATGGTTCACTTGCTGTCATCTCTTGAGAGGGGTGGGTATTTTGTAAGACTTGCCTTCAAATAAATAAAGAAGTAAACTGGGTCATTGGCTTTTGCTCAGTAATGACAGTCTCGCTCAGATATTCCCAATTCTTGAACTCTCTGTTTGTCTTCATGAGCAAACGCCATCTCTCGTATTAGAACTTTTTTCCTATTGATTAAATGATATAAATGAAACATCTATATTCTAAAGGACACAGCAATAGTGAATTAGGACTCTGATGACAGTTTTTGTATGTTCTGTCTTGTGTTGATGATGTCAGTCGTGTGTCTGCATATATCCACAGCCCGACTCCAACAGATGCAACAGTGCAAATAATGAGGGCATATGTTTACCTCTAACTCCTCTCACCCAGGGAGATGGATTAAATGGAAGCAGTTTGGTTGGTTGTCAGATTGTTAAGTGTTGCTTTCAAGCGTGAGGCGTCCCCGGGCCCCTGCGGAGGGTTTACTCGGTGGAACTGAAAAGCGAGGTCTCTCTTATAGCTAATCGAGTCCAGCCACGGGCTGTTCCTCCGCCTCTGTTTAGTCACTGGAGGGGCGGTAATGGCAAACAGCGGGTAGTAACATCGCCGTCTGCGAGAGAGAGAGAGAACAAAGCCACGTCGCATGCACACAGTTAAAAACACGAAATGAAAATTCAGTAATTGTCCCGGATTGCTCGGACACGGCAGACGTTCAGCGCTCATTGACCCTTCAGTCAGGGGTTAATACGCCTCTACACCCCACACACAACACTTCCCAGTGTATAGTGAAAAGAAGTTAAATATCTATTTCTATTGTAGTTTTGCTTCAGATTGTCTTGTGAGGACATTTGAGATGGTGGTATATTGTTCTCTTGAGTTTAGGAGACGAACAGTTTTTGACATTTATTTTTTACATATTTAGATCTCAGGTTTACATATTTATCTGTCTTTGCTGAATTGAAGGAGGTGTTTCTTGTGTTATATTTACTGATGTGTGTAGATGGATTGTGGGAACGGTTCTTCTAATGCTCATAGAAACATGTGACCCGTCCCAGCACCATTTGAGCTTCCGGATCCAAATACAAATCCATGTGCTGCCATTTTTTTTCAGAATTTACACCTTTAAAGATTGTGTTCGGAAATGTAATATCCAGATGTATAGACCTACTAAACTCCTATATTCAGTATCACCCCCTCGATGTCTTGATAATATCTTTGGTTCTTCATGTCTATTAGATCAACATGTCAGTGGTTGTGTTGTGTGTAAGCGCATGGATAGATGTCTTATTATGTGCTCTGTAAAGAACAGGGTTAAGCTGAAGCTTTAATGAAACTGTGACAAGGCTAATTGCTGTAAGCTGTCGTGTGTGTGTGTGTGTGTGTGTGTGTGCGGGGTTTGGCGTGGCCTGTCATGAGTTTGGCAGCAGTCAGAGTCCTCACTGTTCTCCAGACCTGCAGGTTGAGCGGACCGGTTCTCCTCCTGTGGGTCGATCCTTCTGTAAAGAGGAGGCCGGAACAAACTTCACGCAGGAATCTGTTTTCACACACGCTCCATCCTTCTGACACTTAAATTGCAAAGGGCCGGCCTTGACAGACGCACAACTCAATGGTTAGTGTTGAAAATGTCACAGTGCAGGGACGAACCCTCATCAGTGCGGAGCAAGAGTTCATTTCCCGTCTGTATATCGCTGACAGGACTGTGATTATAAAGACAGTGGCACATTTACAGCCTCTCTCTCTCTCTCTCTCTCTCTGTGTGGGGTTTTGCTGACTCTGTATGTGTGTGTTTGGTCATATGACACAGATTCCTGAACACACACACCTGTTTGTGCTCGTGAAACCCCTCCTCAGCACTTTTACATGGAGATGTTCAGGTCTGGCACTAGTAGTTGAACAAGCTAGTTGACATTAATGCTCTGACACAACCTTTTAAACTTGATGTCGACTAGTCGTGGGTCATGTGATTTTGACACTGTACCTTTAAGAAAAGGTTGTTCAAAGACGGATGTCATTCCCACCCGCTTCAGCGGGATTCTGTCACACTTCCGGTGATAATATATGTTATCTTGTCCTGCTTCCGCACGCTTCATTCACAATGTGACCTGTTTTCGTCATCAACATTCACGATTTGATCTGAAGCCGCAAGAGCTCGCAGATAAAGCCCAACGTTACATAGATTTCAGTGCGCTGTGCTTCTACACACATTGATGCGTGATTCAAAGATCTGAGGTCGTTCATGCCCTAAAATAAAATTGATGAATTAAAAGTTTTTCTTTCTAGTGTCACATGAGCACACAGGTGAAATAAGAAGTAGGAAAAGATGACAAATGTTTGAACCAGGGCTCAAACGATAAATCCCAATTATTTCACAGCTCAATGGAATGCTTGATTCTGATTGGCCAGTCGTGACATTTGCAGGTTGTTTATTCCCAGATAACAACCTCTCAGAACTAATAACACATAGTAACCCGGATGCAGAAAATCTTCTTTCCAGGTTTTTTTGACAAATTAAATATAAACATATCTTTAAATAGCATATATGACATTATTTTTACAAATGATTAAACCAAATCACCTGTTGGTGACATTTGAATGTCGTTTCTTACCATAAAACTGAAACTAAACGGCTTTTCCTCGCGGAAGGTCTGCATTCGGTAAAAATGAGCTAATAAATGTCCAGTTTTTTTCTCATGTGGCAAGTAGCCGTGTAATAAGCGGGATAATGTACAAGCAGCCGGCTGTTATCACCAAATAAGCCCCTTCAGGGTTGCACAAGACCCTCCGCATCACGTCCTGATCACACTGTCGGGGATTATTTCTGCCATAACAACCGGCTGCCTGTACATTATCACTTATCTAATGGCATCCAGAAGAAAAGTTTGTGTATACATAATATATGTGTGTGTACTGTGCATATTAATTTTATATTTATTAAAACACACTTACATGCATACTGTATATTTAAATAATAAATAAAAATGTATATAAATATAAACTAACACATGTAATTATTTTCTAAATATGTATGAGTTTGTTTAAGTGTTTATAAAAACTACATTTATATGCACTATACACAGATATAAATGAGGTAAACACAAACTTTTCTTCTGGATGCGATTAATCAGGATTAATCTTTTGACCGCTCTAGTTTGAACATTAGTTTTTCCACATCTTGAGTTTCTCAAGATGCTTCAGTGAAATGAACACACAACTGATACTTGATTATAAAAGAACATGTAGTGAAATAATTGAAGTTTGTGGTATTATTTCCGCATGAACAACATCTTAACTATGATCACGATTTATTAGAATTGTGAGTTTTGGATAAATTGACTCTTTAAAGACGTTTGTATTTGTTTCTCTAACATCACTCGCTCTCAGGTTTATAAAGCGTTCACAGCCAGGAATGTGTGTTTATCAGTGACAACATAGTTTGAGGCGAGGCAGCGATACACATTCACACGAGATGAGACCTTTGAGAGTGACGGTAAGCAGACGCGGGACTTGTGTGTGTGTGTGTGTGTGTGTGCTGCGGGCTGGACGTGACCTTCTCTCAGCATGAGTGTGGTGGGAATATCTCTCCACCAACAGAACCCAGCAGAACCGTCACTCCACTGGATTGTGTCTCCATCAGGGGAGACGGTGGTGTCAGCTGTGACCTTTCACAGACATTTGCCTCTGTGTGTGTGTGTTAGTGACACGCTTTCAAACCACCTGGTGTGTGTGTTTCTCTGGGTCAAGACCCTTCAGAATCCCCCCCACCCGCCTGGCTTCTGATCTTTTTCAGTTGCAGGCCTTCAGATCCGTCAACTGTGAAGGTTTTCACCCCCGCGCTGACGGACGCTTAAGGTTCCCGGCCTGTCGCATGAATATGTGCGGCTCTGGCTTTAGCATCACGGCCTCGGAGTGACGCATGCCGCCTCTCTCTTTTCCTGCGCCCCCTCCCTTTCTTTCCTGTCTTTCTTGCTCAGAGTTTCTAGTTTGACAGGAAGTGGCAGGGATAAAGCCCTCTCTCTCCGGGCGGCGCGGAGACAGACCGAGGAGACGGCAGAGCAGACAAATATCTGAGTAGATCCCATCATGCTGTGAGCTCATCCTCGGGAGTCGAAGGTCCCGACGTGAACATTTAGACCCTCAGAATCACCTCGAAACCGATGTCTGTTTCCATCACAGTTCTGTTCATTAATGTCTCACATCAAATTGCATAACATACTGCACACTGCGTATAGAACTGCTGTATACTGATTCATGTAGTATGCTTCTATTGCGTTTGTTTAACTCACGTGTGATGTGCGGTTATCATTCAGAAATACGTGAGGAAGTTCGATCGAACCAGTCAGAGGTTCAGTTTGTGGATTATTTCTCACGATTTTACTGTGAAAACAGTGTCCTCTTTCTCTTTTTGTCCGTGTTTCAGTTCTTCTCACCTTCAGATGGGTTGTTAAGTGTTAAACGAGAAGCTTAAGGCTGTCAAATGGCTGCTGGGTTAATTGAACGTCCTTTAGCCGCAGCTTTTAATAATGAATGAACAAGCTGAAGTCAATTGTGCAGGTTCATTTGTCACCGTATTGATCAGACATCTCTCACCTCGGCAGCGTCTGTGTGGCCTCACGAGCCTGAAGATTTCATCATATCCTCTTCTTCTCCTGGGAAGAATGACTTCGGGTCTGTGTGTTTCAGAGCAAGCTGGCCGTTCTCCATTGGGACGTTGGCTTTAACTCCACATCCCTTTTTAATAAAGCTCAGAGAGGAAAAGCTCAAGTCAGCAGAGCTGGACCACTGAAACACTTCTGCCCACATACATTTCACCGAAGGTATGATACAACATTCTCCCTCGGTGTAGGTGTTGAGAAAGCGCTGTTGCTTTTTCTGTCTTCCGTCTCAAATCGAGAGGAGAAGGTTTTCATCATTTATTCACCGTCGTGTCATTTCTTTCACAAAAGTGGATTTGTTGAAGAACGTTGATAACCAAACAAATCATTAAACTCGCAGACATCAGTCGTGTGCCGTGTAAGCGACATAGCAACACCCCGGCAACCACCCACAACACAGTATCTGTAGCGTTTGCGCTGGAAAGCACGGCACTCGTTTTCTTCAGAGAAGTGCAGTTGTGTTTCAAACGCGTGGGATGCGAATCAGACCACAGCATTCAGTGATCTTTAGTGCACATTCAAGCATGAAGCCGCGTTGTTTGTGTGCCACCGCTAAAAGCTCTTGTGAGTTTGTATGGTAATTTACCCTGTTTAGAGTACATGCCGAGTGGAAATGATATGGAAATTCTCTCTTTTAATAATCATCTGCTATTCATGAGACGCTATTTTGCCGTCCTCCGGCTGCTGAAGGAAAGCCCCAGTGAAAGCAGGTCAGGATAAGACGCTCTTAGATTGAGTTTGGATGCTTGTGTGTATTATCTCACGGCAGAAAGCAATTTCAAGAAACTCTCCATTAATATCATTCACTAAAGCCCAGATTGAAGTTTATTATAAGTATTCTTAAAGGGACGCTGTCTCCGGGTCTGAGATTAAGACAAAGACTCTTATCCTCTTAAACATGAACTCTTCATCTCCATCTTTCCGTTGATGATATGTCTTACTCGACGGATGATTGGCATCAGGTCCAGTGCGTAACGCTTGAGGTCAGGAGGAGATTTACAGGTCCATGTCATATTTCAACACAAAATCATTTTTATTTGACTTTGAAAAATGAAGCCGCTTTTGAGACTGTAGATTTAATTTTGCGTTGCGAGATTTTCATTAAGCACACTTTCCTTATTATAGTTTTCATTGAAGCATAAAGCGTATATATTTCAGTACTTATTTTAAAGTAATACATTAAAACTATGAAATGCACTAAATTGTCCTTCGAAAGAAAAATGGTAATGGTTCTTAACTAGACTTCATTTCTTTACTTTCTTGTTCTGGTTTAACAGTGAAATATGACGTGCATGTTTTTCATCAAAACCCTTCTCACCAATTGTGTATGAATAACACGCGCTGTTGCAATATCATGTAATACGAACGCCAAAGTAAAATTTTGCGTGTATTTGATACGCCAATTTTACCGTGTGTGCATATGAAACGGAAATGTGTCTTACTAACCTGTCCTCAAACCCTAAACCTAACAGTATTATTTTAAGTATTTCAGTGTTTCCTCTTCATGTACATCTCAAAATGGCTGCTCTCCACCGAGGTGCACGCAAACATTGGCTTTTCACATGCATATTAAACTTTAGCGTTTGTATTACACGATATTGTTATTTATACGCTATTGATGACAACGGGTTGTTTTATCAGGTGTATTGACAGTTGAAGCGTCTGTGTTTTTAACATAGGGATGTATGTGACTTTTAATTGTTTGCTTATAGGATGACCGCCAACATTTCAGAAAGATTCAGCTGTGATATCTGACTTTTAAACTCAATATGACGTCTGTTATCACCAGCCCCACAACATGAAATATGGAAGATCTGTCAGAAGAAGCAGAAGGAATGTGTTTAAAGGCAGTAGCAGCTTGTTTATGGTAACAGAGCCCCAGGAGGCGATTATGAGTGTGATGGTTTTTTGTGTGTCTGTTATCGCTGAAGTTTGCCAGCAGGATCTTTACTGCGTCTCAGAGAAACACCGCCGCCATTCTGACAGCCTGTCTGGACACAAGCTCCATTGCCCCGGGGGCATGTGAGAGAGGGGGGTAAGAACAGTGTAAAGGTTACCCCTGGGCTGTGGCAGGACGTCTCTCGAGGTGCTGTGTCTTCATGTCCGTGACAGATCAGAGGAGACAGAGGTCCGCACTCCTCCGCTAGGCGCTCGCTGCCATTTAACGGCTTACATTTCTATTAGCGTTCACTTTATCCGTCCACCGTGCGCTCCAGTCGTCCGTCCACGCCTGAACAACACGAACATGAACACGCCACATGTGTTTGGTTCGTCCAGCGACTTTACCTTTAAATCATTCGGTTGTCATAGCGGTAAAAACATCTTTTTAAGTGAAATAATGCCAAATTCAATTTCATGGCAGTATACGATTTGTATTCGTCTGCTGTTGACGGGTGTTTGTGAAAAGTCAAGACGCAGTTGTAGCTCTTTATTTCTGCTCTAATAATTGGCCTATAGAATCCATAAACAAGGGGGCGCAGCGTGAGAGCTCATGAAATATTCAAAGGTCTTATACAAACGTTCTGTTTTGCAAATTTGTCCTCATGAAATATGTAGCATGTCAAACTGACTTCAGCGGTCATGAAGGGCTCGTCAGCGTGGCGATCGCGATGCTTTGGCTTTTCTGACCCGTGTTGTCGTCTTGCATGTTGCCTCAGATAGAAATGGAGAAGATCTGTTGGACAGTGTCTCGGTCCGGCCTCGCGGTGAACATCGAGCATCTGACATTCAGAGACTTCAGGCGGTCCGCTCCTCCAGACACACACCAGCCAAATGTCAAACGGCCCTCTGAGATCTCCTCGTCTACACAAGCAGTCCTCCTTACAGGCCGGCCGTACATCATCCTTTTTTTTCAAATTCAGACTTGCATTTGAGCATCGAGCGAGACTCACGATGGGTTCTTTTGACTTCCACCAGCCTGCAACCAGCTTAGCATTGAGTCAGTGAGCTTTACACCCCTCAGATTTTCTTCAGAAAATAATAATAATCTTTTCTCATTTTATTCTTGTCATCTACCCACCGGCCAGACGATAGCTGGCGTGATGTCATAACAAATCCAGCGGCCTCGAGCCGTGTGCCACGCGTGTTAATTATTCATAGCAGCCCGCAGGCGATGAATCGGCCGAGCGAGAGCTAACAAAATTAGCTTCCAATTAGTGTTTGTTTGTGGTGATTCTCTTCCCCCCTTAACTAATACCACAGGGGGAAGAGTGGGCCGAACAGAGAGACTCCCGTGCCCTTCAACACCCAGGGATCAGAGAGATACAGATCAAAGACTCTTCTCTTCCTTTCTGTTCTCTTCGGACTGTCAGATGATTGTGTAAATGCAGACGCTGTGTTTCAGCAAGCGTTTCTCTTTCTCTAGCACTGCTGGTCATACTTAATGTGACCTTTAACCTGAAGTGCTGAATATCAGATCCTGCATCTCGTTGCTGATCGGACGTTTCGATGCAGGACTCACAATGTGGAAAAAGTGAAAATCAATATTCCATTATATACATGTTTTATTGTTATTTAATGTATATAAATGAATATGTCATATGGAATTAGATGAGGAGTTTGAGCTGAATATTTTATTAGAGCGGGCAGGAAAACCTACAAACACAACGTCTCTGTGTGTGTGTGTGTATTCATGGCTGTGCGTTTCACTACGAGAGATTTTCTTCAGAGAGGAGTTTTGGCTGAACTTTACTCACAATCAGAGCTCCATTTATAGAAATGATGATGTGAAGGGTGAATGTTGGGGGAGTGCTCATGGGTAACGTGAGCCCGATCAGAACACGTCTGTTCTGTGTTAGAGAAATATAGACAGAATCAAGTCACACACACACTGTATGCGGTATTTCAGAAACCCTTGAGCTGCCTGAAGAGAGAACATGAGCAATCTTCTTACACGCTACCAACAGAAAGAAAAGAGTCGTGTTCAGTATCACTGATCACTGCGGCTCTGAATTGAAGTATTAAACCCAACATTTCAACATTCACACAGTTGTGCATTGAGAAAGCTGAGAAAAGAGCAGCTCATGTTCGAGTTTAATTCTCATCCGAGTACCTGTTGACTGTCTGTCCGTGTCTGTTTCTCGCGAGTGGATGTGTTTGAACCGTGGCCTGTAGGGATGTGAGTCATGTGACCCAAGCGTCTCTCCTCTGGCTCACTGTCACTTCACATCTCGCCGTGTCACACTACGAGGCCCAGCCGACCGACGGCTAATTACAAGAGCCGGTGAGCGCTGCCCGTTCCCTCTGAATGATGTCACGATGAGACGCTGGACGGTGGTCTTTCTCCTGACTGGATGTGTTCTGATAGCAAACCTTTAGCCCGAAGAGAGCTTTAATTATACTGAGACACGCTTCGCTGCAAAACATCACGCAATCATCTTTGACGTGTCAAGTCAGTTTTATTTATATTGGGCTTTTCAAAATGTACATAGCCGCTTTACAGGATCTTCTGCAATACTAATGTCTTTCTTTTTATATTCTGTTCATTGAGCATGTTCATCATTTCTTCATCCTCATGTCATGTCTGTATGAGTTTCTTTAGACTCTGGAACACAAAAGAAGTTAATACTCAAACAACACTGAACTCCATTGACTTCCATTATATGAACACGAAACCATTTCTCAAAATATCTTCTTTTGTGTTCCACGTACAGATTTACAACCACATGAGGGAGAATTAATCATGACTTCATTTCGATTTTTGGCTGAACTATCTCTTTACATCATTATTCTTCAGGAGGATGGATTGTTACCTATCTTAGAGACCAATTTATCATTTTCACTTTATTTGAAAAAAAAAGGCCTACAATGAGCCATGAACATAGAGATTATAGGGTGGAATTGGACCACTTAGCAAACACTCATAACAGCCTAGCAACCACCCTGGCAACTCAAAACACCTCAGCATCATGGCGAATATTTTTTGCACGAGCTAGTAACGTCACATTTGCTTTAAAAATATAAAAGTCTAGTTTGAAGCGTACACCGATGACTTCATCTTATATTGTAATGCAGAAGTATTTTTCAATTTTGCATACATGGTGTTGAAGTTCAGATGCCTTCCCCTCTTTGTTCTTCGAGAGATCTGACATCCGGCTTTATGATATAAATACATTTTGCGATAAAGATGAATTTCTCCGGTCAGATGGGTATAAATGCTTTTATTAGGCTTTGATAAGCTTCTGTTCTCCGTGCAGATGGTCCAGCGAGATCACCAATCTTCAGTCAAATTTCGCTCGCGCTTAAAGATCATCTGGATTTAGTGAAATTTAATCCCGTCTCGATGACTCCTGCCGGGTTGAGATTTAATCAGAAAACAGGCCGTGTACATATTCATCTGCTCAGACCATGTTCTGCTCTTCAAGCGCTTTCATTTGCTTTGCTGTGGATCTGAGTCCCTCCAGTCATAAATCACATCGCCGCTGCGCTCTGTCCATTCTTTATTACAGCGCTTTCTTTTCCTCTTCATGATTCTCTAAATTAATGAAGCTGCGTTTGATTATAAAACGGTTAATTATTCTGCCCCAACTTTTCATTTCGTTAGCGTTGTGTTTATGCAGCACTTTTTATTTGTGAAGTTCTTTTGTGGTGACGGTGCTGATGACGAATGTTGTGGCCGGTGTTGTCAAGCTTGGTATTTTCCGCCCGGCTGCACCAGGCTTTTCCTCTTCCTGCTCTCTCTCTGTGCTGTTGTCCTCAGAGTCGTATCTTCAGGAAACAGGGATGGATTCGGGAGGGCAGGGGTGGACCCCCATCCTGGGGGAGCGCTTTAAAAGAATCACCAGAAATGACCTAATAACCAGCTTCATGTTAACCGCTGTTTCTCACCGGATCAAACCTGATTTCTCACTGGTTTCTCTTTCTTTGCTCAGCAGTGTATTGTTTAAGAATCGACCGTTTCACCTAACTTAAATACCTTTAGAATGTATTACTTATTTATTAGGTTTAAGGTTTTAAATCATTTTTTTATAGTAATTAAATGTTTACGTTTCAATTTAATATGACAAAGAAAATTCACACGGCCCATGTGCAGATGAATGTGAATAAAGCTACAAATCTCCGTTTTTTATTTGCCTTTTTTGTTCTTGGTCTAAATCAAATGTTTGCTTTGACTGACATGGTGTTTCAGTGTGAGGAGATGTGATGTGTGATTGTTGTTTCCTGTGGGCGGCCATCTTGTCTCTGTGGTTGGTGGGTTGTTTGTTCTGGTTTGAGGTTGAGGTATAACACAGAGTTGTGGTGGAGGGCCCTGTGTGTTTTTAGCTCGTGTGGGTGTGTGAAAGAGATCAGACCAGCGCAGAGGAGGTTCTTCAGTGTCCGAGCTGAAATATTTGGGGAGTAAATCAGTGCACTGCAACCCACCCCCCCCCCCCCCCACACACACACACACACACACACGCACGCACACACACGTCTTATCAGTGTTGGAGCAGCTGGGGCAGACGGGAAGTAGAGTTTCCCACTCTTCACAGGGTCACAGGGTGTGGTGCACTGAACTCTTATCATCTGGACAGTGAGCTGTTCTACATTTACACATATCTGTCCTGAGAAAATCTGCTCCTGTGCTTTAAAAACAAACTAAAGCAGTCAAGTGATAGCTTGCAAGAAAGCCTAACTTTGCTTTGCTGTAGCTCAGTGGTCAGAGCGAGGCACTAGCAACACCAATGCCATGGGTTCAATCCCAGGGTTTGCACACACATAGAAAGACATGTATAGTGTAATGCAATGTAAGTTGTTTTGGATAGAGTGTCTGCCAAATGCCTAAATGTAAGTGTGTCATAGCTACACATTTACCTGAGTTACTAGTGTACTTCTTAATAAAAAAGTCAACTTTTCATGTGCTTCTCAGAAAAACTCAGTTCAAAACTTGTGCCCTCAAAGTTTATCACTTGAAAGTACATTTTGGAAGCCAAAAGTGTGGCCAATTTAGTCCCAAATATTGAAACAGTACACAAGTGCTAGTACATATGACATTATTGCTGAAGTAAATGTAATAAAATGAATTTAAATGTAACGTATATGTTTTTTGTAAAGATAACGGTCAAATGACTTCTCTGATTCAATTCTTAAAGTTTCACTTAAAGCATGTACTAAAATGAAAAGTATCCTACTATAGCTTACGGAAAACAAACCATGAGACATTTTGGAATATACTGTATGTGGTGGTGTTGTTTTTGACCAGCAAACGCTCTGTAAGTGTAATAGGAAGCTTGAGTTGAGGATGAGTAAATATCGTCAGATGTGTTTTGAGTGTGCTGCTTTCTCTTGTGACGGCTGAAGAGAGACTCTACACGGACTGTGGGTGGAGTTCTTTAAAACATTGCTGTGTTTGTGTCCCTCGAACAATGAGCTGCTTTGTGTTTGACACTAGTATTTATTTTTCTGCTTTCACAGATAATATCTGCGTATCATCTGTAATAAATCTCGCTCATACAGCTTTCCCACGACAAAGAACAACATGCCGAGCATCAACATGAATCTGCCCGGCAACCCAACAAAGACTCTATTGTGTCTGACGCTCGCAGTCGTCATGGATGCAGGTCTGATGAAGATGTACGTCGCGTGTCCCTGCCATTTTCTTATTATTGTGCCGTCATTTAATTGCGACCGGAGAATTGATCCATTCCGGCTTTCTACGGGCGATCTCGAGCGTGTTTCAGCGGGAGAACAGAGCTCCTTTCATGACACAGCGAGACTTCAGATTAGCATTGAATTTGCAATTCAGTCACATGAGGCTTCAGATGGAAAAACTGAAGACAGTGCAGGAGATTCTCAATGATGTTTCATCCGAAGGAAACCATTTAAATTCATCTTATTATCACTCAAAGTAATATTGAGCTCGGCTTTGGTTTTGCTCAATCTGAGCTGCTTTCTTTCCTACAAGAACATTTTCTTTCTGTTGTATTTCAGGAGACTTAACGGAGTTATGCTTGCCTTCAAACGTCTTAGATGTTTCCTTCACGGTTCATTAGGAGATATAATAATAGACGGAAACGCGTCATTAGTTAAAGTAGAACTATAAAAATAACATGGATACCATTTTGGTGTGGGACAAATTTGATGAGAAATGTTCATATTGAGGTTTTTTCCTTGATCTCCTTTAAAGACACAAAGGGAATAATCTGAGACATTGTATTAAATGAATAGATGTCAATTGTGAAGTGATTTCTCTTGTGGTTTGGATTGGGTTGAGAAGACTGAAGCAGAGGAACATTCTGGTGTGTGTGTGTGTGTGTGTTCACCGCTGTAAACCACCGCCAGAGGCTCTCGCACCAGGAACCGGTGAATTTATGGTCTCCGGGAGCGCTTGAAGAGCCGTCTCATGCCGAGATGAATTCTCTCAGGAATGTCCAAGGAGGCCGGGGTGGAGAGAAGAGAGATTGTACTGGGCTGTACTGGGCTATGAGTCAGGCTGCACTGGAATTCTCATTATCTTGACTATTTAAGAGGTGGTGATACATTCTCCTCAGGGGTCGTGTGGGGACGCAGGAGGTTTGTGCCAGTGTAAACATTACCGTAGTAATCCAAACAGAATAGAATGAACATCATTACGGCCGTGAGTTTCTACAGGATTGATCCGAGTGACCTCCAGTGAGTTTTATTTATACACCTTTACAGAACACAGGCTAACACACAACGCCCTACATCACATTAACATACTTAAAGCATAAAGACAAGCCCAATGCGCTGTGTGAAAGCATCTTAATCAGCTCTAGATTCATGCGAGTTATTTGATGTTCCGTGCAGAACTGAAGCAGTTGGGGTGGTTGCTCGAGTGTTGCTATGGATGTGTTGCTATCATGGTTGCTAGGGTGTTCTTGGTGGTTTATAGGTGATTAGTGACCAGAGTCAAAAGACTGTAATGTTCTGCTTTAACATTTGACTCCCTTCACATTCATAGCCCCAGACAAAGAGCAAAATTCTGAGTTCACAGAACACAACGTTTGAAACATATGTACTTCATTTCAATGTGTGCTATTGACCTTAATGTACGTTTGTCCAGTCACCTTCATCCATTTCTTGTGTGTTTCTGAGTGATTTTTGTGGTGTTTAGCACTGGTTAAATTGTGCTGAGGATTTCTTAACCTGGGATTGAATAATGTTAATGTTCACATAGAGGCAAGATAAGAAAAGGGAAGGACTTGTTGGTTTCTGTGTTTTATCATTGTGTTGAAGAGTTGTATTCGATTATGTTGAGCTACACTTGTAAATGATTCTGAATGATGCTTTTGATCTGAAAGTTATTCCGTTAGAAATATGAATGCAGTGTCAAACTGTTTGACATTAACTGTGTTTACTCGGTACAGCAAGTTTCTTTTATTTAAATGAAGTATTTGTGTAGAGTTAGGGTCTCATGCCAGGAAAACACACTACGTGATTGAAATAAGCCAAAGAGTTATTTTGTATTTGATTTAAAGTTTGTTTTACTTCTGTCTAAACTGAGACGGACAGAATTTCTTCCAGTGTAACTCTGAACAGCAGTAATAGTGATTGATCAACACACATCATGTGATCAGTTCTCACTCTACTGTCTGCAGGTTTTTAACAGTAAAATAATCTTTTGAGTATGACGATAAGTGCATTAGATGTATATGTGTGTGTGTTGAGTATGTGCTGATGTAACTGAATAAAATCATCTTCAGTCATAATGATAAAATGAGAGAAACAGCTTGTTTTTTTTCATAAATCTTCATGATAATCTCTTAAACCCTGACGCTGGCAGCGTGAACTCATGATTGAACACTGAGACCATATGATATTAAAACATGGTGTGTTCAAACAGATGGCTGCTGATATGACGTCACTTCCTCTCATCAGAGGAGAAATGGGTCACGAGACGTCCTGAGGTTATAAACTTCATGCACGTCTGTAGAGGTTCAAGACAGTTTATCTCTGCTCTCTGATCGTTGTGATGTGTTTAGCGATGGCTGTGGTGCAGGGATTTATTCTGTCTGGACTGCTTTCACAGTAAATGAGGTTGTTAAGGTGACATGATGATGTTGTGATGTCCTGTTGTGTGTCATTCAAGTCTCGGTTCACTCTTCAAAATAAAGGTGCTTAGAGGGTTCTTCGCAGCTAACCATTTTTGGTTCCACAAAGAACCATTTGGTCTCAGGTTCTTTAAAGAACCATCTCTCATTTGTATCCCATTACACAGCCGATACTACTGTTTCGGCCATTAAAATAGTTTCGCTTTGTTTTTTAATGGCAAAGTAGTTATATATATATATATATATATATTCCTTTTATGTTCATTTAGAAAAAAGCTTTGGAGCAATTTTTGGTGTGGTAAATGAAACTTTTTTTTTTTAAAGAGACGACGCCGGCTAGCGCCCGATGGTGAGTTGACTACGTTTGATCAATTTAGTCTATCAAATCAACACTTGGCTTTGCCTGCAAATAAAATCCAAAGATTTATTTTTAAATAAAGAAAAAGCTCAACAATTTAAGCATATCACAATGTTAGTTTAAACGTTTATTATCACCACAACAGTAGAAGGGCACACTTTTTTATAAACTGAGGTGCTCTGATGCTTGCAAGGGCGAACAATGTGCTGAAATCAAACACATTTTTTTTTTAATCTAAACAATTTAATATAATAATAATAATAACGTGCAGATTGTTTTACCTTCCACTTAGGCAACAATAACTAATGAAAAGAGACGGGTGCAGCCACAAGAACAATCTCTTAAAGAACACCGTGTAGGAAAAGAACAGCATCCACAGTGGAAGATTTGAGTCCAGTCCTCCTTTCTTGTAGGACTCGTCCTGCTGGGCTGAATGAACGCTCGCTGCTACTGCTGCTGCGGGACACTAAACACCGTGCGAGCCGGTCTTGACATTCGCGGTAGCGTGGTCTCGTGTTGTTTCCACACTGTAGAAAATCTCTTCCATCATGCAATTTTTCTCTATGTTCTCCATTGCACGTGAGGTGAATAGTGGACGAGGGAAACCTGTGCAAACGTGCGGCCTCAACTGCACGCAAGCAGAATGTGTCATGTGTGTCAGCGTCATATGTAAACTTGTTCGATGTTTTAAATTTATCATCATCAACTTCTTAGCGCTTCTTTATTTAATACATTTCTAAAATATATTAGAAATATTAATGAATGCATAATATATAAAAAGGAGGACTAGCCTAAAACAAGCCCGAAGCCCGGCCTGCTTGGGAGCTATGACGTAAAATTAGCCCGAAGCCTGGCCCGAGGGGCTCAAATAAGTCGGGGCCCGGGCTGGAATGCAGGGCTCTACTCTTTCCTACATTTTTATAATCTGAAGAACCTTTTATGGATGTTCAAGGTTCTTCTATGGCATCGTGATGCTGTAATGCTGACCGTGTCATTCAGGCATGTTTTTATTTGCAAAGCTAGAGAATTGAGAATGAAGAGCACGCCTGAGAAATCCCATAAGACTATGCAGAAGTGTTCTTAACTAGAGCGGGACGGGTCACTTTGATCTCCGGCCAAAGACATTTCTTACGATACATACTTTACGTTAATTCATACTTTTCAAAAGCTTAATTATTGTAATATTTTATACTTTTTATTTTAGTTAGGTTTATTCTATAATATATATATATATTTTTTTTTTTGCAAAGATGTCATGTGACTTGACATGTTTAATATAATGTTCAGCAGTCACAACAGCTTTTTAAATAGATTCAAGGATTACAACAGAAGCCTCAAACAGTCGTAGATGTTGTCTTGCATAATTCAATGAAATTAAACTGATTAAAAGTCATTAAAATGTTTGCGTTAAATAATTGAAAAAACAATTGGCTTTGACAAGCGCGAGCCCTGAAGATCTGAAAGTTGTGAAAGTTTGTTCAGCTCACTTTCACATCACCACCAGAAAGCTCATTAGTCTGGTTGTTGTTTACTTTCTTCTTCTGAGATCAAACGTTAAACCGGCAGTGTGATCTCCAGAGTAACGGCAGGTTTGGACAAATTGGGCCTAATTCTGTGTGAGATCAGCCAGCTCCCCCCGCTCCTGGCTTTGGTGCGCTCCAGCGCCCCGTGTGACTCCGGTGGGTTTCACTTTGATGGAAGGTCTCACCGCCTCAGGTAGGAGGGGGAGATTTTTGTCTTTATTCACCAGGCAGAGGAGGAAGGTGAAATGAAACCGCGCTCCAGCCCCCCTCTTCTCGTTCGGAGCGGCGCGGCCCGTCGGCCTCCCGGCTGCCCGCGGCTAATCGAATGAGAGTAGACCAGGAATAAATCATCTCTGGAGCGGCCCGATATCGAGCCGCTGCGCGAAGTGAATCAGTCCAGACTAAAATAAACATCCATCATGCCTCTCGCTGGCAGGACCACGGGCGGCAGGGGCGGCATGAAGCGCAGCCGCGTTGGTGGTTCGTGTTTATTTGTTTGGGCCTTTCTGTTGCCGAGCGCAATAAAACAGAGACCCGGAGACTTCCAGATGATTCAGCGGCGAGCTTGTGTGAGCGGTCGCCTCTTTGTTCAGTGTGCCGCAAACTTGCCTTCAATTGGAAGCGTTCAGGGTTCAATTAGACCTTTATTTCTGGGTTTTGAATGTGGTGTTTTTTGGTTGTGAAAACCATTGTTTTTTATTGTTCGTCCTAAGAGAAAGAAAACAAAGTTGTTACAGCAAAAACATAGTGAATGAAGTTATTTTTGTTCTAGAAAAAACATGAATGTTCTCTCTCTCTAGCGAAATCAGTGATTGACATACAAAACTACAACTCTCTTATTTAAAAGACATTCAGACATGAAGTTTGCTCTCATAAACAGGGACTTTGTGTGTCAATGATCCACACTTGTGTTCAAGGCAAAGTGTGTGATGTCATAGATCACATCCGTCATGCAGGAGGTTTTCTGGAACGCTGGCTGACGGCTCACAGAGCTTCTGTTGACTTAGAAATAATGTCTACTGTCTCAAAATACAGCAGACGAGTTGAGACGTATGCAGCCGTCCACTGGCCAATCACAGCCAAGAGTTCAAAAGCCAACGCTGTTTTGAAACAAGGAGGATGGGCTGTAGGCTATACATTTCACACCACAGTTTAGTCATTCATGGACGGAAAGCCCTGCGGAGATGAAAGAGAAAGATCACACTTCATGTGAGGTGAAGAGCTTTTATCCAGGTTGGATAAAAAGAACGTTAGGTGACAAGTTGTTACATTACAATTAGTGCAAACTATTTCTTTTATGAAATTTCTTAGCAAACAGTAACTTTCCTGATAAATAAGGACTCCACACGTGACAGAGCGTTCACTCTCAGCGCTTGTACTTCATGTTTAACTTGTCAGATGGAATAAATGGAGATGAATCTGGAACAATTAGAGAGTGGAAGTGTTTTATGAACGCTGTGGACGGGTGAGGCAGTGTTAACACTCTCATTCATCAATCTACATGTCTACAGGAGAGCTGCTGGACACCTGAAGTCTCCACACAGCTCGCGTGTCTTCCTTTATCATCAAAACTACAGTTTTATTCATATTAATGGTGGTGTGAGCTTTTCTGTTTCTTTTTGACCTCAAGTCTGTTGTCGGTTTTGAACAAACATGTAAATGAACACATGTCAATCAGAATGAAATGAGGTGTTGTGCATTGTGTTTAGGGGCGGGGCGTAGTTAGGTAGAGCCATGAAAGAAATGTTCACATCAAATTCAAGACTCTGCTCCTGGCCTACAAGACCACCACTGGTTCTGCACCCCTTATCTTCATTCACTTATGCAGACTCATCCCAATAAAGCTACAAATCTCTCTCACGAACCTTCTCTGGATCTGTTCCACATCTGTGTAATGATCTGCCCGCTGCTACACGATCAGCAGATTCTGTGTCCATCTTTAAGAATCGTCTGGAAACACATCTCTTCTGTCAACACCTGACCCATCAGTTCTGAATTCTTCTCTATTTCTTTCTACTCTTTCACAAAAAATGTTGTGTTTATAAGATCAGATCAGAAATCTGCGTTCAGAGTGTGTTCAGAGGGATGGGTGTCATGTTCTCATCCTCTTGTGTTACTATATAATGCAGATGATATGGATCCACATGATGTGATGATGATGATGAGAGAGGTCGAGGGTTTGTACGTCTGCACTCAGGTCTCTTTAATAACACAGACATCTCAGTGATCATGTCTTACTGTATATATTCATGACTGTAGGATGTTTGTTTGGCAGATGCACACGTGTGTCATGTTATCGATCGCTTGACCTTCTCATTCATAAAGTAAACAGTTGCGTGTCAGGTCAGCCGGTAGCTCAATAAGAGCGTAACATGATTGTAGTGGAGTAGGCGGGGCGAGACCGTGGTTCGAGACCGGTGAGTAATTGTGAATAAGCGCCAGCTGTGCGCACACCGGGCTCGAATCACGTAGGAGATTGGGAGCATATAAAAGGAACGAGCGACCGGACCGTCGATGAGAGAGGACCGGGCCCGAACGTATGTTAAGTTGTTTTATGTTTATGTTTTGTTTGCCGGCGGTCGTCCGTGAGGGGCCGCCGGCTGTTATATTACTTTATTAAATGTTTAAAATGTCTTCCGGTTTCCGACTCCTTCCTTCCCTTTTATGGAGATTTGCTACAATGATTCATTAAGTGTGTGTGTGCCGCGGCACGGGTCAGTTGCTCTTTTACACCCTGATTCAGGGATAAATAATGAATAACACAAGATCAATGCTAATGTTGTTCAGCGGTGGTCTCCAGACTGTTAGCAGTAATTGCTCATAGATAATCCTCATGTTATTCAGCACGTAGAAGGAATTGATGCAGATGCTTATATACAAGCTACAATCTGTTATATACAGTTTACACAAACGGTAAACACTTTTTGTTTGTAATGAAACGCAGTTAAATGATATGAAGTTCTTCTTCTTTATGACTTGTAGCATGCTGCATTTGATTTGTTCAGCATGCTGATTTTGGTCAATATTAATTTATATTAGTATATTGATTACATTCATTTGGAGAGAAAGAAGCTTTCGACTGAAAGCAGTGAGAAGGAAAAGCTTGTGAGGCAGGTGTGTATTGTTGTGTTACAGTAAATGTTAAACATGTGATCAGAGACTCTGCTTTTCTCCCAAATTATTTCTGGATTATTAAAATCCTTGACCCGGTGGTCGTGTCTGATCCATGACGGCCTGCTTTGATCTTCAGGGTCTGATCTTACTGTCAATTAAGACTCATTAGTGTACACTACACAACAGCAGCAGCTTTATTTCAAACAAGCTTTGCTCATTAAAACACATTGTCAACTTTTGACACTTTACTGCCGAGCACATACCTGGGATTTTGTGCTCTCTCTCTCTCTCTCTCTCTCAAATGGTGCAAGTATGTATAGTAATAAAAAATAAAATAAAATAAAAAGTGTGATGTATGTAGTGCACTTAAAGTGGTTTATAATATAATATATAAAACAGAAATAAAGTATAGTTTAAACAAAGATTTACAAAATCTAAATAAACATTGAAGTAGCAGAATAAAGGTATATTATCATATGATGTTCTGAACATATATAGGAAACTGTGTACAGATAGTCTGCCATACTGGGATTCTCTCTTCAGGGACCAATAACATTGCATTTTGTTTGGGTTTCCCAGTGACTGATATAGTTTTGTTTCATTTGTGTGTGATTTTGTCAGTGTTGTTGTGGTTGAGAGCATCAGTAGATGTTAGGACTGAAACCTCAGGACTGAAGCTCATTCTGTCTTGGCTCATTTGTCAGCCGACCCCACACTTCACTGCCATAGAGGCCAATCGCTCAATCACAGATTCTAATATTTTCAGCCAGATTCTGACTGGGATTTCTACGGGACATTGAGGTTTGATGGCATTGAAGGCCCTGCGTGCTTTGTCTCTCAGTTCCTTCACTGACTGTTAGTATGTTTTATCATTTCCTTTAAAATCCCCTCAGGTCCAGATGCTTTTTTGCTTTAAGGTTTTTGATTTTGTCTTCAAGTTCTTTTTCAGTTCTTGGGAAGTCTAATGGGTTTTGATTTTCTTTGATTGCTAATTCGAGTTTTTCTAATAGTTGTATTGTTTGATTTTGCTCTTGGTTTGTGTCTGTCTGTACTTTATTAAACAATGTTTAGAAATGACTTTCCCATATTTCTCCATTTTGAATCGCCAATTCTTCATGATCAGTTTTTTTAGATTGTTCCAACTATCCCAGAATTGATTTGTATTGACTGACTTCTCAATTATTGTCGGTTGTTTTTGGGTGTCTGGGGCTTTTTGGTTCTGAGTGTGTTTGTATTGTTTTAATGTGTCACAGTAAAGATGTGGAATCTCTGCATTATTTGGATCTCTGTGTATCTGGTTTGACAGTGTTCTCAGTTTTTTGCGAAAGGTTTGACAATCATGATCGAACCAGTTTTTGTCATTTTTGGATATCAGATTTTTCCCCTTTTTGTTTTTAATTTTGATTGTTTTGTTTTGCAGATTTTTCTAATATAAAATGTATATCTTTTACGAGAAGATTTACATCTTTAGTGTGATCATTTAGAAAGTTATCTAACAGCATTTGTATTTTTTGACTGCTAAGTGCTTTCTGATATTCTTCTGCGCTGAAAACCTTCTCTCTCGCTCTCTCTCTGCTAATGTCCTGATCTGATCCCAGAGCACATCATTGTAAGATGTTCACGGAAACCTGTGTGTCGGCAAAACCATCCTCCCTGCTCTACAGAATGAGAGTTATTACTTCATTTAGTGAGCAGAATCAGTGTGAAGACATTACATTTACATCTATTCGTTTGGCAGATGCTTTTATCCAAAGCGACTTACATTGCATTACACTATACATTTGCTTCTAAGTATGTGCAAACCCTGGGATCCAACCCATGACCTTGGCATTGCTAGCGCCACACTGAGCTACAAGAAAGCATTAATATATATAAATACCACCACAATACATCTCCAACATCCACTCTGTGTTTCTCTTACTTTTCTACTTCTTGTCTTAACATTTAACCACTACAGGGAACTTTTAAGTCAGTCTTAAGGAAGCCCTGTGTATTTGGTCTAGGTGACGTACACTGGAAATGAAAAAAAGAAATGATTACAATTATAATAATAAAAACTATACTAAATGTCCTGAATGCGTAAGTGAAGTTTATTTTAATCTCATTCATTTGATCGAAAATATAATTTGTGTTGTAAGCGGATGGGCCGATGCTGACAGACATGATCGTGATTCCAACAAATGTTTCACTTTCATCACGTGACTCTCGCTGCTGTGGGCTGCAAATTGCGTTGTAAAATAATACGAACAAGGCTAATAGAAATAAACCTCACACTGTGCAGATCAGACCCGCCTGACTTTATAACTGTATAAGGAAGACGTGTGTCTGCGCAGCCCGCGTGGTATAAAGAGGACGCGCCTCACTTTATAACTCTGTTATTGAATATAACATCCAAATAACAATACAATCAAGCCTCACTTTAAAACTGTGTACAGATGACACACGCCTGAATCGATCACTGCGCAGCTTGTATAAAGAAACACACAGCCGTAGAATTTCATTTGTGGCATTCAAAGCATGTTGTTGTGTTGTATGTAGTTGTAAGGGAATCATGTTAGCAGAGAGATTTTGTATTGTAGGACAGATAAACATTAAAATACACCACACGTCAGGGGATGAGAGATCTTCTAACGTTTGGAAGAGTTTGAAATATTTAAAGCATAAATGTTGCACTAGTGGTGCTTTTTCTTTGTTTGGACTGTTTTATCTTTCTGTTCGATCGATGGAGAGCTGGAGATGAGACCCAGATCTCTGTCAGTCTTTAATGTAAACTCAGACACTGGAGAAATAGCGTACTGTATATCTTCAGCGTAACATGCGTTCCAGGGCTCCATCATAAGTGTGTGTGTCATTTTCTGATTATTTGGATGTATATAATAGGTAAAGTGCCCTTATTTACACATGCTGGAGCGATCGCTTCCGCTAAACTGGGAGGCATTAAACCCGAGCAAACTGTCCAATCTGAGCTTGTTTGAGATGACACGTCTGCCGGTCTGTGTTGACATGGTCTCGCTGCTGTTTGCTTTGGCAGGCGACTGCTTCTCACCGCCGTCCACAGACACTGAAGTATTGATGTGCCATCAGGCCCGGTGGCAACACATTCTGTGTCAAAGTTAATAAGAGCGCTGGACGCTGTCACCATACTCACAGACTGACACAACGGCATTCTGGGACTCTGCAAACATTTTAAACGTGTCGTTTAAATCCTCTCTGGACAAAATATAAAACAAGTTATATAAGCTCACATACTATAAAAAAAACATTTTAAAATGTCATGCAGGTGAATCTCATGAAAACACATTCATGCCATATTTCATCCCAAATGTTCATATGATGTGTTGTTTCTCTTTTATAGCATTTATCAATAATGTTTCCAAAATTCCTTTCTAAAAAACTGAGTATAGAAGTTTTGTTATATGAATGAGTGTGGGTATCATAACTTATTAATGTGATGAGAAATATCTCTTCTCTTACTATCTTACGTGTGAGATTACTGGGGCATTTACAACAGAAGAACAGACAGGGAATTATGGGTATTAAAAGTGTGACCGTGAGTTAAGGGTTAGCACCAACACAACACGGTCAGTCTCGACCATCGTGATATGAAAACAAGAGTCTGAAGCTGATATTTTATTCCAGAGGAGCGTCGTGATGACAGCGACAGATTCAGTGATCAAAGGCAATCCCATAAGCACCTGTCAGAACACACTGATATTTATTTGTTAAAGAAATGTAGTTGATGGTGTAAAATGCGGCGTCTCCTGTTCACTTCAGGGAGCAGAAAAGGCTTCACGCTGTCGGAATGAAAGAGGAGATATCAGAGATTGTGTTGTCGTGTTCTGCGTGAACACCTAGCAGTCATTACTTTCAAACCCTGACGCCTGTCAAAGCCTCCAGCTCTTCTGATTTTCATAGAATTAAATCACACTTACTCTAAAGCTGATTCTCCGCTGCTGGGCAATAAAAAGAGGATTTATTCTTAGAATTTCATAAAAATATCACAACACTGAGAAATGTGATTTTGCCTTCAGGATGGTGTGTTGATATTGGCGCCTCAAATCCACCGTCCAATTCACAGAGCGTCACGCTGAGCGAAGAATATTTGAGCTGCTCTTCTGGGCATTAAAGTAAACAAGGTCTGTCTTGTGTTGTTACGTACACAACCGGATGAAAATGAGCACAAAGCAGACGTGCAACGTTCACCGGGATCAAACACAAGGGTTTATGTGTGTGTGTAACAGCACTGACATGTTGTCTTGTTGTCTCTGCAGATGACTGTCTCTCTGAAAGGTCGTACAGCGAGTGTGGTTACAGTCAAGGTAAAGACGATGACTTGGACTGGGAGCAGATGAACACCAGACAGAAACCATCATCAGACTCATGGGTACCAACAGGTAAATCACTCCACTGCTCAGTGTCCTTCACATCAGGTCTGCTGATCTCAGGTCAGGTTCATAATGGAAGATCTGATCCTAGAACAGCTGAGCCTCACTCCTCTGTGATGGATTTGAATGGCGGTTGAGTTTTGTGTCTCTGTGATTCATTAGTTTAGTGTGTGATCAGGGTCACGCTGATGATGAACGCTGTCATCTCATTGGCCGGATGAACTCCACCGTTTATACCTGTAGTGGTATAAATGTTTGTTTTTCTTTGTATTTAAGGTGAAAGAAACTGACGCATAAACCACTTTACTGGAACTTGACACTTTAATACAGTTTTATGACTGATGAACTTTGACTGAATATTGTGAAGTGCTGCAGGACTGCTGCTCAGACGTTTAGTGTCTGTTTTGTGTATTTGTTCCAAAAAGGATCTGTAATGTTAATATATGTGGTTTAGTTGTTCGAGAAATGAATCTCGATGACTATTGTTACTTATTTATTTATTATGGCCAAATGCAGAACGTCCAGAGAACTCTTGTTATACAGCTGAGCAAAAAATATATTATAATATTTAATCATCAATTCAGTATTGTGTCAATTCCTGTCGAGAGAAACAAACCTCAGGAATGACATAAAGCCACTTACAAGCAATGTGAAGGACAGAGACTTATTCCATCATAGATTCATTTCCTAAAATAAATGTAAAAACATTAGGATTGTTTTCTTTGCAATATTCAGGATCTGCAAACATCACGTTTTTAGTTTTTTAGTTTTCTGTGAAAAAAATGCAAATGAAAACAATAGTTTAATTTGGAATTTGGGAAAAATGTTGTGACTAGAAACAATAATTTACTCACAAATGCACCTATAAATGGTATATTCAGAAAAATATACTGTGTGTGTGTGTGTGTGTGTATATATATATGTATATACACATACAGTCTATATATTTAAGGTGGCATTATATCAAGGTTTCTCTGTAAGTTCGATATATGAATATATAATGTATTTCTATATGTGTATGTCCAGGGCTGTACAGTGTACATATATGTCGCACATGCTATGAAAAAATCGGTGGGTGCTACGACTAAATGTAATAGTTGCATTAGTGTGTTTGTCATTGTGCTTGTTCGTGTGTGAGCCAGGTTATGTCCTCTGCTTGTTGTGTAGTGTCCGTGAGCTGCACACTTTAACTGTCTTACAATATGAGGACATGAACACATCCAGGTTGTTCCAAGTTTATTTTACCAGCATTTCACTGTTTGAGTGAAGCTACTGTCAAACACACTGAAGCTCCAGCGCTTGCTCGACCACCCCCCAAAATAAAAGTCCACTTAATTTGAACCAAATAAAATAATTAACTTGTAGTAAATTTATGTACTGTAAAAATCACTGTAGTATACTTTAATATTTACTATAGTAAGGTTCAAATATACTGTAGTACACAAGAACTTTACTGCAGTCAGCAATAAAAACTACAGTATAGTATAAAGAATGCAGAACTACAGAAAACATTTATTTGGTAAAAAATCAAAATGATATCGGCCTTTATATTCCATTTGTACAACGTTAATATCCTTTTTCAGTCACCTGTCTATTCATGTGACCACCTGCACTTGTGTTTTTTAAAGATGATAACAGACGTATACTTGTGCTACAACTGTTTGGCCTGCGCTACAAAACTGTAAACCTCTGTTGCTATGTGGAAAAAAGTGAACGTACAGCCCTGTGTATGTTATATATTTATATATAGGGATAAAGCGATACATGAATGGTTTTATATGTATAGATCTTGTCGACACGTTCAGAATTGCACACATTCTCAGTGAAGTCATTTAGTGTCCACTATGGGATTATAGATTCAGATGCGTGAGGACCATTTCAAGAACGGGTGATTTTCTGACTTATAACGGTTATGAAGATGCGTGCGGCGTGTTGGCCTAAATGACTCGTGTGCCGTGCTCACATGACGGCTCTTTGTCACACCCTAATACACTTTTCCATTAGACGCAGCGGCCGTAGCGGCGTTCCGTTCACTCTTAAATCTGTTGCCTAACCACGCAGAGCCATGGTGCCGCACGTCTCCGTGGCAGGAACAGAATTAATTGCGAGGACTTGGCTAATTTCACCTCGCCTCCGTCAGCGTGTGAGAGAGAAATGACCTGACAGCCAGTTTAACGAGGAAGAGAAAGATTAGCGGGGGTGTTTGTTCTGGCCGTGGAATTGATTTATGTTGACGCAGCGGGAGGTGGAAGCGAGACCGGACGCAGGGCAGGTGACCTGCACGTATTCAGAGCGCAGAGGGCACTTGCGTTGAGATGTGTGATTGTTTTGTAAGAGCCCTGCCGGGGTGGGGGGCGTCTCTTAATGGTTCCTTGAATTGAGGGCAATTAGTCAAGCTGAGATCATCCTTCTGTTTTCTGTGACTCGCTATCACTGTCATGATTTACAGCCGCTCTATGAAACATCAAACCCTGTGAACACTGAGATCTGTTCTTCATTCCAGCCGTGACGGCCATCACAGGTGCTGCCGTCCAGCAATATCAACACGTGAACTCATACAACTGTGACAGATCAGTCTCGAGCGCAATCATCTAATCCAATCTAATCTAAGGTTTTAACTCATTTCATGTTATTTGATATTGTTTATAAGTTATTCAATTAGAACTGTCACCATATTGGATTCTCGTTACACGATTATCACGGCCAAAAGAATTCATGAAAACATTATTAACCCTATATCTATCAAAACAGTGTCAGAAAATAAATGATGCTAGTTGGGCAGATTTACATTTAAATTAGTTTCTTTTGTGCTTTTTTATCTTTTTTTGGTCAATGAATCAAACTCAAAATAGTGTAGGCAGGCAGAGAGACCATCAACCAGATACTGACTGTTATCCACAATGTGAACACAATATAAATCAGACATGCACCGTATTTTGACTTATTTCACATTGTACTCCACTACTTTTCATAAATCTATTTTTGTCTTTAAAACTTAAGTACATGAAAATGTCTGGTACTGTCTTACACCCCGTTCAGACCGCCAGCCACAAAGCGACATAGCGGTTCCATTCATTTCAATGAAGAGCTGCCAACTTCCGTTGACTGTTGATGACAGGAAGTGGGCGTGTCCAGCGATGAGAAACTAGCGACAATCACTGGCGGTCTGAAGGCACAGTTACTTTTACTCCAGTTTTTTTGACTTTATAAAGCAAGTACTACACATTTTCATTTTAATGTACTTTGGTAACAAAAAAACTAAACGCTTTCCTGTGGCTCAGTGGTCAGCATGGCGCTAGCAACGCCAAGGTCATGGGTTAGATCCCAGGGGATTGCACATACTCGAAAACAAACGTATAATACAATGCAATGTAAGTCACTTTGGATAAAAGCGCCTGCCAAATGTAAATGTCAAAATGAAAATGTTTCATTTTCCAAAGTAAAAAATCACAGTTATTATTATCATCATTCTTGTCAATAACTGTACATTGTTCCACCCCTGATATGCTTTTTTTTATTTTTGGGTGGAATGTGCCACAGACGTTCTCCAGACGGATTTTGTAATGTGATAAGTGTGTTTGTGTCACAGTAGAAGTGTGTTTCAGGTCCATGAGGTCATCGCTCACAGACGCTGTGGGGATGTGGTTCATGAAGATGAGTATCAGGTGTCCATGTGAGATATTCCCACACGGCTCTACTAACACAAGACAAGAAGCTGATCTGAGACTCATTCTGACGCTTCACAATCTACTGTACAGTACAGCCGTGTGTTACATCATCATACATCAATCTGATAGTTTCAGTCAGTCTTGAAGATTTGTGTGGTGTCATTAATGCACGGCTACACTTTAACATTGAAGAGAAAAGTTCAAGCTTTTAAAACGGACTTCATGACTCCTGAAGAGTGTAAATACTGCTGATGCTTTTACACATCTGACCTCTTTCTCTTTATGAGGTGTGTGTGATTTGTGCTGTATGTTGCTGTTGTGTAATGAGGTTTTTTCAGTCGTGTGTTTGATTCTGCAGGTCTCAGAGCTGTGTTAAGATGGTTTAACTAGTTGACGGTGGCTAGGTATGAAGAGTTCAGATGCTTAACTCTCTAAATGCGTCAGACGACTTTTTTTCATTTACTACATTTATTTTCAACAATAGCAGATATTTCAGAGAGGTCAGTGTGCTACTGAGAGGGTTTTGAAGCAAAATGATTTGAGGAACGCATGTGTCCGTCAGAGGGTTTTGCCTCTGAACTCTTCATTTAGTTGAATTTTGTTTAGACATGTTCATATAGTCCAGCGCTGTAGGTTTGTCTCTAGCTGATGTTTCATTGGAGTTTGAGGTTTTATTCCAGGAATCTCAGATATCAAATGTCCTGATGTAGTTTACTGGTCGTGTGGTAAATGCAGACCTCGGTTCACTTCTGGACTTGAACCAGATGGGCGGCTGTAGAAGTGCTTTCTGATTGGTCTCTTACAGCCACACCCACAATCTTATAAATAACCCTCACATCCGTCTGATCCAACACGTGAGTTTGTTTAGATGGTCCTCTCAAGTCCCCTTCATTCTTCAGGATCACTTCATCTGTTAATGGTGTCTGTTTGTGAAGCGAAGGCTGTTTTGTTCAGACGTGACAGTGTGTTTGGCAGTGTTGAGCGCTGAGCGTCAGTAACCACACGCCACAAATTAATACTGGGAAGAAAATTGAGAAAACACGTGACTTCACAGGCAGCTACTAGGTTTCAGACCAGAGTGATTCTGATCCTGTTGCTCCAGTAACAGTTGACTGAGGTCAGAAGCGTGTTCATGGCAGGACATGTAATGATGTGCACAAGCAGCTCTATTTGTCATAAAGGCGCCAGCATGACGGTTAATGCTGGATTGACCCGGACACGCGGTAAACGTCTCTTAATTCAGACGGAGGGTGAAAGCAGCCGAACGCTGCAGGGATCTGGGAGACCTGTCCACGCCACACGCGGGTGTAATAAAAGCGTTAAACGCCCGCGGGCAGTTCAGAGCACACGCGGCCGGTCGGGATCACGCGCTTATTAATATTTCAAATGTGCGGCGTTATCAGGCCCAACGCAGCTGCTCCCAAATAAATAAAGGCTGCGATACAGTTCATCAGGCCGACGCGGCGGCTCTTTCATGATAACAGCTGAGCAGAGCCGCGCTCCGTCAGGACGACCTTTACCCCTGTCCTTCAGAGAGTGAAAGCTTCTCAATGACAGACACGTGATTGATGGCTCTACAGGTTCATCGAAATAGATGAGAACTCTCTCGCTGTTGTCCAGTTGTGTGCGCCTGTCAACAGACTCATGGGGACATGAATTCACAACCTAAATGTGTGTCACTGGAGAGAGAGAGAGAGAGAGAGAGAGAGAGAGAGTCTGTGTGGTATTTATAGCACTGTAGTATTGATAGAAAAGAGCGACACTGTTGATTCAAAGCTTTATCTCTACTGTAAACATGATGATGCCCAAGACTCGGGCCAAAATCTGCTGTTCGACTCCCTGATGGAGACAACCTCATTTCCTACCCATGAGCCGTGTAAATACTGTCACACACACACACATTTTAATATCTTATTGAAGTCCACTTAAAGGAAATAGTTTATAGGGACATAAATATTATAGATGCAGTTAAATACATATACAAACAATCATGGACCAGTGGTATACAAGAAATCAGCACAATACATTTACCACCAGTTGTTTGGGATATAAATAATAACACACACACACGGAGCAGGATATCAGTTTTTAGTCTCTGTGTCAACGGCTCTCACTAAAGAGAGCCGTTGGTGTTTCAAGTCTGACGTCATCACGCAACCGTGTTTTTGGGCAAGTTGAAGGATCATGGGTAGTTTAGATGGTTAGGGTCTCGTAAGACTGGAAACAGCAAGGTTTAGTGAGAGCCCTGTGTCAACATGAATCACAGTTAAACAGATATTTGCTTTTCTCAACACACGTTTCAGGTCTTATTATAAAGGATTCATGGAGGAATGTTCAGCTTAAACAATGCAAATATTTGACTTTGATTTCATCAAAATGGTTTAAATTGCTTCACCTCTTTATTCCATGCAGTGGATTGGTTAGTGTAACTACAGTAGTAGTCAAGTAGCAGTTTTGTCATTATTTTGTAAAGTTATTGTTTTTGCTATATATGTACAGTATATACAGCCGCAGAAAAAATAAAGAGACCATTTCAAAATTATTTTCAGTTTTTCACAATGTACTATTTCTAGGTATGTGTTTAGGTAAAAGTCTTTTTTGTTTCATTCTGTGAACTACTACCAACATTTCTCCCAAATTTCAAATGAAAAATCTTGTTTCTATTTGCATTTATTACACTCAGATACTGCAATGAAAACAAGTTCAGATTCACTTTGAAGCGACACAACATACAATTTATTAACTTTTCCTAAATGTAGAAATATGACTGTGAACACATGAATATTTTTCCTGCAGCTGTATACAGACTGGTCACACAGTGTTGTGTCATGGCTCCTGGTGAGGGGTTGTGGGTAATTGTGAACAGTAAGGGAATGATTTTATGAGAGCAGGTCCCTCACACCACAGCATCAAACTCCCTATAATCTCTCTGTAATGTGTTTAATGCACATCTGTCATGCAAATAGTGTTGTTATTGGCTTCATTGGATTAGTTTGGATGTTATGAGCCTGTGCTGCATGCAGATAAGTGCTGCTACAATACTCTATACTGTATTCTATAAAATATCTTTTGACCACCAGCCAAAATCAAATTGAAATTTGCTTCATTTGATCAAAACCTCCAGCGGTGTGTGTGTGTGTGTGTGTGGGTAGACCCTACGGTATGGGGACAAAGTGTCCCCTCAAAGATGGCAATATCCAAGTCGTTGTCCTTGTGGGGACATTTTTGGTCCCCATGAGGAAACAAGCTTATAAATCTTTGAAAATGTAAAAGAGCAGAAAGTGTTGTGTGACTGTGAGGTTTAGGGGGTGGGAATGTGATATAGAGTTTGTACAGTAGAAACACCATTGTGTCCATGGAATGTCCCCATAACACATGGAAACCCAACATGTGTGCGCGAGTGTGTGTGTTCAATGAGCAGCTTGACTTTATTATGACTTCATGATTATCAGTAAAGTCATCAAATATGCATTAATACACGTTGGAAAAAATGCAAACATTATATGAAATGCATACAGTGTCAATTCTTGTGAGGCACAGACAATATAAACCGAATGAGTATTGAACATTTATCATTTTGAGCAGAAATCTTGCTTGTGTTATAAGGTTGTTTAGAGTCCTAATTCCCCATCACACTGATCTCAGACCAGTCAAAAGAGTCTAAGGTTGAAGTTTTCTCTCAGTGAAATGTCCTTGACTATTTGGATGTATTAAATATGGAATATTCAGGCGTTAACTGCAGTAATTTCATCAAAGAGGTTTAACTCAGATGAATGTTGTTTATGCCCCGTGATAGCGTCTTATTTGGATTATATTATTATATGGTTCCTGAGGGCTCTGTATCCAAACACTGCATCATTTCTCTTGTGCGCAACATTAAAAAGCTATTTGCCATGCCGCGTTGTCGGATGCTGCGAGCTCTCTGTTAATTTCCCGTGTCAGGCGGTGTTATCAGCGGGGCCACATGAACACATCACGTCTGTCTGTCTGTCTGTCTGTCTGTCTGTCTGTCGGGGGAGAGCTGGATTACTGTGGCCGCCGGGACCTTCACTTCATTACTAGAGCACCTATCACATGACAGAGATGAAACCCCACACACACGGTGTACCCGCTGATGTGTCTTTACAGAGCAGTGCTAGTGATGTGTGACGCTGGTCAGTGTTTTTCTTTGAGATCTTCAGCACTGAACGCTCACACACTGCTCCTTTCATTTACCGCATCCTCTTTTCTGAGACCTCACTGCAGTCAAAGTTTTATTTACATTTACAACGTCACTTACAAATCAGAAGCATTTAACAGTTTGTCAGTGAGCTCAGAATTACTGTTGTTAGTCTACAAAGCTACACAAGACCTGAAGCTAAAAATCAACAAATGTTTATACACATTTGAGAGTTAAACCCATTGTAAATTGAGTCCGAAATTTACGTCTGAAATTTCCTCACGTTTAAAATAAATACGACCTCTTGTTGTGTCAATCACATTTACACACTGCCTGCGATATTTCCGTCCGTCATAAAAAATTCGGACCGGGTTCGATTTCTGCGTTTTTGGCATCCGTAGCAAGCATTTCGAGTGGCCTTAACAATTCAGAGACACCGTACTAATGAGAGCCAAATATATAAAAAGCGCATACGAACATTTCTGACTGTATGTGCAAAGACCTTTAGAGGTCAGTTATGTGACTGTGAAGTCTTTTGAGGAGTTTCTCTCTGTTGTTGGGTGATTTCAGCTCAATTGGGTCACTCTTTTACATTGAGATGACGGTCAAGAAGTGTCCTAGTTTACCTTAAATAACCCTATATTATATCATATATTTATTTTTTAAACATTTGTCAATATTCTATGTGACTTCTATGTGTAATGTTTAATTCTCTTCTCATTTGCTCACCTCGTGTCATTTCAGTCCTGAACCACAGATGAAATGATTCTCTCAGGTTTATAAAGAACAGCAGAAGATCTTCATTGACCTGTTTATGACACATGAGGTGTGTGTGATCCAGTCATGTGGTTTGAATCAACATGAGGCAGATGACACAGATTAAACTTCTACTTGGGTGAATGATTCCTTTTCCTAGAGCCCTTAATGTAACAAATCACTTATTTAATATTCAAAGAACCCTTAAGAACCTTTATTTTGAAGAATGTAGATAGTGAAGTATGACTGAGAGAGAGTTTCCACACTGGCACAGAGCTCTTGTCTGTTTCTCCACGTCTCCATAGCGATCAGAGCGAGAGGGTGGTCTGAGTTTTGGGACACACACCCTGTCTGTCTCTCTATCGCTCTGTCTTTCTCTCTCTTTTCACCCAGATGTTTTTAGTCTTGCTCACTCAGTCTTACTGTCATGGGCGAGCAAGCAGACAGCTGAACACTGCACTGGGTTGAAGCACACAAACAAAAGCTCTCTCTCTCTCTCTGTCATAAATCAAACCTGTGTTCTTCTGATATGTCATTTCAACATAATCCTGTTATTTACAGGCCAATTGTGGCAGAGGATTTAAAAATGATGTGAATTGTCTTTTCCGAGCGGCTGGATCTCTGCAGGACATTGGAGGCAGAATATCAGTGAATTAAATTAGAGGCATCACATCCGGGGCCGCGTGTCGATCGGCTTTATTCCTGCCATCGGGGCCACGTGAGCCCGCTTAAATTTCTCTGATTTTCACATTCTGGAGTTTCCTCCTAAGGCCGAATGGAGCCCAGCGGCAGCTCGTTCAATTTCCCCGGCCGCCCGGCTCGAGAGAATTATGGGCCACGGTAATGCTGTCGACACGAGCGTAATGAAACCCGTGTCTGAGGTGCCGCGGTGCTATTTCATCCCCGTTCACCGCTGTATTAATTAAATATCCATTTATGGCGCTGTATCAATTTATGGCTCGTATCTGTCGGCGCGCACAAGAGCTGAGGTACCTGCAAACAAGCCCGCCGCTGTTTCTGACTCACATTAAGTCTTTATGGTGCCGCTGCTTTCGGGGGGATTGATTGGGGCCGAATGAAGCTGAAGGACTGCGGGGCTGCGCGGGCAGCGGTGCATGCTGGGACAGCTCGCTGCTCTGTTTGAGAGGTGATTTGTCGCAGGGTCACGCAGCTTTTAAATCTCCTCAGCCTGCAGTCACCTGACAGACACCTGCGGCACTTTAGGAAACACCACACATCACTCTCTGTTTAAACCACAACGTACACACAGACTTACCTTTCATACTCATTCATGAATTTACCGTGATTTTAATTGATCTATAATTGATTGTTTATTCCAGTTCACACAACGAAAGCTGTGGCAGTCAGTGTGATGCAAAATAGATCATTTTAACGGAGATCACTTTTGTGTAGCATTGTCTTGACTTTCACAAAGCAAATAGATTGAAACATCACATTACAGAAAAAAAGGTTTTGAATACAAAAAAATCAAATTTTCGGTATTTGACTGGTCAGGACAATTGTGCATGACTTGTTGTTTATTTTATGGTTTGTTTCTATGTTTTAAATTTTATACAGCTTGTGTACAGCAATTTGGTCCATTTTTATGGTTTTGAAGGTGCTTTATAAATAAAAGTTGAATGATGACTAAGTGTGTGTGCATGATTTAGTTTATTTTCATTTATTTACAAAAGAAGATATTAAGAGAAATGTGTTCATACAATGGAGATCAATGGAGTTCAGTGTTGTTTGTTGATCAACATTCTTCCAAATATCATCTGTTGTGTTTTGAAGAAGAAAGAAACTCAAAAGACATGACACGAGGATGAAGAAATGATGAGAGATTTCTCATCCCTTTACTACTGTCTGAAGTTCTCGGGGTTCATGTTTTCTGATTGTCAAACAGAGATGAACGCTGTAGATGTGGTGTGCAGCTCAGGCTACCCGTCGGCCATGGTTTCCTAATAGCTTTGAAGAGTTTGATTGTTTTAGTGATGATAAAGAACAGAGAGACTGCAGTCACTAACAAGACATCATTACAGTCAGACACATCTGCTCGCCGCCGTCACGTGCCGCCGCACAATTACTGTGATCATTTAGAGTTGAGCACCTAATAAGACTGTGATGGATGGAGTTGAAAGAGAGAATAGAGACGGACTGCAGACGCTGGGACTTCACCTCCGTTTGGAAACATCTCATTATCAGTCGCACCAATTGAGGAAATCAAAGACGCTGCCGGGCCCAGAGAAGACAAACTACCTTTTATTTCTCCCTCCTGGATTCAGGGACACGCTGGTGAACGTGCGCGTGTGTGCGCAACGCTCTGAAGTCATGAGAATGATCCACTTACTGACGTTCAGAGGAGACGCCCACCGCGCCGGGAGGTCTCGTGAAATCGAATCGGGGAGAAAAGTGAATGTTAGAACAAGCTAGAAAATGGCAAGAATAGATGTGGTGTGTTTTGGCTCAGCAAGCCGTGGGGTTAAGATGTCATCCTTTTAGAGGATGATTTTCAAATGAAAGTGTTTGCAGGAGCTGATGTGTCATCCCAACATAAAACTCAAGCTCATGTATGTTCAACCCTGTCACACACACACACCGTGCATGGTTCCATTGTGTCTACAGGAAGCAGATGGTGTAACGTTGAAGCCTGGCACACAACTCCACATAATTCATGGAAGCTATTAGAGCAAAAGACAAAGGAGGTGAAGATGCTGATGTGCCACCTGGGTCGGGACAGACACATCAAGAAATGAAACAGTCAGAAAATAAAGAAAGAAAGAACTAATCCCCAGAAATTGACTCGTACACAAATTGCCTTAGATGAGCTATTCAAGCACAGAAGCTTCTAGTTTTCTCTGTGAGGTGAAGGAGGTGTTAAATGACAGAATCATGATTCATGAACATTTTGGGATGACGCACAAGAGTTGCTCTTAATGTGTGTGTATCTGGTGTCAGTCTTGGTTGTGTGCTTCTGCAGTGTTTGGATCCTCTCTCTCGGTTGAACATGAATGTGTGTGTTTTTATCACAGTACAGTGGAGGGACATCAGTGTATTCACAGGATTCCAGAAGAATGAGATGTTATCACCACTAATGGGTGTAACTGGGCAGTTGTGTAGCGAGTAATCATTCTGCTGTGTGCGTTCATTTCACAAATGCTTCTTATCTGGAGTCACAATCTGTGTGTGTGATGTCAGAGGTGACTGGTGCAGTGTGGAGAGGGTGAGAGCGCCCCCGCTGGTGAGAGCGGTGTGTCGTGCCACAGGTGTCCTGTAATGTGCGGATCACAGAAGCATCACACAGCAGCAGCTTTATAAAGAGAGCTCACACTGCAGCTGTCCACGCACACGCACACACACTGAACGCTGAATGCTGATTGGCTGTTGGAATGCTTCCTGGACAGTTAGAGTTCATGAAACATCATCAGTCTAATGATTCTTGCATTTGAATCCGCTTCTGTTTTTATTTCTGAAGAGATCAGGCTCCAGGACTCGATACTGAAGTCTATTCTTCACAAGCAGTAGAGTTTGAGTTTGAGTGGTTTCTGCAACATCTTGCTTGACCCAAATCACTGTGTGATATTTAATGTCATCTGTGCTGTATTTCCATCTACCTTCTTTCGTTTACTTCAGTTTTTGCAGGATTATGACTTCTTAGTATTTACAAAGTGACACAGTACTATTTATTTAGCTATTTAAAGACTATATGATAATACGGTTGTTTGTATGGTATTATTTGTATTTACTGTAAGGTCACGAGAGCCGAGCTCTGAATAATCCTTGTTTTAGTGGTCTCTGAATCAGTATTTGATCTATTGAAGCTACGGTATATAAATATCATGGGATATAAAGCCCAGCGTTTCTGTGTTTAGAGGTCACGCGGAAACACACATGAACTCTATTAGCAGACACACAGTCCTCGTGAACCCACCTGAGACATTCATACCCACAATTCATCATTCATCTGCTCCGCTCTCATTTCCAGGGGGGCCACCTTCAATTTACAAAGTGCTTTACATGTGAAGGGTAATCAATAAACGGCTCGATCACGCTTGCTCACACCGCGCCCGCCGGTAAACCCAACACGCGCAAAAATTGGAAAAGAAACGGCCGTCTAATTCCAAACAAACACGCTCATCATGAGATCGCCGGGGGAACTGGACCAGATTACTGTTGTGTGTGTGTGTGCGTGCTTTCGTGAAAGCGATTGATTGTTTGTGTGTGAACATTTTCTGGGAGAATTATGGGATGGATGATACATGTTAAAAACATGAAGCCAATCATCAAAACGAAGTGACCGTAATGTCATTTCAGGTACTCGGCATGATTTCTTGTGTGTTTAGCTCCATGGGTTATGATGGGACAGTATGAGCTGTGAGAGACTTCAGTCTCATCATCACCCGCATCATTTACACACAGTGACGTGAGACTGACAACACGATCACCAAACACAGATGATCTTTCACTTTTGATATCATGTATCTTGTTAGATTATGAATGCGCTGGTGAATGCGACCTGACAGAAAACACTTTTACCCTATTTAACAAAACGGTGTCTTCCTTTAACTCTAGATAATACGTATGTTAACAATCAATATGTTTTATTCATATATTCACACTGAGTTGACATCATTGTTTAAAGTTAATTTGAGTTTAAATAAAAAATGATACGTTTATTATAACGTATAACTATAACTGTTTTTAAAGAAACCATGAACATTTGGCGTTTGCTGATGTATCTCCGCTCTGTGTTTAATAAGTTCCCTCCGGTTCATCTTAATGTACGTTCTGCACCTGACGCCATAATAACCAGCAGAGAGAGAGAGAGAGATTTTCATCTATTTATTTATTTTGTGCTCAGAGTGAAAAGCATTTAGCATGTGTTTTGTGTCATTTCAAAGCTTTGCCCTTTATGGAAATGCACCGGCGCTTTTAAAAGCCTTTTTCTCTTAATTGCTCCTGAACGGCACATTGTTGAGGAGAAAAACAGCCGCACGTTTCCCTGCCGAGTGAATTATAGATGACACTAAAACAATCCCATTATAATATGCTTTCAGAATAGTTTGTAAATGACGGCCGTGGCCACAGATGCATTTTGTGGTGGTGTTAAGCGCCACAGTGATGGAGGGGGAGAGACTTATCTAATGATAATGATGTCAGCGGGGTCAAAGGTCACTGAGTCTGCCCCCCCTGTGTTTATCTGTGATGATAGAAACACGCAATCAGAAGTGAATAGTCGAAGGAAAGACGTGAGATGTTGAACTTTCTATCATTAGCATTATGTGAGGGAGACATCCAGCACTGTTTCTATTTCTCAGTTGTTTTTGAGCGCTGGTGTTTGAGAGAATTCAGTCCTGCACAGGCTGTTTTATGAGGAGGCTAATTCGGATGATAAGACCAAAATATGTGATTTTTAAAAAGCGACAGTGAAGCCCACCCCTACCCATGACTGTATGAATTCAAGGAAATGATCCACCTGATCAAACGGCTGTGAAGCGTGTTGAGAGATCGGTGTTGGACAGGCAGATGAAATCTGTTTAATGACGGCAGGTTTGTGCCGGCTCCATTATTCACAAACGCAAGCGTAATCACCTTACAGTCCATTTCTACAGGAGACGAGAGATTCTAAAAGCTCTCCTGCACATCTCAAGACCTGTTTCTTCTCGACGCCGACATCTGATATCTCTATCAGAGTACATTAACTGACATAATGAACACCGGCAGGTGTGTTAACATCACCAGATCTGATGTTCTAATTCAATTTCACCTTGTAACCTTGTACACTAGACCAAACATAACCGTGTATTCCTGACCATAACTGCTGCAGATCAATGTCCTTAAGCATCACTGATGTCATACAATCCATCCATCCCTCCGTCTGTCTGCTGAGAACAAACCTCACACACTTACTGACACTCACAATACAGACAAATCACACATCGCTTATGTCTCTTCCTCAAACAAGTGACATTAAACAGAGAACAAATGGAAAACTCTCATGTGTTTCAGATATTTCTCCGGAGAAAAAGAGTCAGAAATGTTTACAGTCATTACACTGTAAAAATTGACACGGATATTTACTTAAAGAAATGATGGTAACAATGTTACAGAAAATATGTTTTAACGCAATATTCCATGAATAAATCAAGTAAAATTACCTACATTATTTAAGCACGTCACATGATAAACTTAAAGGGGTCACATGACACGGCTAAAAGGAATATAATGGTTTGTTTTAGATGTAATGTGTAAACAGGATTTAAGGTTCATAAACGCTGTATATTCCACACACCGTACCATGTTTGTATCTCCTCTTTGCTCCGCCTCTCTGAAACACGCAGATTTTTTACAAAGCTCATGGCTCTGAAAAGCGAGGTGTGCTCTGATTGGCCAGTTCACCAGTGTGTAGTGATTGGTGGAATACTGCAAGCGTGTGAGGGAAATGTAACGTCTCTGACCATATTCAGAACATCAGGTTCCAAAGCAATTGTACAGACAGATGATCAAGCCGATGCATCAACTTTGCCAGAGCGACTTGAGCAGGATGTAAAGGATTGGTAAGGTTAAATAGTTAAAAACTATAGCTAACTGTTTTACCTTTTATATACGACGTTATAAAGACTATAAACAAACAACCATATACATCATACAGAGTTTGTGTGAGATAGATACAAGCTGGCATTACAGCAGGGAATGGTATAAATAATTAATAATGTGATCGCTTTGAGCTCTTGAACAACCAGTGTTACGCCACGTCTCGTCGCGACTCAACAAAGACAATAAACCCAAAATAAATACTAAATAAAAAGACATTATAAACACCACATTTGTTGCCTCTAGTTGGAACATTATTACTGATTATTAGGACTTATGTTGTCTATTTTCACATTCGTGCGTGTCTGCATTTGCAGATCACAGACACACGACAAACTCAACTTGCGTTAGACCGTAACAAAGTATTTTACAATGAAAATATACTCACAGGCTGAGAATCTGAAGCGCCAGCGAAGTTGGAATGGTTGGAATGGCCCCACTTTTTACCCAAAGCTTTGGTGCACAGCCGGTCTTAATCTCTCCCACATTCGTGAAGCAATCTTCGGTGAAATGCGCTGCACACACTTGAATATTCGGATCCGTACTTTTCTGGAACAGTGTTGTAAATAAAATGTAACCATTAGTTTTTAGTTGTCACATCTTTTGGAAGGGCAAACAAAAAATCTTTCTTTTCACAACGAAACACAGCGTCTCCGTGACATTGCTGCGGCGGTGACAATACAATGAGATTTACAAGTACGCCCACTTGCGTATACATTTGGGCGGTCTTAGTCAAATCAGACCACCAACTGACGTAGATTTGTGGGGGTGTGGTTACACGAGATGTTTCAGGCAGGTCTGGGTGAGCATTCGCTTTTACATACAATGACTCTTTTCTTCCCACACTTTCATTACATGCATGAGCAACTTATAACACACCAAAGACACACTCATATGACCCCTTTAAAAAATCAAGAAGAAATACTAATTTGAGCATTGGAGTTAACTTTCTTTTCATCTACGACATCACACAGTATATGATGTGCAAGTAATCTGAGAGATGTCTCAGTGCTGACATTAGCAGCATTACTGTTCAAAAACAAACCACATGAGCTCTCCTATGACCTGAGCACAAGCACCGCTCTTCTGAACGATGGTAACTCAGAATCTCTTCTAAATCTGAAAGACAACGGAACAATAAACACTATCAAGCCTTTCGTTTTACTGTAAAGCACATCAAATAGCGCTTTAACCAAACTTCAATTTTTGTTAAAAAACTAGAACACAATTGTATTAAGTAAAGTTTACTCCATTCATTTCATGAAATCTAATAGGACACAGAATCATTTTTTAAGTGTAGAGTTCCACTCAGAGTTCATCTCCCTCCACTGGCTACCGGTTGAAGCCGGTATCAGATTCAAGTCACTAATGCTTCCCTACAGGACTATCACTGGAGTTGCACCGGCTTACTTTCACACCCTCCTGCACTCCTACACCCCATCAAGATCCCTGCGTTCAGCAAACCAGCGGTGCTTGTATTGCCTTCCCATAAGGGCAGTAAATCTCTCCCGCTCATTCTCATTCACAACTCCTCCCTGGTGGAACATTCTTCCTAACTCGGTCCGGTCCACCACATCTCTCACAACATTTAAAAAACTACTTCAAACCCTCTTCTGTGAATACTTGACAGGCAAATTAAAAAAAAAACACTAACCCTTTCTCTCAACAGGTAGTGGTCTAGCTTTTGTTGAAACCAGTAACTTTGTATTGGCACTTAATGTATTATGGCTCCTGTATGACATATCGCTTATTGCTCCTAAACTCTCTGTAAGTCGCTTTGGGTAAAAGCGTCTGCTAAATGACTAAATGTAAATGTAGAGTTTGAGAAGAGATGTCAACAGTGTGTCAAACTGAGCTCAGATTTGTCTCGTCTGCAATCAGAAGTCAATATTATTGAAGATCTCAATATTATTTCTCATCACGTCCAGATGATTTCACCTCTTCAATCTACATTCATTTACACCTCTTCAGGTGTTTACACAATGACGCTCTCTTTTGATTATTTCTTGAGCAATTTTAGAAGAACTTGAGTTATGAAAGAGCAACATCTGATGTTGGAGATGTCAGTTGTTTAGGTGTAGAGGTAATGGTGATGGTTGTGCTCACTCTCAGTGGGGTTTTTCACAGATCTGATGTGATGTTGCTTCTTAATAACTTGAAAGTCAATATGGTTTATTTTGTTTCTCATCTCTCACCGCTGGATATGACGAAATAAAAGAAATATCAGAGCAGGCTTGAAGATGAAGGTGTTGTGCGCGAACAGAGCAGTGAGTGACAGGTGGGATTTGTGTTGTTTTAACGTGACTTCAAACATGGGATTGACCACTAAACACTTAATGAGGATGAACGAAAGATGTTTGGACACAACAGATTGACATGTTGATGCATAAAAAAACTGAAAGCATGTTAGAAATCAGTCTCAAAGGATCATGGGTAAATATGTGTGTGTGAGATTATCCGTTGAGTGGATGTGATGTCACACCGCACAGATTCACAGCAACATGACAGAATGAAGGATTTTTAATGTTTGGGCAGAATCCGAGTGCAACACAACAATCGTCTCAGTTTCTCTGGCACGAGCCTTCAGGCCGTGAGTCTCTTCACATCTTCAGACAATAATATCGCTGTGATTATGAGTGATGAGATATCTCTCCTCAGGCTGAAACATGCGACACCTGCAATCTCAGCCAGACACACGGGGATGACGAGACGAGACCCAACATGATCAGAGATGCTGTTCTGTTGGATGTAACGTGTGTTTATGTTCATGTCACAGCCCGTCCAGACACGTGTGGATTGACAATGTGAGGCTGTGGGTTTACAAACACAGATGGGTGACGATAAGCTCTTAACGTCCATTCAAAGGCTCTGTTTTAGACACGACGAGACCGTACACGATACATCTACGACCTTCTTTTGCTGGCAGAATGACCAAATACAGCACTTGCTGTTTCCATGAATGTATTTTTGAGATGTTCTAATGGTGTGTACATGTGATTTTGGTTTGCGTGTGACCCGTGGGGATATTTCTGAAGCCAAGAGACTTGATTTCTGTGTAGCACATTCGAGTTTCAGACGGCATGAGCCGGTGATCAGAGCTTTGAGAGGTTGAAGTGTGTGGTAATGGCTTTTAACCCAGAATCAAGGCTCCTCTGCTTTTGATTTGACCATCACAGGTTTATCGATGTGATGTGATGTGATGTTATTGATCCGACATGTCACATGCTTCCCTCTCTCTTACAGTGTTATATCATTCAGCTAGATGAGTAAATGTGTTTAGGATTCAGCTCTAGATGTGTTGGGTTTTCTAATGGAAGTGAAATGATGTTTCTATCAGCTCTCTTTCATAGCAATACAAACACACAGATGGAAAGTCAACACAACGGGACGAGAGCGCTGCTGTAAATGATGCACAGAAGTTACTCATCAACCCTTTTAAAAGCACACGTCTGTTTTTCCACCGCGGTGTTAGTCCAGTAAACACTTCACACATCGAGCTGTTTGAGAGCCGGCTCAGGACTCTGCTGATGTTACTGAACCCAAACCTGTCTCGGAGGAAGTGATGCGTGATCTGTCAGCGCTGCAGTCTCCACAGTGAACCATGCTGAACAAACAGCTGCTGATGTCACTTCCTGAGTACACCGGTGTCACTCTTTACAATGAAACATGATTATGAGACGAATGAGCTGTTCGTGGACGTCATCGCTTAAATTCTTACTTTATATAAACTGGACAGAACAATGTTTTAGTGTTTTACTGTGTTATTGATATTATTTGATCACGATCATTTAACACAATTAAATGAACACAATTTGGCTCACTGACTTTTGAAACAACGTAGGGAAAAAATGTAATTCAACTGAAAAAAAAGTGTAAAGAAATAGCACAGCTGAACGGCTGTAAAGAAAAGGGTGCGTGTGGATTTACACAAGAAAAGAGAGGATTCTTGCAGAATGGAATGCGGCACAATAATCGTTTTACCTCGCTTTCATTTTGTTTTTGTAATTGAAGGGCAAAATTGACCATTAGGATACATTTTGGATGAATTGCACAGCATTAGTTATTGACCTCATGTCTGTTGTCTCCTCAGACTCGGCGTTCATGATGGTGAACACATCCGGGAGGTTTTCTGGACAGAAGGCTCAACTCTTCGTCCCACAGTTTAAAGAGAACGACACTCACTGTGTCATATTTCAGTATTACGCAGCGAGTCGCGAGGGTTCCAGTCCAGGACAGCTCCTCATCTATGTGAAAGAGAACAACAGTCCGCTGGGTTTGCCCGTGTGGAACACATCCGGACCGGCTCTACAGAAATGGCAGAAGGTTGAACTGGCCATCAGCACCTTCTGGCCCAACTTCTATCAGGTGAGACATCATCAGCCGAGTGTCTTTCATCAAGAGTTTCGTAACTTTGGTATGTTCTAACAATGTAAGTGAGATATCAGCTTGAAGGGATTTCTGTGCTCGTGCGTGTGTTTGACAGCAGGTGTGTCTGAGGTTCCAGCAGTGTTGTTCTATTATACAACGTCTCGCTAATTATTTCTTTTTCCTTTCACTCACGACACAAAGCAATAAAGTGACTCATGTTAGACGACTCGACGCTGCCGGTCGGCATCAGCTTCCTCCTGATCTTAGCGGGTCTCCATCCTAATTAAAGGGAAAGTTCAATTGTTTTCTGATGAAATGGCCACCCATCGTCTTCACAAATGATTTGGATTTGTTCTGTTTCTTGAGTGTGGTGACGGGTGGCCGTTTCTGTAGTAAAGCAGACATGTGGAGTGAACATGGAGCCGTCTGAGAGAGAGTGTGTGGAAATAAACTGCACAGGAGAGAGAGAGATGCTATCACAAGTCTGTAAATGTCCCACTGTCTTTATTTCTTTTTCAGAGGTTCTCGCTTCATGTGGGGTCAACATCTGAAATGGTTCTCATGAAATTCCTCATAAATATTCACAACTGTTCAAAAGTCACACATTTATTTGGAATTTAGAATAATAGTAAACTCAAAACTTAAAACTATGACACAAATGACACAAATGTAACACATTCACTTAAAAATGCCAAAATAAATCTAAACTATTTTACATAGAATTTACAGAAACGTTTCTTTGTCATTTTCTAAGATTCAGTTTTTATTCATCGGGTCTATTCTGAGTTCTTATTAGCTGATTTTATTTTCATTATTCACTTCCAATCATTTCGAAAACATTTTTAATAAGAAACATTGTCTTTTATTAAAATAAATGTGTGTTTCAAACATTTAAGCCAACAGATTGAAAGAATTGCAAGGTCATAAGAAGCATTTTAGCGAAGTAAACTTTTGAATGGTTGTGTATATATATTCAGTGAAATGATAGAAATATATCTTTTTATTTCGTTTTGAAAGACTTTAGCGATGCAGGTTACGGTCTTGTGTGCAGACTTTGACATCTTTTCACACCTCTCTGAAACGTCAGATGAACATCAGGTCTTTTAATCGAACTCTCATGATACTAACAGAAGTCGTCGATGCTCAGACACGCTCCTCGGTTGTGCGTCTCTCCCGTGAGAGAGCGTCCGACAGAAAGACAAAAGCGTCCAGAGGTCCTCGGAGAGAATCCCGCCATCTGCTGAGACTTCAGCGTACGGCGTAAAATACGATTGTGACTTCTTAATACATGCAGAGATGAACAATGTGCGGCTTTAGATGTAATGAGTGATGCCGGTGTAATTGCAGGTTTGTGTAATAGCTCTGGATCTTCAGAGCTTGTCACGAGGAAAGCACCTGCTTCACACAAATCTTATTCTGTAATGACAGGGTTTGTGTTTCTCTCTCGTCTCCTGTTGAGCTCTTCTCCTACTTCACAATGAGAGAACACGGCCGTTGTTAATTGCTTTGAGTTTATTCGGGTCACTTCTTTTTAAATTGATAATGGCGTGCTGTAAGAAGATGAGAATCTCACGCCTGTTAGGGTCTTTATCAGGGATGTTTTCAACACAATCACAGGTGAGAGGAGACGTTCAGATGATCCGTGATGAAGGCGGGGGGCTGGAGAAAGACTTGACGTGATTCATCAGAATGACCTCTGCTTTGTTACCGCCGTATGAAGAAAGTTCATGTTCGTGTCGGAAATAGATTTGATTGACAAACCGATGGAGATGGATTCAAACATTTAGCAGTGAGGCGTTTTGATTCAAGGCGCTGAAACAAAAGAGGTGAAACTCAAGTGTGTGAGATAAACACCACTCACACAGAACAATTATTAACATCAGAGAGAAGAATACATGAGACCTTCATACACATCACGTACACACAGAAAACATGTTTACTTGTTTCATCCACACTGTTCGGTTTGATGTCTGCTGATGCTAATGTGGTCTCGTTTCTCTGATGACGTCCAGAGACACAAGATCCGTCTCATGAGAGTCAACATCTCCAGCGCTCGTGTGATGCTCAACACACACCTCAGTCTCAAGATGCTGGACAGACTGCGCTTGTGACATTTAACGGTTTCTTATGTGAAAGCACCTCTGGAATGGGAACAAGTGTGCGTTCCATCGGCTCCAGACCATAGAAACACTATTAATGAAGATTAAACTCTTATCTGTCCTGTATCATTTTTGTACTTAACATTCTCTCTCTCTCTCGTGTCTTCAGCTGGTGTTTGAAGTGGTGACGTCTGGAGATCGGGGTTTGTTGGCCATCAAAGGAATCTCACGTCAGGGTCATCAGTGCAGTAAGTTTCATTGAACAAACACAGTCTGATGTGAAACATCTTCACTATCTGCTGAACACACACATGTTGGTATTGGTGGTTTACAGGGACATTCCATAGACATAATGCATTTTATAGTGCACAAACTGTATATTCTATCCCCTGAAACTAAGAATCATTCAAAAGTTTCTGCACTTTTACATTTTCAATAAAACATTTTTTCAAGTTTAGGTAAACATCGGCATGTCCTCATAATGTAGGGGGCGTGGCCAAACACATGAATAGACACTGCATTGTGAGGACTGTGCATTCTTATAATGTAGGTCTAGCCAGTGCACAGTCAACAGCAGAAACAAACACAAACACACAATCCGATCACAGTAACACAATCCTGAACACACCTTTACTAAAACACTCAATCACGTGTCATTTCTGCCAAATGTACGAAGATGTGTGTTTGTTTGAGGGTTGTGTACTGTACATTTAAACCCAAATTTCTGAAGAACCATTTTCAGAATATTTGAATCACTGAAATGATGCGAGCGGCCCAGTTGCATAAACATAACCGCTAACTGAAGTCTTAACAGCTATTCTCACTGACGAGCATTAGTTAGGACTCATCGCTCTTACTTTTATGAGGTTTCAGTTAGCCCAATCTGCCTTTTTGTGGAACTGATTTAAAGTTGTGTAAGCAGTGATTGAAGTTATGACCGGTCTTGAAGATTTTTTAATTTCTTAGACTAGTCTAAGCAGTTTATGCCATGGGATATAAGATCATGTTAACTCATCGCCAAACGAAAACTACGTTTTCAGGAATTGTTTCGGTTGAAGGAATTTATTTCTAGAGCTCATTTAGAAACAGTCTGTTTCCTCAGGAGTGTGTGTGTGCGTGCGTGTGTGTGGTCCACATGACCTTTCCGTTACACTTCTGTCTTAAGTGCTGCGTCTGGAAGCCTTCTCCTTGAACTTGAGCTGAAGTTAAGAGGAAAATGTTCTGACCCGAGCGGCTGGTGTAATATCCTGATGAGAAAGTGCTGAATGACAGCTGACGTGTGGATTTATTTTATGATTGGATCACGGCAGTTTAACGGAGACTTCAGCTGATCTTTCGCTCATTCGTAAGAGCTGAAGCTAGAATCTCTTGAGAGACAGTGTTAATGGTGTTCTGAGGTGCCTGATGATGGTGATCGTTCCGTCTCATCAGAAAGACACATCATGTTTCTACACCTACACACACTGTATGAAAATCAACACAACAGTAGAATAAGCCACTTTTCCCCATGGTTAAGAGCTAACGCTTGTGTTTGTGTGTTTGTCAGTGAACACGCCTCATTTCCTGCACATTAAGGGCGTGGAGGTGAACGCCCGACAGACGGCTGTGTTTCAGTGCACCATTAATGGACAACCCCCAGATCACGTCAACTACAAACTCTGGTTACAGGTAACACATCTCATCCTGTGTGTGTCTCTGAATGACAAAACCACCTCAGTAGTTCATGTGAATGTTGTGCTGTAGTCTGTCATTCACAATTCTAGGTTGTTGTCTGAATAACAGAGAAGAACAAACATTTCTCTGGCTGACATGATCCTCATTTCTGCATTACAAACAGACAGAAGCATCGAATCTGAGATCGGCCTAAATAAACACGCACACGCACACACACACACACACACACACACACACACACACAAGCCATTGAAGCGTTTTGTTTTACGTTTGGACATGTGCCTGAAATGTTCAAATATTATTTGGAAGTATGATTGTGTTGTTGAGTTATGTGCATATTCTTGAACATTATTGTCTGTTTGTGATGTGTTTTCTTTCTGACTGTCAGATATTCAGTGCGGGACGGGTTCATGTTCACATCGATGTGTTTTTTCATCAGATAAACACACATGTGGATTGTGTAAACTGTGGTGATTACAGTAACATGTCTAAACAACATTTGTAGAAGCAGGACAGCTTGTGTATTTAGACCTGTGTGTGTTGTGTTTTTGTCAGGGTATCGGAGGACGTGAAGCTCATATGAAAGACACTAAACCTGTGAACTCCAGACGGTATACAGGCACGTTTGATATAGTCAACACTACCAAGGGTGACTCGGGTCGGTACCGCTGTATCGTGCGCTCTGATCATGGACTGGGTGTGTCCAGTTACGGCACGCTGGTGGTCAAACGTAAGTCTACTCAACAACTTTATACAACTTTCACACTCAACAGAAGTTTGTGTGTGTGTGTGTGTGTGTGTGGTGTGCGGTTGTAAAGAAGAGTGTTGCGCTGTGAATCTTGCTCAGGTTTATTCTCTCTCACAGATGTGTAATGACACATGAGGTTTCATTACAGCTGTGTCTCTGTGCTCATATATCACACTAACATTGACCTCGCATTGATTTAACAAACTGTATTAGTTTACATATTAACCCCTTCATTAAATATCACCTCATTCTGCAGCGTCACTGTTTGAGATCACCTCATGCAAGCGCTGTGTTAAAGAGTGTGTGTGTGTGTGTGTGTGTGTTTGGTGCCATTGTGCTGAGAGCTGGCCAAGGGCAGTGATGGGTGACACAGCGCTCAGAGAGAGAGAGAGATGCCTGCAGGTTAACAAGACTGACCTGCTCTCGTGAGACAACAATGAGACTCATAAATCATTTAGTGCATCTTTCCTTTCTCTTGCCCCCCCTCACACACACACACACACACACACACGTTACCACTCCTGGGATACACATACACACATGTGCACACACATAACAGTATCATAGACACTAACCCATTGTGTGTTTGTAAATAAGTGTGAGTTTTACACTTAAAGCAAACAGAAGACGGTGCGAGTGAGTGTGTGTGCGAGGGATTGTGTGTGTGTGTCCGAAAGTTAAAGAGAGAAAAAGAGAAGCGATTCAGGGGTAAGTTGTGTCATTCTTGACATTCAGAGGAGGACGTTTGCCAGCGGCTGCATCACATGACACACGGCCACAGGTCCATTTCTAGTGTATTCAGGTTATTGTCACATCACATTACATTCAGTTCCCTCCGTACACTCATGAAACCATCAGAAAATCCTCCAAACTTCAAACAGCGCCAATCACAAACCACGTGAAGACATCAGGTCACAGCAAACACCACGTGTGCCGTCCGGGAGTGTGTGTGTGTGTGTGAGGTTTTGGGGTGTGGCTGCACAAGCTTCTTATTTTAACTGGCCACTGGGTGTGTGCGACAGGTGCACACACACACACACACACACACACAGCCCTGAGGTCAGAGCTTCAGTAACAGCAAGTGTGATCTGAGGTCAAACGTGTGTTCACTGTGATGTGTAAAAGCTTCATGTTGTCATCTGTGTGACACGTGTGCAAATGTTCAGCTTAGTAAAGTTTCAGTAAGTGGAAAGAAGTTTCAGTGTTCTGAGAAAAATCTGTGTGTATCTTTTTTAATTGTAATACATCCTTGAGCCCATTTCAGATGTGTTGTGTGTGCGGTGTTGGTCACTGACAGCCCGTCTGAAGTGTCACTGCTCTTTGTGAAGTCATTGTTGGGCCCTGTCGTACACCCGGCGCAAAGCAGCGCAAGTGTTTTTGCTAGTTTTAGCCCGACGCAGATCTCATTTCCCCATCCTGTGCCGCGTTGTTTAAATAGCAAATGCAGTTGCGCTCATTTGTGTGCCCATGGGTGTGCTGGTCTAAGAAAGAGGTGTGTTCAGGCGCATTGTTGGCGCGTTGCCATTTTCAGGAACTGAAAATAGACTGCGCCATAGACCAAATCAAACCTGCTCTAAAGTCTAAAGTCAATGGTGCAGTAGTTATTTGTTGTTTAAAGAGCGCGTTAGAAGAAAATGTGCCTCTGGTCGGGTCCACCATCAGCTTTCACTTTACTTATTATTACACAGAGAGAAGCGCAGCAGCACACAATTACAATGTAAAAGATTATTATTGTGTAGCCTACAAAAAGATAAGACCTTGTCCTGGTCTGCTGGCGCTTTATCCTCACGCATGCGTTTCCTCTCTGGAGAAGCGTCCAGTCTTTGCTCTTGCAAAACGCTCTTGATTTTTTCCAATTGCGAGGAAATCGCTGATGTTCGTATGGTCGCGGCTCGTATCTTGTGCGAGGAATTACGAGCCGAGCAGAGAGCCTTAAGATCACTTCATCATTTTTAAACACGCCGGAAACGTTGGGGAGCTATCGGATGGAACCCGTGACAGGTATGCTGTTGAACGAGACGAGTTGTTGATCTATCTGTTCTCTGCTCTTCAAGCAAATTCTTTGCCATGCCCTTCTTTTTTTCTTGTATTCTTTCGCAAGCCATCGCTGCCACAAAGAAAGCAATCTCTTCTTCTGACTCCATGTTTTTGGCTCGGAACTTCGTGCGATTGCTTGGGAAATCGGCAGGTCGCACAATCGTGTCACGCATCACTGCCTCCTTCTCAGCTTTAACTCACTCGTGACGTTTGGTGGACATACGGTCTTCTGACCATCTGAATTCGCACCGTGCACGCCGGCTTTAAAGTGAATTTGGAGATGACACTCTGATTGGTTTTCTGCACGTTACGCCCAAAAACACCCATGACCCATTAAGAGAATCGGGACAATCCGTTTAGACCATGTGGCCGGTGCGCCGACCGTTTCCCGTCGTTAAACTAGCAAAAGTGGATTCAGACACGCCCTGAGTGCACCCGCGCCGTACGCTTTAGACCATGTGCTTAGATTGTTCAGATAGAGCTTGTTGTGTTGTGTCTGCTGGAGTGAAACGACCTCAGGGAGCGTGTGCGGTGTAAGAAAGCACGCGGGAGTTCTTTAACTTGTCAGATATGATATTTTAGAGCGGAGAAAGAGACGGGCGACGCTGAGGGTTCAGAGCAGAATGAGCAATAGTGAGACTGATCAGGATTGAAACACCACAAGCTGATTTTTATGACATTTTCAACAGTATCATTTTAACCTGATGACTCAAGAGACTGCGAGAAGAGAGAGAGAGATGTTGTTGTTGGCATGGGTGTAGTGGCGCGTGTGTTTGGTCACACCTGCACAGAGCTGTCAGGATGATGGATGCTTCATTACCACAGCTGTAATTGGCATTCTCCACACTTCAAATCAATACACTGTTGTGTGCTTCCTGTACACCACAAACCTGCTCCTTCAGTTCAGCTCTCAATCCATCCTCACAACACACATCGTATTCACTCTCATTCAACTCTCACGTGTCAAGGATTTTCCAATCAAGTCATCCGTATTGAACTATTCAAGTTTTAAAGAGATTGTTCACCACAAATGAGGTTTTTCATCATTGCTTCATCCTCATGTCAAACCTGTATGACTTTCTTTCTTTCTTCCACAAAACACAAAAGAAGATATTTTGAAGAATGTTGATCATCAAACAACACTGAACTCCATTGAATGAACCCAAAACCACTGAGACATTTCTCAAAATATCTTCTATGTTGTGTTCCACTGAAGTATACAAAGACATTGTTTACGAACAGACGAGAGTGAATCATATTTTACGGGAGATAAGTGTTTTGAACTGAACCCACCAGCAGTAAGACGAATCACGATAATCAAATATTTCTGTTAAATATAAGTTCCTATATGAAATATTAGAGGTAATGTCCAGTAAGTAGTTTGACCGTGTTGAAACACTGACACTGTCACGGTTTATGTTTTGGGGATTGATGCACTTCCTGTTTCCATAGTAACACATCTTCTCTAAGTGGTTTTAGGATTGTAGGAGATGTTTTTGTATTTATTGGCAGTTGAATGATCACTTTGTGCTTTTAGAAGTGTGTCAGTACCTGTGTGCTCAGAATCTGTCCTGAAAGACTTTAAACTTTCTCTTTTAAATCAGTTTGCTTGCAAAGAAATGAAGATGAGAAATTTGACGGACCATTTTATACAGGAGAAAACTGTGAAAACACACGTTTGAGATTTAAGTCATTATGAGACGAGATGTGAAACATTAAAACCAAATCTCTGTAATGAAGAAACGTGTTTCACAGACTCCAGATGAGCTCAATAAACTGACTTCTACCGCTTAATAGATTTTCATGCAGCGATGAGTGTTTCTTACACACGCGTGTGTGTGTGTGTGTGTGCGTGTTTGAGTGTGTGTGTGTGTGTGCGTGTGTGTGTGCATGCGTGTGGTTCCGGTTGGTTGGGAAATGGGTCACGGGTGAAATGGAGCAGGGCCGTGGGGGTGGTCTGTAATGAAATTGGGCTCAAATGTAAAACAGTGAAGGTCAGGAAATGAATTGGTTGAAGTCATTAACTCGGAGGAATGTCTCCGCCCTCATCAGTAGATTTCACTCACTTTGGGTGTTTTATAACACACAGTCGCTCACATTGTGGCCACATAAGACTCGATCTAACTGTGATGATGTACAGTTCAGTGAGTGTGATACTGTAGACAAAACAACACACACACGATATGTAAATCAATCTTTCTTTATTCACTCAGAGCCTCCGGTGCCCATCGCTCCTCCTCAGTTGACCGCTGTGGGCGCCACCTACCTGTGGATCCAGCTCAACGCCAACTCCATCAACGGTGACGGACCCATCATAGAGAAAGAGGTGGAGTATCGCACGCTGTCCGGCAGTCTGATCGACAATCAGCCCGTAGACAAAGCCAACCATAAGATCGGTCACCTGGACCCCGACACCGAGTATGAGATCAGTGTCCTGCTCACTCGACCCAATGAGGGCGGGACCGGAGCACCTGGACCACCGCTCAGAGCCAGAACTAAATGTGCAGGTGAGCAGCTCTTCTGTCATATGGGCTGGTGTGTCGTAACCCGATGAGCACCGTGTGTGTGTGTTGAGGCTCAACATTAGACCCACAAAGAGGCTAAATTCTTGCAATAAATAAACACTTGCATTTGTTGTTGTTTACACGATTTGTCTACGGGCGCAGCACGACACTCACTGACTCGCGGCCCAGCCGATGTCTCACACCTGGAGGGGTGGCGGTGTTTCCCCTCTAATGGCAGAGAGACACATTAGGGTTATTAAAGGTTTGTCAAAGCAGCGGGCACATTAGCATCATGGTGCCGGACCCCCGGGCCACGAGCAAAGCACACGCAATTATCTCAGTAATTAAACAGGTGCAATGACTCTTATTTTCAATGACTGTTGTGATTAGAGCACACGCAGGGGCGCCGCGTGACGTACCCACGCCAGGCTAATCGCTTTTCCATTAGCCTGTGCTCTAACCGCTCATTAGCCCATCACATGATTCATCAACCAATCGGCTGAGAGAGCCTCAAAGCGATGATGAGAGGAACGACAAATACATTTACATAAATTAGCATTTCATTAAAGGTATCCGTTCGGTCATTAACATACACTCTTTTGCTCTGCCTCATGGTATCTTACAGAATCATACTGAATGATATTTGATCAAGTGATTATTGATAAATGGTATTGATCAGTGGGTGTTTGGACATGTGGCATGTTCATGTGTAGATGGCAGATAATTGGCCAGAATGTTGTGGTAATTCAGCACAGGGAGACAGTAGATCATCTGTGGTGTAGACGGATGTCAGCAGGTGTGTGTGTGTGTGTGTGTGTGGGCGAGGGGGGGGTTCACACGTCTGTTGAACTCAAGACCTCTCGTTTGACCTCAGAATATCAGACATATCTGCAGTGATCTGTGTTGACCTCTGATCACAGAACATCCCTGCGGATGAATTTAACACACACACACACACACACACACACACATCTGTCAGATTTCTCAGGAGAAATATCTGAGACACACATGAGACTTAAGCAGACGTTTCGTTTGCTCTCCTTTGGATTTCATTGATGTCAGGGAGAAGTAACAGAGATATTAAAGGATCTCATCAGTGATCTCTCTGTCTTATTGGTTTCTGCAAGAATCACTTCATCATTTTTACTGCAGACTGTGTTTGTAAGGATTTTGTATATTAAGACAGAAGTGAGAAAGGCCAGTTCCAACGTCCCTCAGTCACATATGACAGTTTTTCAATATGTTCTAAATGTCTTTTGTTTATTTAACACGTTGAATTATTTGTTATGTGTCTGCTGTGATCTCTGTCACATATATGACATGAATTATAGACACATGAGACACCATCACATATGTTCTGTAAATCTATATTCTGAATGTATGCATTTATATAGTTGATGGTTCAGTTCTTATAATTCTTAAACTATTTTTAAATTGCAGCTGTTCCATTAAAGGGACACTTCACCCAAAAATGAAAGTCTGTCATCATTTCCTCACTTTCGAGTTGTTCCAAATGTGTATAAATGTCTTTGTTCTGAAGAACACAGAGGAAGATATTTGGAAGAATGCTTGTGATCAAACAGATTTTTCCCCCCATTGACTCCCATAGTAGGAAAAATGACTTTATAATTTTTTGTTCTGTTGAACACAAAAGAAGATATTTTGAAGAATGTAGGACAGCAAACAGTTCTGGGGCACTTTTGACTACCATTGTGTTTTCCTACTATGGGGGTCAATGGGGGGCAAAATCTGTCTATTTTCTTCAGAACAAAGACATTTATACACATTTGGAACAACTCGAAGGTGAGGAAATGATGACAGAATGTTCCTTTTTGGGTGAAGTGTCCCTTTATGACGTCTCTGTAAACACTTGTGAAATGAGAACAGATCTTCAGCTTTGTTCATGATGTTCAGTTCAGTATGTATCCGTCCGTCCTTCAGCCTCTGTGTGAAGATTGAATAGAACAATCAGATCTGACTCACAGGAGAGGATGATCAAATACATCCATTTGGGTGTATTTTATAATGTGATCAAGGAATATTAGTGTTGTCGTGATAGGCGTGACTGATAAAGATATGTTTTAGGGCACATACTCAAGCAGATTCTGGTCTCTCCTGCTGACGTCCAGCTGTGTTTCTCTGTCTGATTTCTGTGAATCATCTTCTCTTCTCTTTACACGTCTGATTATCATCGGTTCTCCTGCATCCACCCCTGAGAGCAGCTCTCACAAAACCTTTCACATGATTTCTGCTTAATCAAATAACACAAATGTCTCTTATCCAGTCCATCCATCTCATGAACATCATATTTCACACCAAAAAAAAATATGTTTTATAAGTGCTTTTTTATTCTCATTTATGATATTCATTAGAATGTTAGTGAAGAATTAAGTAAATTAATTATTATTTGTTCTTTAATTTTGTTCTGAAATATAGTCGTGACATCCTTGACATGTTCTTGAATTTATTTTCACTATCTGCGCCTCATTCACAAGCTTTGGAAAGTGTTCAGATTTCAGTAGTTTTTGAGTCATAATAGAGGTAAAGTTACAGTGATGGTGTTTTGATGGAAGAGCTGTTTCTCTCTCTCTCTCTTTCTCTCTCTCTCTCTCTCTCTCTCTCCTCAGCGTTTCTCCCAACAGGAAAATTAAAGGCGTTGATCCCGCTGGAAATGAAAAAGTAAATCTCTCCCCGAGGTGAAAACCCGAGTGAAAGTCACCTTTAGAACAACAGCTCTTTCATGAGAAAATGATTCTGGTTTTCTGCAGCTGCCGCAGCTTTTATCAGCTTCAGCATCTGCAGAGCCTGCGCACATCTCACAAACATCCACCTGACACCCTGTAAAGTGTTGTGAAGAAGGGTGCAGCGTGTTTTGGCTGTAAATTTACACGGCCCGCTGTGGAAGGTCATTAGATGAGTTTGGAGACTGTCAGTCGCTTTGACAAGATGATACCGATCAGCTCACGCCCTCTGTGGTGTCACTCCTCTGTGGTGTCACTCCTCTGTGGTGTCACTCCTCTGTGGTGTCACTCCTCTGTGGTGTCACTCCTCTGTGGTGTCACTCCTCTGTGGTGTCACTCCTCTGTGGTGTCACTCCTCTGTGGTGTCACTCTCTCACTCTCTGTGGTGTCTGTGGTGTCACTCCTCTGTGACACTCTCTGTGGTGTCACTCCTCTGTGTCACTCCTCTGGTGTCACTCCTCTGTGGTGTCACTCCTCTGTGGTGTCACTCCTTGGTGGTCACTCCTCTGTGGTGTCACTCTGTGGTGTCACTCCTCTGTGGTGTCACTCCTCTGTGTGTGTCAACCTCTGTGGTGTCACTCCTGTGGTGTCCTCTGTGGTGTCAACGGTGGTGGTGGTGTCAACTCCTCTGTGTGTGTGGTGTCACTCTCTGTGGTGTCACTCCTCTGTGGTGTGTGGTGTCACTCCTCTGTGATGTCACTCCTCTGTGGTGTCACTCCTCTGTGTGGTCACTCCTCTGTGTGTCACTCCTCTGTCACTCTCTGTGGTGTCACTCCTCTGTGGTGTCACTCCTCTGTGGTGTCACTCCTCTGTGGTGTCACTCCTCTGTGGTGTCACTCTGTGGTGTCTCTGTGTGTCACGCCTCTGTGGTGTCACTCCTCTGTGGTGTCACTCCTCTGTGGTGTCACTCCTCTGTGGTGTCACTCCTCTGTGGTGGTGTCTCTGTGGTGTCACTCCTCCTCTGTGGTGTCACTCCTCTGTGACTGTGGTCACTCCTCTGTGGTTCACTCCTCTGTGTGTCACTCCTCTGTGGTGTCACTCCTGTGGTGTCACTGTGGTGTGGTGTCACTCCTCTGTGGTGTCACTCCTCTGTGGTGTCACGCCCTCTGTGGTGTCACTCTGGTGTCACTCCTCTGTGGTGTCACTCCTCTGGTGTCACTCCTCTGTGGTCACTCCTCTGTGGTGTCACTCTCTGTGGTGTCACCCCTCTGTGGTGTCACTCCTCTGTGGTGTCACTCCTCTGTGGTGTCACTCCTCTGTGGTGTCACTCCCTCTGTGGTGTCACTCCTCTGTGGTGTCACTCCTCTGTGGTGTCACTCCTCTGTGGTGTCACTCCTCTGTGGTGTCACTCCACACTCTCTGGTGTCACTATCTGTGGTGTCACACTCTGTGGTGTCACTCTCTGTGGTGTCACTCCTCTGTGGTGTCACTCCTCTGTGGTGTCACTCCTCTGTGGTGTCACTCCTCTGTGGTGTCACTCCTCTGTGGTGTCACTCCTCTGTGGTGTCACTCCTCTGTGGTGTCACTCCTCTGTGGTGTGTGGTGTCACTCCTCTGTGGTGTCACTGTGGTGTCACTCCTCTCACTCCTCTGTGGTGTCACTCCTCTGTGGTGGGTTGAGGATGGATGATTGTGTGCCGCCGTTTGGTCCATTCATGAACTTTGTGTGGTGTGTTTGCTGATGTTGCAGTGACGAGTGAGTTTTTCTGCTACATAAGCTCAATCCAAACAGTTTGCTGTTCTTCTATTATTGGATTATAAAGCAATGTGACATGTCCATTACTGTATCAACAATGGCTCATGTCGCTGTAAACGGTGCGGGCACGGCAGATAACATTGGCAGGACTGCTGATATATTGTTATTCATGCGAGACTTTACATTCAGCTCTCTTACAGTGAACTGTTGTCTTATCTAACCCGCACCTGAGAGAGAGAGAGAGATGAAAAAACACATACACTGCAAACTCACGCTCAATAACTCTTTTATTAATAGTGCACATTATTATTCTTGTTTAATTGTAATGCAGTGCAGTGAAATACTAGAAGCTATCTATATATTCTGTGTTACATTTTTTTTCTTTGCATATTTTCCTGTAGTACAATATTTTTATATAGCAGATTTGCAAAAATCAACAATGTACAAAGTGCTCAGCAGGGTGATTTTACACGACTATGGAGCAAAATATAAATCTTCATAGTAAACATATTTTGTCCGTTTTGGGGGCCTGATAGGATGATACATTTATACAAAAACACCTCTTTAGTTTGACAGCGCCAACTATTGTCCTGGTGTAGGATAATACTGCATAATACAACATTTTAGTTACTTTTTGAACCATGTAAAGGAAGAACAAACTTTATATTTTTAGTAGATCGTTGTTGTGTCAAGCTGAAATCATCTGAATATTGAGCGGTGCATTAGTGTTCATCTGTCTCTGAATCTTGATGTTTCACTGAAAACCGCTCATGATAAATTCACACATGTTGATCGTCATAATTCTCTGTAGGGTGAGAGATCTGTGTGACCAAACAAAGCTGTGATTATAAATGTCATGAATGCAGTAAAAGAAATGAATTCACTTTTCTTTTTCTGTTTCATTCTGAGCTAGTGAAGTAAAACGGCAGCTGCAGAGTTTTGGGCTTGAAACATCATTTCTATGGTAATTCTCTCTCGCTCTGTGTGTCTAATCTCATTGGTCTATTGAACAGGCGATGTAATTTCCTGTTGCTTGTGCTCTGGTGTGTCTCGTGTGGGCTGCTGTGCATATGTTAGACAATAGCTGTTACCCGCTGCCAAATGAAGGCTGACAAACTCATCTTCTCCACTTGCCAGTTGAGTGTTATGCCATTATTTATCCTGACAAAAACCTCCAGATATGGACGAGTGAAAGGAAGAAAAAACTGAAAGCAATTGTTTGTGGTGTCTGACAGTGGGCACCCAAAGGACCCGAGCGATCGCTCCTCACCGCTGCTTTACAATCTGAATAATTATGTTCAGCTTTATCAGCGTCTACAAAATGATCAAGTTCATTCAGATCCTTCTGTTTGTGTTTTAACACTAAATCAAACCCTAACCAGTTAACCAGTGCACCTCAACCTGTCAATCCCACATTAACCAACATAAAACGGATAAAACCATATAGCATCACTTGTAATCTGTAATGGCACTTTTTTACAAAAACATTTGAATATTTGGATTTGATTTTGTCTTTCTGATCTTTTAAGAGTCAAATGTGAATTTATGAATAAAAGTTGTAATACTTTTTTGTTAAAAGTTTTATTAATATTTAAAATGAACTTTTATTTTTTCATTTTTCGTTTTAGTTAAACTTTTAGCAATTTATGTATAGGGTTTTGTCATTTTATAATGTATCTGTTTATTTTTTATGTTGCTATATAATATTAATTGATTCTTATTTTAGATGTGGTTTATTATTATAATTTTACTGCTTTTAACTTATTTCAGTTTATTTTTAGGCAACATTTCTATCTTCCCTTAAGTTAAGTTTTTCCCAATCATATTTAGATCAATCTATTTTATTTCAATGCACAGAAACGTTTACAAAGTTTTAATTTTGGTAAAATAAAAAAAAAGTTGCTGATTTGTACATTAAATATGAGTGACTGTTTATTCTCGGACTGGCGAGTTTTTAAGTAGGTTATTGTATGTTTTTATAAGATGCGGGATGATCTGGTTTCCTCTGAGATGAGTCCAGATCTTCAGGTTTACTCACAGATGATGTGATGGAGATTTCATTTGTCTTTGTATCTTGCAGCAGCATTATTTGAGAGATTGAGTTCAGATCCTCAGGGTTTGGCTATTGTGTTAAACTGGTTTGTCTTCAGTTAGTGAGATGTGATACTGCCGGTTATTGTTCAGTAAAGCTTGAGGTGATAAACCAACCCTTTCATCATGACACTTATTATAATGCTGACATGTTTTATTCACGCTATTTTAAACAAAGAAATCGGCCACATTCATGATGGGATGGTTCTGTTTATTTCCACGCGAGCACAAGCGCTCTCAAACATGATCAGCATCTATTTTCAATCTGTTTGACCCAACCCTGTTTTAATGCGTCTCTATAATCCATTTTACATGAGCAGCAGGGTAAACAGAGTAAACCTGCCTTTTATCCCTGAAGTAGGCCATTACTCTCGAGTCTTCTCCTCCCGACGGAAACCAGCAACGCCCCGGGCAGCCCCCCCCACCCCAGTACACTTCCAGTCCCAGTGTGCTCTTGAGATTATATATATGAGACGTCTTTAAGAGCGCATGCCATTGGTTCATGTGTGAATCACAAACTGAACGTCAGGTTTCAAGAGACTGAAGCGTCATTGTTTGTGTGTTAAATCGCTGTGATTTTTCAGAATTCAGAACTGTATGACTCATGGCAGATAAGGGTGTGTGTGATGTAAAGATGCTGTGTACCTGTGTGTGTTATATTATGTGTAACTTGATAAGGGTGTGTGATATGTAGAATGTTACACTTCAAACTTCAGTCATGTGACACCCGCTGCCCTACTTACACACATCTCTGTTTTACTGACTGCCAGAAATGTTATAGTCGCCAGGAGTGAGCTGTGTGTGTTGTGTAGTTTTAGACTGCAGTGTGTTTAGCATGCAACACAAATAAGAAAGCGTTTTGGGCGTTTCTTCCGGGACCATTTTCATATCTGTCGTCAAGGTCTTTGAGGACTTCTCTTGCCTCAGGTCCACAGAAGATAAGAACCATCCCTCAGGGCTAAAACTCATTTACCCACAATCCCCTGTGCCGCCTTGACCGTCTGAATTAATCATTGTGTCCAAACTATCACAATAGCTCCGTTTGTACATGTCTTAGTGGTGTTTGTCTGCACAAAAGTTTTTACAAGGATATCAGGAAGTGGTTGCTAGGTTATTTCAGGTGGTTGCTAGGCTGTTCCGGTGATGCTTGATCTGCTGAACACATGTGTGCTGTAGGAATGTGTGAGACCAGCAGAAGCTGAAGAAGTGTTTGTCATGTCTGTGTGTGCTGAAGTGAAACCGCATCAGAGTGAAGTTTCATCTTGTCTCGCATGAGCGCTCACAGGTCATTTACTGATGATGGGTAGAACTGGACACCTGACACCTGATCTGATCACATTCATTCAAAACATCACCATCTGTGTTCAGAAATATCCATTCGAATGTGTCATTTCAGTCTTTTTGTGTTCAAATCTTTAAAATAATCATAAAACAATTGTGTAGTATACTGTACATGTTTACTATAGTAAGCTGTAGTAAAGCTCATAGGCCCGGTTTCACAGACAAGGCTAAGCTTAAACCTGGGGCCGGTTGCATAAACTGCTTAAGACTAGTTTTACAAGTAAGTCATCTCATTTTTTTCTTCAAGACTGGTCATAACTTCTTTAAGTCAGTTACATAACAAGGTAAATTGGTCTAATTGAAATTTGAAAAGTAAGACTGATTAATCCTAACTAACTGCTAATCAGTAAGACTCGTTGTTATGACGTATTAAAGCTCCTGCAACGGTGTGTCATGCATTCTGACTTCTTCACTAGGTTAAACGTGCTGTCTTCTCACGCTTAACATGGTCAACTTGTCATAAAAAGAGTTGGGCGTATGACGTAGTATTACTGATACACTCCCCCAGCGATCGTACAGGTTTCAGAAGTTTTTCGAACATATAAAACTGTTTCGTAACAATTTTTCTTAGTCCCTTATTGGACAATTCTCCCCGAAAAGCACGCGGCCGCAAGGAGAGCAGGAGGAGGAGCATGCGCAGACGTCACTTGTGCGCAGGAGAGAGAGAGAGAGAGCATATGTTCTTGAAGTTCAGGTGTTTGTTTGTTCACTACATTTGGGTGATGAATGTTATATAAACGGTTGATTTACGCTGGATTTGGAGATGGTTTGAAACTGATATATGGAGCCGTCCCAGCGCTAAAACATGCCGGACATGAACCGCATGCAGTGAGTGAAACTGATGTCTGTGTTTTGTTGACAATGGGTGCGCATGTGCTTTAGTTCAGCCTACCCCTCCCCCCCGCATGCGCTGTATGTTTTCGGAAACAATCGTAAAGCTGTGTCTTTCTTTTATAAATATGATCAAACTAAATACTCTTAGAAGATATGAAGTATGCAATACTACTCTATAGATACTCAAGATTAATATGAGATTGGCAGAAACCCCGTGTGTTAGGGCCGCTTTAACTTGGCGGCTATGTTTATGCAACTGGCCCCAGGACCAGGCCATAGAAAAAGTAAGATATTAAAGTCGCTTTTATAAAAATGCCTTATCTTAAGTTATTTCATTTAACACAGCTCAAACATTCATTTTAGTCTGGGACTAGTCTTAAGCCTTGTCTGTGAAACCGAGCCATAGAGTTTTTTTAAACCTTACTATAGTAACTACTAAAGTTAGTAAAGGTGCAGTTTGTAAAATTGCATGATCAAAACAACAACAATGATTGATGACGCTGTGAAGGAGCGTGGAATGATGGGATCTGTTGTCTTCAACTCCACCGCTGATGGCCATCAATCAGAAGTCATGTTAGCGGATGAGGTAAAGTTTTATAATGTTGTGTATAATTGTGGTCCATAAATAAGTGACTACTCGAAACAAGCTAGTGGCTTTCTAGACGCTAGACACCACTTCTGCATTTGTCCAAGACACTGTTGTCACGCAGTTTCTACGTCAGTAAAGGCGTAACAAAGGGGAACGCGGACATGACGCCATTGACAGGCGACTGCACAGCCCCGTGTCACGGTTTAGAATGGAGATTTCTCACGGTTTACAAGTAGTTGGAAACATCTGAGATATTGTAAGTACTCAGCTGAACAAAATATATAACACTAGCCTAGTGGTTTTTGGATATTTTACTGCAAAATTGTTATAAACTGCACCTTTAATATGAAGCTATATTCACTATACCACAGAATACTATAGTATACATTAACAAAGTGTACTAAACTATAACATACTATAGAATTCTATAATTTACCGTAGTGTACTATAGTAAAAACTAAAGTTAAATGTTACTATAGTATTTTCTTAAGTGGGATTTCTGTGTTTTTGAAAGCAAACAGGAGTCAGTGTCAGATACAGTTCGTGTGAACACAGTCAAGCACTTCAAATCAGAAATCTGAATCTTTATGTTCGGATGTGATCGTCCTCTAATGTTTAGTGTTTGTGGATCTGTGCACAAACTGTTTCAGGTTTATTAGGATGACATACTGATGACAAACATTCTTTTGACACAGATAAGGGCGTGTGGATAGTATGAAAACGAATGTGTTCTGGTTTGACATCGTGCCCTGTACAGTGTTCTTTAGTCAAGAAAATGTGTCCGTCGTGAATGACGCTGAGTCAAGCAGCAATTTCTGAACATGAAACCGGATCCTAAAAACAATCCGACAAATGCAGATGGCAGATGTGATTCGTGCCGGCGGTGTTTTAAGAGCGGATCTTCCTCTGCCAAACCACACGTCAGCCGGCTCCAGAAGAGCGCCATCTTTTGTCCTGAAGAGCTCTCTACGGCGAGTCATTGAGTTCTGATTGTCGCTTTTGAAAAGCCGTCATTATTGCTACACTTCCAGCAGATATAAAAGAGCTTTGATAAGGATGAAAGCAGCTCCATTACCCAGATGGCTTTGTTGATATTGCAGAAATCCGCCTGTGCGTCTCGCCCGGGGATTTTTCAAAAACAATAAAGGAGTGCCGAGTGATTTTTTTCCAGTTGTGTTCTGTGAAAGACATGAATGATGTAGCGCGCTGCGGACACTCCAGGTTTATATACAGACGCGAGACGCTCTCCAGCCGAGTCTTGTGCTTTTGTGTTCTTTTAATATATTGGATTCATTTCTTGATTTTCATGAAAGTGTTGCAGACTCACGGCTCTCTACACACATGACCGAGGTCAATATCATGCTTTTCATTTACCATCTGAACACACGTTGGTCCTTCACTACAGCGCATACAGAGGTCAGAGGTCACGAGAAGCACACGCACACAGTACAGACGTGTTACATACATGTTAAACACACACACACACACAAGTGCCGATTCAAACGATGTGTAAATTGACATTTAATGCTTTGACTGGTGCAGTTTTCTGGTGATGGGGAACAGACGATAGGTTTGAGTTGACATCCCAGTAATGATCTGCCCCTCCCCTACTTCCTGTTTCAAAAGGAAATACATTAACACACACACAAAGGAAACTGCCGGGTTGTTTTAAATCTGTGTTTAGTCAAATATGTTCATTTTTAAATATGGGTTTGTCCATATTAGAGTTAAGCGTGAAGAAAACTGTGCTTGTCAAATCATTCCATGTAAAGGATCTTAAAAAACTAATGAAAACATGATCATCCATGACAGGCTTCTTTTTATTATTGTCATATGAGTTTTTTCTCTTTGATTCTGGGGCGCACATGTTCTTGTGAGATTTACCATAAATCAAGATTTCATTTGAGTTCGGTGACATGAATCTGAGCGAAGACAATAAAGGCATGATGTGTCTCTCTCGCTTCCAGGAGATCAAATTGTTTCGCTTCGGCCGTGGCCAATTTCATCTCACTCATGCGAGACTAATGCTTTTATTCTCTTTCATCAGGAGCGGACACTCGCTCACAGATATTCATCTGTATATGTGCCCTTATTTAACTACAAAACATCACAACCATAGTTACACCAGTGGATCTACAAATGAACCAGAGTTTAACCGTAGTGGCTGTAGTTATACCATGGTGTTTAGAGTAAAACTGAGCTTATACACCTACAAAGACATCAAGCATGATAAAAGCAGGGTTGATCATGAAATGTCAGGTCTTCTGTGGGCATTGATCATTGACATGTAATGAGACACGTGTGTCCATCAGCACACAGACACGCTCGTGTAGAGGTGAGAGATTCTATCAGCAGGCTTCTGAAGGGGATTTGACCACACGTCTGCTTTTTTATGAGTCTCTGCTCACATCCATCTTGAGTTGAAGTTTAGAGGCCGTTATTTTTCAGCACACATAAGCGAGGTGTTCCTGATGAAAGTGTCCAGTTCTCCTGCCATCTATCTGAGAGTTTATGGACGATATCAGACTCTCATCCAGGGATTTACAATCCAGTGAAATTCATCCATCTTCACTTCAGTGTCGACCTTGACCCCTCACCCTCCATTACTGTGACCGAGATGTGTCAAACTCTTTCAGATGGTTTCTGTGGAGGCTTTTGATTGGTCTGAAGTTGTTTTCAGTGCAGATATACGGCCGTTTTTACTCTGTTCAGCTGTTTGAGAAGAGAAGCAGAGTCAGGAAAAAATAAGAGTTTCATTCCGTTTGCAGACATTTTTCACTGTTGGAAAGAATGAAACGGCTATACAGAGTTCAGGGTTTCATCTCAGAGAACTTTGACTTTTCTTACATTAATGGTATGTGTGTGTGTAGGGTAAACCCTACGGTATGGGGACAAAATGTCCTCTCAAAGATGGCAATATCCAAATCCTTAGCTATCCAAATCCATTTTTGGTCCTAATGAGGAAACAAGCTTATAAATCATACAGAATGAACTTCTTTGAAAATGTAAAAGAGCAGAAAGTGTTGTGTGACTGTGAGGTTTAGGGGGTGGGAATGTGATATAGAGTTTGTACAGTAGAAACACCATTGTGTCCATGGAATGTCCCCATAACACACGGATGGGGTGCGTGTGTATTGTCTTATCTGTCTAACTGCAGTGTGCTCGGGGTTATTTTGTTTATAGTTGTGAGTCAAACACAACGACTCTCTGCTGTTGTCCCTGTATCAGCACATTAACACAGAGAGAGAGATAATGTGTGTAAATAAAAGAGTGATGTGTCCAGTGCCGTTTTTTCTGGGGTTAATCGATAGATTGTTAATAGTATTTTCAGTGAATGTCAGCAGATAATCAATGAGTTGAAACAGAGAAAGAGTTTGAAGGGCAGAGAAACTCTCTCTTACATTTATACTCTAAAATCGGGGTTCTTACATTGTGATTAGCAGATTTCTGACATGTAAAGTGAAGAGTGTTTGATACAGTAACTAATGAACATGTGTTTAGCATCAGATCTAGTAGCCTACAATAGTTTACTGAGAGTATACTTCAAAGTGTGCTTTCATCAACTAAAATATTCTATTTAATATTGAAGTAAATATACCTGTGAGTTCACCTGTAATAGACTTGCAGTACAAACAAAAAACAATGTTGTTTACTTAAAAGTACACTTATTTAAACCAAGAAATGGGCCTGTTTAAAATGAAAAGTACACTTACAAATATACTAGTAGATTGTATTTTACTGCTACATATATAAAGTATAGTTTTTTGGAAGGGGCGTTATTTACAGGGCTGTATGTCTTATATCTTAGCAACATGTGAACGCCTTCATAACATTTCTCTTGCAAGAAATGAGCGTAACACTTTGCACAGATACGGAAGATGTGAAGTCTGGTTGTTTCGTGTGGTGAACAGTATGTTAGTGTAGGTGCTGCTCAGGTGTTCCTGTAATTGCGGGACTGTAATGCACTTGATTCAATCTCATTATTCTCCATCTGAATCAGCAGGCTTCTGCCTTCTTCTGCCGGTAAGACAGCACTTCTCCTCCACCAGCGTCTCGCTCTCATTTCATCTCATCCACTTCACAATGACCTCCGGCTCACCGAGCCGAGCGCGCGTGTGCTTTTAACAAAACCTGGAATGGAAGTGAAAGGGAAAATCACCAGGTTTCATTTTTTAAAGGACGTCAAGCTCTCATGTGCCGAGGGTTTTGCGTTTCTTTCCGAGCAGGTTATTTTTCAGTAAGGTTTTGCTGAATTGTTGGGATTGTTCTGATAAAAGACTTTCATCCACAGGAGCGTCTCTTTCATTGTGTGCTGCCTGTAGCGCCGGGTTCACATCATGATGCTGAAGAATCTGAAACGATAGTACTGTAATGTCACCTAAAGATCATCATGTCTGTAGTGGAGTGTTCAGTGGAAGTGCTGTTTGTTTGACACCATAAAGAACAGGAGAGAGCCGACTGATTAAAAAACATTTGGGTTTCACTTTATTTTACAGTGCTGGTGTTACAGTGTAATTATACATTTAAGTACCGAGTCATAAAAATGAACTACATGTACTTACTATAGGTTAGTGTTTGGTCAGGGTTAGTTACATGTATTTATGCATCATTTATAGTAAATACATGTAACGTGTTACAAGGGCACCTTAAAATAAAGTGTTACCAACATGTTTATACACATCATCACATATGTTGGTTTTTGAATGTAAGTTCATGTACACTACGCAGTACGCAATACAAAGAAAACTAGAAAATAGTTATTTAATAGCTTATTTAAAGTGAAAAGGCTGTCATCACCCCCGTGTCATTCCAAACCTTTATGACATTCTATCTTACGCAAAACACAAAAGAAATATTTTGAAGACAGTTGGTAGCCGAACAGCACTGGTCTCTATGTATTCACTTCTACTGTATGGACACAAAACCAATGCAAGTGAAAAGCGCACCAACAGTCCTTAAAATATCTGCTTTTGTGTTCTGCAGAAGAAAGTCATACAGGTTTGAAATGACAAAAGGGTGAGCAAATGATGAGAGAATTTCTCTTTCTGGGTGAATAATCACTTTAAGTATAGTGATATATATGAAGAGTTTGGTTCCAGAATGTGATAACTCCGTTTAAAACAAATAAAAAAAACATGTTTTTTGTTATGTTCACATATTTTTACTGTGTTTTATTGTGTTAGTTAGCAGTATTTTTTGTTATTATGGCTTAAATCAAAACAAACCAACTGCAGTTTGATTTTTATTCATTGGAATGCACAAAATAATATATTAAAAAATATTTTGGAACCGAACTCTTCATATTTAGTCTTAAAATCATCTTACTATAACGTGATAAGAAGTGAATGGGATTGGGATCTGGGTTTTAATGTGTCTGGTGTCTGAATGGTCCCATAATGCACTGGGGTTTTGTTGATGTCCTGCAGATGTGGTCATGAAAACAGACAGGTATTGTTTCTTCAGTCTCTCTGATGCTCTTGAATGAAAGACATCTATTGTTTATAGAAGAAAAAACAACAACGTGCATTTAGAAGAACAAAATGAACATTTTCTTCAGTACAGAATGTCTGTGTATTTTGTCATACTTTTCTTCAAACACCATTCTGATCATCTGATGCAGACAGACAGACAGACGTTCACTTCACACACACGCTGTCACATTGTTAACAATCAGTACAGCTGGATTTTATTTAGACTTTTACAGGATTGAAAGGTTCATACTGTGACTCGAGTTGAATGAACACGTGCAGGTATTTCTACGGTTCTGTCTGGGTCTTGTTAAGACTGATGTGGTGTCAGAACATTAGAGTGGTTAAAAGCCGTGGGTCTCTTTTACACGGCCACAGCTCTTCAAACTCTTGTTTTAATGATCAGATCAAGCTCATTCCTCTCTGCTCGCCGAGGAGACTCCGGGTGATTCCTTAATGCTTTTCTTCCTTTTCATTTCATGGGCGTGAAGTGTTAAAGGCTTTTGTGTGAGGTGTCTTGTAATGTTTCTGGAGCTGGTTTAGTTTCTCTGTTCTTCATCACAAACAGCAGATTGCTTCTGTAATGGCAGAGCATGTGAGGCGGAGAGCCCCAGTGAAACGCTGAGCTTCATTCCACACAAACGCTTCTTAAATTGAAGTCAGAATGGAAATTGATTGTATTATCAGAGCTGAAGGTCCGGCGGGATCCAGAGAAGAGCTTTCATTAGATCTGCTGCTGAAGAAGCGTCTCACATGCTCTCTTTAACACCTTCACACTGACATACAGAAGCATGCTGAAAAAAAACCTAATCAAATTTGCACCACATTTTTTTAAATAAAATCTGCTGCTATAATTCAAGTACAACTTACTAACCCGAATAAAGTCAATTCTACTTAATAACTTGCATTTAGTTTTTTTTTAAATATCAAGCAAATGTTACTTAAAGTAGACAAAAAATGACGCTGAACTTAATGATTTGTCTAACTCAAACTTCACAGATCACTTACTTTCATATAGAAATATACTTTTTTTTTTACAACATAGTTGGTCAAGTGAGAAGAGACTGTCGGTCTCTGTACTGACATTAGCACAGTCACTGCTCAATAAGTGAGATCATGATTAATCTCATGCCTCCCTCAGCCGAAGCACAAGCACCGCTCTTCTGAACAACCGTAACCACTTAAAAAACACAAAACTTAAAAATAATACCAAAACTCTCCTAAATCTCAAAGATAAATCAACACAAAACGAACAAGTCTTTCTTTTTACTGATAAACACTTCCAATGACTGTTCATTTGGAAAATGAATCTCCTAATGCAGTCAGATGCAAGGCATGCTGGGAACTACAGGTCAACTGCCAAGGTATTTATAGCTACAAAAAATGTATGTAGTCTCAACACAAAATAAAGAAGTAAACTTAATTTGACCAATTGAAATGGGTTTAAGATAATAACATGTTCGAATAAAATTACTTAAAAAAAATAATGAAAATCTAAACAACCCAAATTAGTAGATTTTATTCCCAAGATTTGTACGTTATTTCTACTCGATTCTTTTGTTAAAAACAGGAGCATAATAATATTAAGTATATTTTAATCATTTCTTTTCATAAAATCTACTTCAGTGTGAAAAAACAAGAATAATACATATATATATTTGTACGAAAATAAACTGAACATTTCAGGGAAAACAAGTTTATTTTTATTCACCTACGGCAAATAGTTTTTACTTGTTTTTTATAAAATGGACTTGTTATCACTATTCTATTTCTCAAGTGTTTCTCCATTTTTACCGCACTGAAAAAACAACTAGTAGGATACATTTTTTTAAAAAGTAAAATTGAAATAAAAAAACTGTGTGTGAAAACTATGCAAATGAACACAAAAAATGAAGTAAATCCTACGAGTTGTTTTTTCAGTGTGGAAAACAAGAGGTTCAGTGGAAGAATGGAACACTTTCCGATATTTAACTGTAAGCTTTAAATGACAAAATAACGTCATTTCTTGCATCTTTTTAATTCTGTGGTGAACCGTGAGGTGGTTGTGGTCTTGACGAAAGATTCATTGACAGCCTGAATTTGTGACATCTGAAAGCTTTAAATGTTCTTTTTCAGATCCCATGCACGGCCCACGACGGCTGCAGGTCATCGACATTAAATCCAAGCAGTTCACCGTTCGCTGGGAGCCGTTCGGCTACAACGTGACGCGCTGTCACAACTACAGTCTGACGGTGGAGTATCGCTACACGCTGAACGCTAAAGAAGAAACCCGAGAGGAGAAATGTACCGATACGCTCAGCATCTCTCCTCAACACACCATCAGGAACCTGCTGCCCTTCACCAACGTCAGCATGAAACTCGTTCTGAGAAACCCCGAGGGCGTCAAAGAAAGTGAAGAACTCAACGTTCTGACGGATGAGGACGGTTGGTGCTTTATAATCACAAACATCCATTCTAAACAAATTGAAGATTAGAAGAAGAATTTATGAAACATCAAGCACACTTTTATACAAGCGTTTGCATCATTTGTCTGGGAGTGTGTTTGGTTCTTTTGAATTGGCTTTGAATAAATACACATGATTTTCATCAGATCTAAAGTGATTCGTGATTGAACTTAATTCTATCTGCACGTAGAAATGAGTTCACGGGTTCATGACGATACGTGTGCTGGTTTTATTAGACAATAAAGTCCATTTGAGCAGCATGCTTTCTGAAGAATATTTCTAAAAACAACAAGCCAACTGAAGCCAAGGCCGAACTAAAGTCAGTACTTCTGCGCTGATCTGAGGTCAGGGAGAAGTAAACAGTCCCGTGGTGTTTTGCGTGAGGAATTCCTCTCTTTTCACTGAAGGCAGTTGCTTTGTTAAATAATTTAGGAGAACGTTGATGGACAGTTTTAAATGTTAGTCTGATCGTGTGTGTGTGTGTGTTGTAGTGCCGGGAGCCGTTCCTCTCGAGTCAATCCAGGGCAGCACATATGAGGAGAAGATCGCTCTCAGATGGAGAGAACCCATTCAGACGTATGGAATCATCAAACAGTATGAGGTAACATTACATCTGTACCATTAATCTCTTTCAGATCTCGGTTATTTCTCATAGACACCGAGGAGAGCAAAGAGAAACTTCTGCTTAAGACTCACAAATCTCCACCTTGGATTTATAAGGTTTTACCTGCGTTGCAGCTTTGAGATAACAAGCTTTAAAGTTTTTGCATTCACACACAAAATAAAGTTGTAACAGAATAAGAAAATGTGAAGAAATCATTTTTGACCAAAATCTCGATGAGGCTCCAATGCGCCTAGAAAAATGTGCGACGGTGTCGCGTCCACGTCGCCTCTATTTGCGTGTGCCTGCCGCGCGTCTACATTTAAAATAACGAGTATGCACGCAGAAAAGATGCGAAATGTGAATCGGGCCTGAGACCGCCCAAATGTACACTCAAGTAAGGTGGGCGTACCTGTCAGCACAATTGGGACACGCCCTGAGTGCACCTGCGCCGTACGCTTTAGACATGCGCTAAGATCGTTAAAATAGAGCTCTATGATTCTAAGGTGATGAAACCAGATGAGAAGAGACGTCAATGTGTCAAACCGAGCTCAGATTTGTCTCGTCTGCTTTCAAAAGTCAATATGATTGAAGATCTCAACATCAACTCAAACATTTCTCATCACATTCACACTCACCCAGAAGGCAGGAAAAGACATGCTTCATGTGTGGAGAAGAACTGAGCATCTTCATTCTTTAACACGACTGACAGCAGACATATTGACTTACTTTCTCATCACATGTTTCTGCTTTTATTCTGAGCAGCTTATCAACTCCTCCTCATGTTATTTGATCATGTTCATCATTTGCCAGAGAGCTTCAGAAGAGAGAAAATCCCCCACAATCCACTGCAGCTCACAAGCGGCCCACTGTTCACCATCACAGAACCACACAGAGGAGAATCTCATGCTCAGAGCTCAGCAGATCTGATCTGGACTTCTCCGCTGTGCCTCATTTAAGAATCCACCGAGTCTCAGATGTCTCTCCTAAAATTGCTCCGGAGAAATAAAACACAATCAGATGAGAGAACACATGAAGAGTCTGGAGGTGTAAATGTA